>JBBPST010000001.1:0-396632 GCA_038093715.1 Austroboletus cf. mucosus | reverse complement strand
TATTCTTCACCACCCTCGCCTGCTCCTGCTCCTCCGCCTCCCCCTCCGCCTCCGCCGCGGCCCCCGCCCCCACCCTTGCCGCCTCTAGAAGGGATTCCGCCACCCCCCCCATCCAAGGATGATGCAAATGACGGTGAAAATCTGCCGCCACCGCCACCGCCGCCACCTCCACCTCCTCCTGTCGGTTTCCTTGGAAATCCATCCTCAGGTACTTCACTGCCACCCCCGCCGCCTCCGCCGCCTCTTCCCCCGATGAGAGGAATCTCTGGCTCCACTCCTGGCTCCGCTCGCGCGTCTATGCTTCTCGGCGCCAACCTCTCTGTCATGCTTTCTGCTCGCAAGGATATGCCGTATACACCAGGCATTAAGATGAAGCAACTTCAGTGGGACAAACTCCCTCATCTGCAAGTTGCTAAGACGCTCTGGAGTGACGAGGATAGCCTAAAAGAACAGGAAATGCTGAAGAAATTACAAAGTGACGGGGTGTGGTCGGAGATGGAGGAAGACTTTAAGGCGAAGCAGCTGATGATTAATTTATTGGGTGGGTAGTCAAGGTGGCTTGTTGCGGTTCCTCGTGCCTGACTTACTTCAACAGCTCGACAGAAGCAAGCTGAGCTGAAGAGTGTCCTTGATCCTCAGACGAAGAAACGTGTCGGTGTGTTTCAGTGGTCATTCAGCCAAATATAATCATGTTGTTTACGCCTTTGCAGAAATCCTTATCCAACGAGTCAAAAAACTGGAGCCGGAAGAGATTGCGCGGCGTATACAACAATTTGATCAGGAAACCTGCACCGAGGTTTTCCTTAGCGAGCTCAAAGGTGTCCTGCCGACTCCTGAACAGGTACAGCCTCATGCATAAGATACAGTTTATTGGTCGTAACATTTTTTAGGTTGGCAAACTGAATGTGTATCGGAACGCCGAACCCGAAGAGCTGGCTGGCTTGCACGCGTCAGACCGCCTCATGGTGAAGCTCATCCAGATTGAACGACTTGGTCCTCGAATAGAGGGTATGCTGTACAGGTGCAAGTTCGAGGAACAGTGGCTACTTCTCGACGAGGTAAATTTTTACAATAAATTTTGTTACGCAACTCACTATAGTCACAGGCTGCTAGGAAGGTTAGCCAGGCTGGTGAAGCATTGCTACGAGCCAAACACTTTAAAGAAGTGCTTAACGTAAGTTTCACCCGCCTCAGTGAGCCCGGCCTATATTAACATAACCCAGCTCATCCTCATGATTGGAAACTATATGAATGGTACTGGCATCAAGGGTGGCGCATTCGGTTTCCGTGCTAGTAGCATCAACAAGGTTTGTGCTTCCCGTCGGTACCATTCATGGCGTTCATGTCTACACAGCTTGTCGATACGAAATCTGTTAACAACACAACACTTTTGCATTTTCTGGAAAGGACTATCCATAAACATTTCTCCAATATGGAGGAGTTCCTCGAAGAGCTGAATAAGCCCGCAGAAGCATATCGAGGTTAGCATTGAATGAATTCCTTCTAAGCATCTCACGTCTCGCATAGTAAATGTCCAGGATGTCAGGAAAGACGTTATCGTTCTTCGAGACGGTCTTAAGCGCATACGACAAGAGTTGAACGATCATTACGTTGACGTGGTCCAAAACGACGGCTTTAGCAGACAAATGTGGCAATTTCTTGGAAAGGCTACTGCGAAGTTGGAAGACCTTATCGATGATGTTAACCATGCGGAAACTACGTTCGCAGAGGTAGTTGCATACTATGGCGAAGATGAGAAGAACATGTCATCGACCGAGTTCTTTGCGATATTCAAGACCTTTGTTACGTCGTACAGAGTGAGTCAATCCAGAAATTATGACGGCGCATGGGTTACCGACACCGCCTTTTAGAAATGCATAACAGACAATCAAACTGCAACCGAAGAAAAGCTTGCGATGGAGAAGCGCAAGCAGGCCATGGCAGTAACACGGTTGCATAAACAGAATTCTACCGGAGAAGAGACCGCGGTGTTGGATAACTTGGTGGAAAAGTTACGGAAAGGGGACTCAGCTGGACGCAAAGCTCGCCGGGTTCGGCAGACGAAATCGGACGGCAAATCTACCCTCTCACTCGCTACTGACGGCATGGCCGAGACCGTACATATGGCACAACACATGTTGGCCACACTTCAAGCTGGTGGCTTTAACACTGCGAATTTACCATCGTCTCCAACATCTTCGACGCAGAGACGGAGAACAAGAAGAAGGATGCAAGAATTGGCTGGCGAGGCTGGTGACTCGCATTCCGAGGTGGCGTCGCCTGTGGCTGAACTGCCTGACCTCCCCACAGTATCGGACTTTGGGCTGGAATCAGAGTCAACAGTAGACTTGACGTGATATTAGTATTTGCTCTTTTAAGACGAATGTATCTTTCTATCTGTATTGTATCTGCTCGCATTAGTTTTGCATCATCTACGAGTCATTTATCACACCGTACGGAAAGCATACCGAATTTTGATATTGGAATGCAAGGAAAAGTTCAAGTGAAAATCGAACGAAGTGTCATCTCCACCCATAAAGATGGTGTCTTTCAAGTTATTTAGTTCTACCCTCGCCATTTGCAGCATACCTTTCGTGCCAGCACAACCCGACAGCGCGCTAGTTAGGATCGAGGCTATCAAGGCTCATTTCGCACAATCGGGACTCATCCCGGCGCTCCTGCCAAAGTTCACCCCGAGCGCTCTCCTCACCGCCTCCTTCAGAGGTTTTGGAAAGATCGCTGTTGGTCAGCCTGTATCGAGAGAACGTACGATGATTCCCTCACCACGTTGATTGAGCTTGTCACCTTTATATTAAATCCAGAGGCTCTGTATGAACCAATCCTGTCGCTGACAGTCGCCAACGCGTCTGTAGTGCTTCGAGGAAAATACACGGTCATGATGGTCGACGCGGGCCCGCCAGGGGCGAACCAAAGTTACGGCCAGCGACGACACTGGCTCGTCAATGGTGCAACCATCCCCAGTGAGTCATCTACCTTGTGTGTGCGCGCAGACGCGGGGACATTTTCACTAACTGTCGAATGGAAAGTGACTGCAAATTCAAATGTATCCATGCATGGGGCAACAGTGATCACCGAGTATATTCCGCCGAACCCTCCCATAGGCGACGGTCCACATAGGTCGGCTTCCTTTGATGCGAATATTCTTTTTTTTTTTTCATTTGTCTTTCAGATATGTATTCCTCGTGTTCGCTCAGCCGGCTGACTTTTTGGCCCCGCCGGACCTCTCTCAGCCAGATACAGGTGGAGGTATGTTTGGAGTCGAGGAGTACACTAAGGCGAGTTATTAAATCCCATTTTTGGCGACGGACGAGCTGAAAGAGACAGCGTACTTAGTTCACGAGACTGGGTGATCCAGTCGCAGTAAGTGTAGCACACACATAAAAAGACATGTTGGCTGACACTGGAACAGGCAACCTACTTTACATGTCAGCGTGGCCGTGCGACGGTGACTGTCCCGCAGACAAGTCCGGTAGTTTCCGAAACACTTGCTGAATGGAAAGGTCGGCCAACGGGAGCAATCGCACAGAAAACGAACTCAGGATTGATCGCGACACGCAACGCGCTGACCCTATTCCTAGCTCCCTTCATGGGTTTCCTCGCCTTGTGATTTCGAGACTCAATGATGTATTTGTGCCTGTTTTGCACGATTGTTGAATTGTAGATATGACGGTGTATAACATGCAAAGAGATAAACCAAACAGTGAACAGCGGAGAGAGATAGCTATGTGAGTAATTCGAGCCTAGCTGCCGTAGCGCTCCCGAGCCTGCATTGCGACAGAAGAGTAAGAATTTGTGGTACGACGTCGTCATCTCTGTCCCCTCGAGCCCTATCGCACTTACCGCATCCTGAGCCATGTGTACGTAGCCTGAATAGCCTTCAGCGTATTTCCCTAACTCTTTGGCTTTGCCAGCACCAAGGCCGACGCCTTGTGCATAGATGGCTGTTTGGCTAAGCAACAAATCAGCAAAGCGCGTAGAGAATAATCTGGTGAAATGGTACATTGGGTCAACACGACCGTCGCCATCGGTACCCAAACCAGAGCCCTCTTTCCAACCCATCATTTTCAGTAGTTTGTTGCCAACATTGCTATCATCCTTTCCCGGAGCCACGGGAACAGGAGGCGGAGAAGGTGGTGGCGGTGGTCCTTCAGCAAACCGTTTCTTCTTTGAAACTGTGGTTGCATTTTCGGGCAGCGGAACGTCTGGTTGATTGTGCATGATCCGGCGTTCAGACGCACGATCGCGATATTTGGGCTGTTCAGTTTCAGCTACTTTGAGGCCAGAGGCTTTTCGCACAGCTTCCACTTTCTGGTGTGCGATATCGCGCAAGTTTGCATTCTTGAAATTTTTCTATTGTGGTTGGACAGTGTCGTGGATACGCTATCAGTTCATGCTCAAGTGGCGAAAGGAAGAAACGAGCCTTATGAAGATCTGATTCCTTGTTGTGACGTTTAAGCTGGTCCATGTTTTTAAACTGCCTAGAACAGAGTAGACACGTCATCGCGCTCGTGTCAGAGAACTCGAACTCGGCTTCCACTGGTTCGGGAGTAGTCGTCGTGGATGGTCCATTGGAGATTGCTGAAGTTTGCGCGACGGGAATCTGCGAAATCGACAGCGCCGCCTCGGTGCTAGGTATCCCAGTGTGAATCCTAGGCACCGAATTTGAACCTTCCTTGAGCTCTTCTTGCACTTGATTCCACTTCTGGATATTGTTGGCGGTCTGTACAGATGTTAGACTCTTTGTGAAAACGACTGCATCCAGACTTGGCTGACCTTTCTACTAGCAATCAATGGTGCGACTTTTTTGGTTGCAGTAGCTATCATCGAAGTAAGCGAACGAAATTAAAAGTGCAAATTGAAAGATTGAAAACCTTTATCATCTTCAGCCATGGGCTCCGGACCAGTCTCTTCATCATCCGGGTCAAAATCTTCCGCAGAAAAACCCAGGGGTAGCGAAGCAGGTGCTCTCGATGCAGAAAGCGAGATTAAAGGTTTGCTACCGGCTGCACCTGCTTTGAAACTGAGAGTGACCGGCTTGTCAGAGACGGGCAACGTGGACGGGGCAGGCGGTTTTTTTGATAAGTCATCTGAAAGTCGTCAGATCATACAAGTATGTAAAAACGCCGCATACACACCCTTTGCCTTCTTCTTCTTCTCTTTCTCCTTCGAAGAAACTGAGGCTGCTGTTGGGGCTTCTGTCGCAGCCGGTTCGTCCACCTTGAACTCCAAGACAGCAACAGTCGACGACTCATCCCAATACTTGACAAATGTATCTTCGACACCACCCAGGTTAAGAGATGATGGTATAGCAGTTTCATCACGAAGCATATAATCTGAGACTGGCTGGAAAGAATATGGATGGGCAAATGAGACTGCAACAGGCTTGTCCGAAATACGGAAGCCCGAGGGGTGGATCTGTGGCGACATGCTGTTTGCTAATACTGTGGATGCTGCCTACGAAGCATAAGTAGAACGGTGACAACGAAAGAGAGGCAACAGATACCTGGATGTCCACAAATTCGACAAAGGCGAATTGGAAGCTAGCCAGGGTGACTTTGTCCTTGATGAGGATAATTCGTTTCATGCCCTTGTGACCTTCCTTTCCCGGTCCGGCAGAGCCCATCATCGCTTGCGCAATGGCTTGAGGGCCAGAGAGCGGATCCAATCCACGGAATAGCAACACAGCAGCAGGTGCATTGCCAATATCACGAGTTCCGTCGTTCATATTTTGCCGACGCCCTTTATCGTGCGGTATTGCACTCTGAGAGTAGTCGATTTTGACT
This sequence comes from Austroboletus cf. mucosus, assembly GCA_038093715.1. Taxonomy (NCBI): domain Eukaryota; kingdom Fungi; phylum Basidiomycota; class Agaricomycetes; order Boletales; family Boletaceae; genus Austroboletus; species Austroboletus cf. mucosus. Next base: position 390,828 of record JBBPST010000001.1, on the reverse strand, counting down.
CTACGGCCGTTGTGTGGAGCGCCCATCTCAATAGCTTTATAGAACGTGGCCTTGGCAGAGGCGCCATGTGACGCTGGCGGCGGGACTTGAATGAACGGAAATAGTGGATCGACAAAAGCACGGGCATGTTCCACGCTCGCGAACTGAGCGAAGCCGAAGCCCTTGGAAATACCTTCAAAAATCCAATGGTCACACATGTTAATGCGCTATACAATAAGCAATATGAATAGGGCAAGTGCCTGATGATCTGTCTCTTATGATGGTGACTGTCTCGATGTTGCACCCGTGGCTGGAGAGATAAGCCTGCAGCTAAAGCATGAAATAGATTCAGCTTTGTATCGAAGGACATGTAAAGTGTATCGACAAACATCCGCCTCAGAGAAGTCAGGGTCTAAACCCAGAAAAATGACGTGCGAGCTGGGGTCGCTCGGGACCAAGCGCTTCTTACTATGGAAGCCCTTGCCCTGTCGGTCGTCATGGGGGAAGCCGGACGCAGAATCGGTATGCTTATTCGGATTGGGTTGGCCGTAATTGGATTCGTAGGCGGGGTCCTCATAAGACTGTGCACCGTATGCCTGTGAGAAATGAGCCAGTGAGAAAACAGGACTGACTGAAGTACGAACCCCGTTGTTATATTTTCTGCGTTTACCGTCGGTATAGTAGTCGTCTTCTCGACCACGAACGTTTCCTCTATTGTCTGGTGGCCAATAACCTTGGTCAGGCCAGAAATCCTTGCCCTTGTCCCAGTCCTGGTTGTAAGCCATTGCTGTCGGGAAAAGTGGCTGTAATGATGGTGATGATGTGGTGGCGAGAAGGGAAATTTGGTTGGGAATCTTGAGCGTAATCCGGTTGGACCAAACACTGCACAACAACCTTCTCGGACGTCGTCCACTACTTCCAAATGGCCGCTGCAGGTACGTCCAGGCAATGTTCGGTGTCGCTGACGGACTAATAATTAGCATACAGACTACCTAAAGGTATCCCAAATCAACTTGATTCCTTCCTGTACTTGGCCGACGCTATATTTCTAGATCGACCCTGCCATTGAACGATGGAATCGCATGGTGGGTCATCTTGAACGTATTCGTCAACAGATTTGTTTCAACAACCGTATATTGCAGCGCGAAGATGCCTACAAGCACTTTAGATTTACCCCCCGCACTACCTTGATTTCGCTGACTGGCTTTGTATTCGTTCCCGGGGCCATTTACTACCTCGCATCTCTGACACAGGTAAGGACGCTGACATTCTCTGGCATACCATGGCTCACTTTGCTCCAACGTGTAGCTCAAATACAAGTGGACGGGCAAGCGCAAGGGCGAGTCTCTGACTCAATATTAACGCTAGGTGTGATTGTATGCTCGGACGAGTATGACTAGACATTTAGACACTTGCCATACTACATGGATGTCTAAAACTTCTTGCAAAGTTCTATAGCAACCTTGCAGCCGCCACCAACGATGGTACTCAACAATGCATGAGCTGGAGCTCGTTGGGAATGATGCTCGACTGCAGTGTCGAGGTGTTCGAGTTCGTCGTCTCGCAACTCTTTGATGACGTCTCGCAGCAGCGGCATACTGGGGTGTGATGATGGCAGCGACTCGAAGTCTTGCAGTTGACTTGTGGATAACTGTTCATGAACGAAAAATCTTGACATGGGCAAAGACACGTACTCGTCGTAATGTTCGCCAATGACCGTTTCAATGGCTTCTGTGCAGGCCATGGCCGCTTCCTTGCCGAGAAGGGCGGTCACGACGCCGAGGCCGTAGCCAGTCGCCTTGGCTACGTCGGTGAACATTGTGGGCCGCACGCGATGTTGTACTTGTAGCTTGTCCATGACCAGAAGATGTCTTTTTTCATGGTTCCACATGTCCTATGCCAAGGACGGTCGCCTGAGATGAACGCGGCGAGTGGTGTCCGGGACGCACCTGGATCAACGGGCCCACCGTTGGGTCGCGCCCAAGCACGGCCATTTGTCCCTTGTAGATGTAGTTGGCGGCGATTTCCCCTGCATGGTCGACACGCAGTGCGCTGTCCAGGACTGCGCGCTGTCGTGGCGTGAGGTCGGGCGGTGTGGAGGCCAGCGCAGGGACGTGAGCATGGGCGGGGGTAGTGTAGACGGCGGATGCTCTGGTGGACAGCGTGCGGACGAGTGGACGTGAGAGCATGTTATGTTGTCCGCGACGCACAAGACGGTGCTCGCCAAAGGTCGGTCTTTGTCGTCGTGATGAACGACGACTCAGTCACTGTTTTTCCTTGACCTCAGGTGGCTTCAAAGATGTGTCCGACGTCCTCTTATCGACGACCAACGACATATCCCGTGCATGCAAAATACCCCCTCATGAAGTCAACAAAATCATCGCCAGCATCTGTCGGGAGCATGCTCAGCCTCCCCGTCCACTCCGAGTCGTCTTATCCGAGGCCAGCGAATCATTTACCACTGGTGACTCCGAACTCGACGCCGTTCTTGGCGGTGGGATCGCGACCGGCATGGTCTGGGAGGTAGTTGGCGAGAGGTATGTACCATCGTCTCCGCCGATCCTCGCAAATGCTGAGGCATCTCGTCCTAGCGCTGCGGGGAAAACCCAGCTGGCCCTTCAGCTCGCTCTTTCCGTGCAGCTTCCCAGCGACCTCGGCGGTATATCCGGCTCAGCATGCTACATCACCGTCGCTTCCCATCTCCAAACGTCGCGTCTACAGCAAATTCTGGACACTCATCCCATCCTCTCTCCCGATTTCTGTACCTTCTCCGACGTGCAAACAGTCCAGACACCGACCATACCGAGGCTCATCCACGTTCTCTCAACATTCCTTCCACAATACATCGATCACGCTGCCTCCAGAAATCCGGCCTCGAAACCACTCAAGCTAGTCGTCGTCGACGCGCTTGCCGAGCCTTTTCATTCCGCGGGCAAGACCACCACAAAAACGCTCGTCGAACGCTCTCGCCAAATTTGTGAAATATCTTCCCATTTACACCATCTCGCAAACAAATACCGCATCGCTGTGCTCGTTCTAAACGAGGTCATCGACGTCATCGACCGTGACGAACCTCTGGACACGGACGGGATCAGTTATCGAAGCCAGTCCAGGCTGTTTGGCAGAGCAGACAGCATTCCTGGTGAAGACCGGAAGGAGGCGGCACTCGGTCTCGTCTGGGCAAACCAAGTGAATGCCCGTATATTCTTCACTCGAACCGGGAGGAGGCGATACTTTGACGAGAGCGAACTCCCCAAAAAGCGGCCCGCTATCGAGGCCAACTCAACCACCCGTTTGGCTTCACCTCCCATCAGTGACGAGCCGTTGCTCCTTCGGCGTCTCTCCGTCGTGTTTAATTCAGTGGCCGCACCTGCATCGTGTGACTATATTGTCACGACACAAGGTATTTCCATCCTACCTGGAAGCACCGTCTCATTATCCGCGTTACACGCCAGCGCGAACCCCCGCTCGATAGTGAGCCCTGTTGACGAAAAGGGGAGACAGACAGACAATGTCGCACCATTGGATGCTGGTTATATTGCTGATAGTTTTACTGTCGAGAGCAGTAGACCGCCGACACCCGAAAATGAGCTCGGACCGAACGAGGACGAGTGGGATAGTTTTTGGGCACAAAACTCTTTACCAGATGACCTCTTCACTTAGATAGATTTACCTGATGCAACCCCCGCCTCGAATGCATGATGCTTGCTCCATAGCTACGTGGGTGAAAAAGTAAACGAGTGCTTTTTGGATATTTATCGGCACGTTATAACTACAAGGTTTATCTCCAGGAGCCAGTCCTAGAGTACACAGCGCAGTACAAAAAAAATCAAATCAACAAACAGGCACATCACTCCACTGTGAGTAATTTCGTCCTTTGGATGACTTCCTTACTGGAGGTGACGTATAAATCCCATCCAGTGCGTGCGTATGTGCTGCATAGCGTGAGCTAGGTGCCTTTGTAATCGGATACCGTGGCGTCACTTTGACAGCACCGGGATGCCTGTCAATCCATGAAATGATAAAGCCTGTCAATCCTACCCTAGTCCCATCAACCATGAGTTTGTGACGTGCATGGTGACTCACCAAAGACGAGAGAAACATATGCCATGGCGACCTCGATGCCTCCAGGGACACAGGGGTTCGCCGAGTATGCAAAATCGATGCAAAGGCCCACACCATGATCTTGTCGCGCGCGGACCGTCAGCAACGCAGCAAGAACTAACAGAGCAATCAGCGCCAAGCGATAAGCGTGAACGTGGAACTCCATACCACAACTGAATAGGCCACACGAGCCAAACAAGACCACGCTCCTCTTGTTGCTCGAGTCCTCGCCTTGATTCGCGAATTGATGACAGAGACTAGGCACGAGCTAAGCAAGGGGGGTTACATCTCGAAGAAGCGGACCGCTCACCAGCCAATAATAATGATTAGGTTGAGACCGCTGAAGAAGAGGGTCAAGGATTGAAATGCTAGAGATGCACATGTCACTGATAGCCCATGGTAAGCATCTACGACGTACTGCCTGCAGACTTCTCATGAAAAGCGATTATAGAAATAATGAACGGTGTGACATTGGTGATGAAGATGAGAGCTATGGGTAGTACTGTCGGCTGGCGATCGGAATAGAAATAGAAAAACTTACAGAGAATGATCGTGCGCGAGAGAGCAAAGGGAAAGGTCATGGTGTCACAGACAACTCTTGAACCAGAGATATGAATAAAAGGGGGATTGGTTAGCCAGGCTGGCGCATTTTATGGATTCAGTGAAGTGGGGTGGACTGTGTGGACCACCAAAGCAACATCCAATGAAGTCGAGCACGCTTCACAGTGCACAGCTACAAGCCGACAAAGCTGTCAGATATGACCGCTTTTTGTCGGCCTGTGATTAGGATATATCCGATGTGTAAAGTCATGTGCAGTAAATCTTGAAGCGAATAACGATGATATCTATTGTAGGTATGTAAATCCAAAAAACCAGAGCGAAGAGCCAATAAAGCGAAAGTTAACCTGTACAGTACCTACATAAACGAAACAACACACCAGGGAGTCCATGTTTATGTGTGATCACTAAAGTTCCATATTTTGACTTCGCCGTCGTCACTTCCAGATACTATCTTGTCTTCTCCAAGACCAATGCAAGTCACCGCTCCGCGATGCCCAAATAACGTAGCTGTACACCTGCCCTCTTCACGGTTCCACACCTAGCAGTCGAAGTGAATTCACTGACAAGACAAGAAAAACTCTTGCGCTCACCTTGATTGTACGATCGTGGCTACCGCTGACAAGCCGAAGTTTATCGCATGCTACTGTCCACACGCCCTCAATGTGTCCAAACAATGTCCGTGTGGCCTTGCCCGTCTCAACATCCCACAGCTTGATCGTATTGTCCAAGCTTCCCGATACCAACACAGGTTTTTTGATTGGTCTGCGAGTGGCACCGGCCATTAAATCTTCCGTGGTACGGTTTGCCTGGTCATCCGGGCCTTCGCTTCTCGCACCGACGGTGAAGATATCGGCAGCGTCCGACCCTTCAGCGAGCCGAACGTCGTCGTTAGAAGAGTCCTCAGCGACAAGTGGCGAGCTTGCACGCCAGTCTTCATCTTCGATTGATTCGTCATCCACTTCGAGAAGTCGTAGGGCCTGAACCTGACCGACGTGGCCAGTGAACTGACGCACGCACGTTCGCTTCGCGAGATCCCAAAGTCGGATGACTCCATCATCAGAAGCAGAGAAAAGCATCTTTCCGGTCTCGATTTTGAGTGTGGATAGACAGGGATCGGGAGGCGAGCTTGCACTTGCATAGGTATCCCACAGCCTTACCGCATTGACCCAATCACAGTGTCCACGAAGAGTAAATGCCTCTCCAGTAAAAAAGTTCCATATCCTGACGGTCGTGTCGACGCTACCGCTTGCCAAGACATTCGCATCGAAATTGAGGCATACTACGCCCTCGGTGTGTCCCTCGAGCGTGCGTATGCATTCCCCTTGGCGCCAATTCCACACGCGGATTGTATGATCCATGCTTCCCGTTATCAACTTTGCCTCGTCGAACTGGAGGGCTCGCACGGCCCTCGTATGACCTCTGAGACAACGAACCTCGACACCCGTTTCGAGATTCCAGACGCGTACAGTGCGATCATAAGAGCCCGTGATGAGGATAGGAAAGGATGGGTGTTGTAGAGTTTCATTGAATTGCAGGCACATGACGCCATCCTTGTGACCTTGCAGTGTACGGACAAGACATCGACCGCGGCGCCAATTACGCTCGATGGCAAGGCGCTCACTATAGACATCTTTCCAAGGACGAGTCATGACTTGTGGTTGAGGGTCTTCGAAGGGGATAAGGAGGTCGGCAGGATGGGGACCCGAACTGGGCAAAGGAGATTGTGGGGCCGAACCGTGAGATGCATGTGGCAAATCGCGGGGGTGGGGATAATCATCGAACCTCGGACGTTTTCCAGGTCTTTCGAGAGAAGAATCGGCGGATTCCAACTCCCGCTTTGAGGGTGGGGGATGATGAAATTGACGCCTACGTTCCAGGATAGGCAAGCCCCAGCCACACTTGAGGCATTTTTGACCGATATGTTGCTGGCATATTTCGCGCCAAAGGATGTCGTCGTCAGCAAGGCTGCGCCAATGTTTGGAAACCTGGGCAGCGCGACAGAGGGATGTAGCGTCGAGGTGGGCAAGAATTTTGAGAGAGACTTCGCGAGGGAGCACGGTGAACGGGTCTATTCTGGTAAGATGGCCGAGCTGCTCTGTAAGGAGTGAGAGCTGGGAAAAGCAGCACATGGTAAGGATGCCTTGAAGGATGAGCTCGCGTCTAGGATGGGAGGAGGAAGAAAAGTTGGACCAGATCGAGTTGACGACCTGTCGTTCCTCTTCGGGGAGAGCATCGAGGGCCTTTTGGGACGGATCAGCACGGGTTAGATGGTGTGAGGAGGACGAACCTGCTGAAGCTTGACGTTGATGCCCTGGTCTGCGGTGCGCTGGTGCCGGACACAGAGCTTCCGAGGGGGATGCGGAGGGGGTGACACTGGCTGCGGCAGGACGTCCATCCTGGGGGTGTTGGTGGGCTGTTCCGAGTCCGGGGGTGAAGGAGGCGAACTAGGCCGCGCGGATCGATTAGTGTGGGTGGTAAGCGATGAAGTAATAGCGAGGCGGGGCACAGGAAGGGTGTCACACTGGTATGAGCCTGAGCCCGCTGCTGCGTCCGTCGTCGGAGGCATACATGGTGGCGACGGCGACCGAGATTTTTGAGTCGTCCTCATCGACACTCGTGACGCACATAGCACGCGACATGACGCGAGTCTTGGATCACTCACGCTCACGCAATTTACACCGCCACCTTCCTTTTTCAGAACCGACTAACAATACAAGCGACGACGATCCACACAGCGAGTCGTTCGCAATTCGATATCATACTATACGCACAAATCAGATAACACACGCACACGCACACACACTCGAAATTCCTTTCTGCTGCAGAATCATCAATCCAGCGTGATCCTCAGCTGCTCCAACGGTATCGGCTCGAACGTATCCAGGTCGATGCCCCGTGAGCGCAGTTCGGGTATGCAGTGTGGTGGTACGAGCTGCCGGTTCAGCTCAGGCCGCACAGAAAGTTCTGTATGTAATCATCAGTTGTCCACCATGTTGCCCCAGCTACCCTGCTTACCCTCTCGCGTAAAGTTGAATAGAGGAGGGAACTCCTTCTGATTAGGCATCTTCGCACCCTCCCCACGCAACTCATCAAAGAAAGGGTGCACCATGGCCTCCACTGCGCTTAATCGTGCCCCGGGTGTATACTCGAGGAGCTTGGCGACCAGATCTATCGCCTCAGGTGCAGTGCGCGGTCGGAAGACCTACAACATTTCATCAGATATCGCACGCTGGAAAATATTCACACCGACCTTGTTGAATGGATGAGGTTTGATCTGGGGAAACTTGTGCTCCATGTAGTTGGGGTTCATCGTCTTGATTTGTTCTCGGGATGGTGTGCCCAGGACCTTGATGATTTCGACCAGCTGATCGATACCACTCTCACCTGGGAAGAGCGGCTGTCCTAACATCAGTTCGGCCATGACACAGCCCGTCGACCATATATCTGTTTAGGCGGCACGTTGAGTTAAGGCTACACGCTAGCATGCGATACTGACCGATATTTGTTGTGTAGTTCGTAGCTCCAAAAATGAGCTCTGGTGCACGGTAGTACCGCGAGCAAATATAACTGACATTGGGCTCGCCCGCCACGAGGATCTTTGCTGACCCAAAGTCGCACAGTTTCAAGACCCCTGTAGCAGGGTTCAGGAGCAAATTCTGAGGCTTGATGTCACGATGGCAGATGCCGACCGAGTGTATGTAAGCGAGGGAACGCAAAAGTTGATACATGTACAATTTGATTTGTAGGGCGGGCATGGGTTGCTTGAGTTTGGAATAATGGCGACTGGCGCGATACACAGTTTCAGGTACATATTCGAGGACCAGATTGAGATAGACCTCGTCCTTCTAGAGTGGGGTGAGTTGCTTGGTAGCAGGGCGGTAAATGTGAACCAACCTTTTCTCCGTTGGAGTAGAAGAAAGCCTTGAGGTCGACGACGTTTGGGTGGGAGACGAGTCTCATGATTTGGAGTTCGCGGTTCTGACCAGCAGAGGTCAGCAAACGATGTACCACAGGAAAAGGGGAGAAATGTCGAGGGAAAAAGGGAGGGAAAAAAATCGATGAGGAAGTGGTGCAGACCTTGAAACGTTTGTCTTGGAGGACTTTCTTGATGGCGATTTCCTCCGAGTTCTTTTCGGAGTCTGCGACGAGTTTCGCCTGGAAGACGACGCCAAAGGAGCCGTTGCCGATGACTTTGCAATTCGTGTAAGCGAGCTCGCGTTGTTCGCTGGTCTTTCCGTCTGAGGCAATGACCTTGACGATCCTGTGGGGGTCGTCGATGGCTAGTGAGTTGATGAGGAGGTCAGGATCCGATTGCATTGATGTGCGGGGGACGATGGGGGGAGAAGAAAACGAGTGGGAAGGAAGAGGGCGGGAAAACCATATATGGATGTAGAGGGATCGGGGAGAGGACAATGGGGAGAAGGCGACTCACGTGACAACTTGACGCCGTTTATTGGAGCGTTGGAGGCCATCTGGACAGGACGGTTGATGGCTGGGAGAGACGGGCGTGAGATTGGGGTGGATCAGGGTGGGGATGGGTGTGAGCGGGGAAGATCGAGGCGAGGTGGTGGGGATACTGAGGGGAAGCAGGGGAGGGTGCGCTGGGAGGGTGTGAGGGGGCGTGTAGACGGGGCAGGACAAGGGACGACAGTCGCCTGCGAGGAGCGCACTGACAGATCCCTCGTTTGGTCCTGTGACCTCGATGTGACCCAAAGATGTACAAATACTTGGCCGCAATATTCCCCTCTCCTCATCGTGCCCTCCATCCTCGCTCCCGCCCCGTCTTGTTTCCGATCTCGCTTCCTTCCATCAGAACATCGCCTCGCATTCTTTTTTCCCAGACTCGTGCTTACATGTTCTCAGTACCGTCTGCGTTACCCCATCGATCCGTGGCAGCAGCGAGGATGATCGCCGAGGCATCATAGATACCACTGGCGTCGCGAGCATTCGGTTCTCTGATGACATGCGCTGATCTAAATTTGATACCGAGTAGTCGTGACTAAGTTGTCAATGTAACAGATCCAAATTAACCATAACCTCGCGTTGATTGCGTGTTCGTTGCACGAAACGTTTGCCAGAGTCCGTGCACCGCACAGGTACTTCAGGTCCAAAGTTTGGGCTGGCGACGCACCCGCTGAAGAGCGTGAACTCTATCGGGGTTGCTTTCTCCACCCGGATCATTCCCTCGAGTATGATTCAGACTCATAGTGTTTGAGCAATGTTGAGTTTGCAGTACAGTCCTTCACTAAACCAAATGACGTACGACGTCAAAAACTAGGATGAGCGGCCCATTGTCAAGTCAATTTTGGGTAGGTGTGGAAGACCATAATAGGAAGGTACGCGGTCACGGTTCGAATTCGAACCACAGCTTGTCTGTCGCCCTCAAGCTTGCGCGACCTTGCTTTCGGTGAGTGCAGTATTCACCCCAACTCTTGCCCTTTTCTCAACCGTGCGACTTTGCAAGCCCACCTCGCTCTGTCACCCTGTCGATGACCTGATGGCGCCACATGTCGCGGACTGGAACACATCTCGATCGACAAGATCCCACCCGTCCTATAGCCTGCAGATGCCCCATGTTTTCGTGATCCCACCAGAGGAAGAACAGCAGGACAACCCACCGTGGTGTTGCTTCGATGCCGACCTTCCTTCAAATCCTGATCTACATTCTCTCGGCGTCCCCTCTTCCACTGCTCGTTTCGCCCCTGCGAACCAGAGGTTCCCCATTTCGAGGAAGCTCGAGAAGAAACAGCGTCCTGAGGCCTTAAAGATAATCGAAAATAAACTGTCTCAGGGAAGTGGTCCGCGGGAAGATTCAGATGTCATCGAGGTGGTCAAGGTGAAGCGTTGCAGAGAAGCACCTACGGACCTAGAGGAGAACAAGCACGTCAAACGCTCCAAGACGCTCAAGGCACGAGCAACCGAAGCACTCCAGTCGATCAAGAATGTTGGCAAGAGCTCGCACAGGGCCAATGTGAAGGAACTTTGGGCGTCAACCGAAAGTACGCCTAACATTTCCAAGGGTGGCCAAGAGCAGTTCCCAAACCAGTCAGACTTCTTCCCTACTGCTACCATACCTACGAAAAAGGGTTCTCTCTCGTGGAGCAATTCACGGTCGCTTTCACAAATTTTCCAGCCCTTGAAGCCTTCACCACCCGTGTCGTCATTCACTCTTCGGGTAGCACCCACTCAAGCACACCACTCCCTTCCAGCCACGAATCCACCACCTCTTCCTCATTTCATGTACAACAATCCGGATCCATATACATCCCGAAACGATGCTGTGAACGCTCTTACGATTGATGATGCCCCGAATAGACCGGCTTTGCTGAAACCCTCCACGAAGAGCATAAATTCAAAGTTCTCTGTCCGAGAACTCCACAGACTCTTTACTTTTTCATCATCCCCACCAGACGAATCGGTATCGACATCCGCTGCAACGATACCCTTCTCATCTGCCGCTAGTAAATCCGCACTATCGGTTGCTTCTTCCACATTGTCATCCGGTTATCTAGATATCTCCGCGGAGGGGGACATGCACATCGATACACACTTCCTTGGTGTTGAAAGTGCGGATCGAAGCCCCACGCGTGGTCAAACATCTCGCACTCGCCACGGCGACAACCCCGCGTCGCGTCGTCTCAGCGATGTCAGTTTTGAAATGGAGCTCGACTCTCTCCACTTTGATTCGCTTTCTTTTGATCCCGACGACTTTGATGTTTCTATGGAAGGAAACGAGGTCAACCTGGGGTAATATTGTTGCTTTGGCGTTCTTTTCGAGATGTCACACAACCGCAGCCGATCTTTATAGGATTCACCTTAAGAAACCTGAATTTATCTCCCAGATCCACTTTTCGTTTCTGGACGTGCCGGAACACACACCGTTTCCTTCTCAGGCCTACTTTCTCCCAAAATCATTGCATTGCATCGTCCATCGCTATATTCATGCGCTTGCTTTCTGATATATACACGGATGCTTTCCTCTCGTTTCCAGTGATGTCCTTGTCCAATAGGTCCAATACGCTCTCCACTTTTCCATCCATATATACATATATATAAACCGTAGGTTGAATCGTGTAGATCTATGTCTTTACCTTGTATTCAAACTGTTTAAACATTGCTTCTGCCTTTGCAACGAGAATAGTTGATTCCATGCCAGATTGCAAACTGATCTGGTCTAGCAGAATGTAGATTACAACCCCCTTGAAACTATGATAACACGGCTGATTACCATTTCTGATCAATAATTGAAACGAACTCGCGAGACTTTCTCGTCTCAACAACCTCACACTAGTAGTGGCAAGGCCATCAGTCCCAATGTTTTCTACGTACGTTTATGCAGATGATCTCGAGGAACGCACTAATCGCTTTGACTGATAGATTCACCCCATCCCAGGCCGTCGATACGGAGAAGGAGAAGGACTGGCCCATGCATCTAGGTGAGTCTTCTCTCATCACGACCTCATGACATCCAACTGATCGCGCTCCAGGTATGCTAGACTGGGACAATACCAAGATCGTCTTCACGAAGCGGTCCCTCATAGAGTTCCTCAAGTAAGTGGCTCGGCGCATCGAGGGAACGTACGCGGCAAGTTCAGCACTTTAGTCAGATACACTGGCGTCACCGTCGATCCGGGTTTTACAAACATTCAAAAGTTGCCGCGTATGTTGTTTCTTTCATAGCTGTCGTTCCCCATGATGCAACGCATTTCTAGGATATGCACAGTTTGGGAGCATGGCCGCCAGCGCCGCCCCGGCAGAGACGGCCGAAGGTATAGAAAATAGCTCAATCGTCTTCGACAGAGCCTAACTATGTGGAAGTTACCTCCGCGGCAGCTGGTCAAGCCCCCACTGAAAACCTCTTTGAGGAAGAGTTCACCGATGACGCCTTGTCTACGGCCCCACCACCCGCCGGCAGCTTTAAAGTGAGCACTTTCTGCCTTGAATGTATGCTTCAATATCGCTCATCCTCTGTAGCCGACACGGTCTGTGGACTAGCCTGTGGCAATGCATATGGTTATATTGATCTTGATTACAGGCGCGTTCGCACCATTCCAGGGGGAGCTGATAGCGTAGGAAACATGTTCTCCGAAGATGACGTAGCCCAGTTCGTCCCAACTCGCAGGTATACAAATTTAATTTACCTGTTATATATTTGACGTTGAATCAACACAATCGATCAGAGTGCGACAACGCCCCGGAGGACAAGATAATATCGAAGGGGTGAGTGGTGGATCGTTCTTCGTTAGTAGTTGCTTATTAATGGTTAGCTCTTCTGAATGAACATACTGGATCATCTAATGATTCGAGGTAAGAACGCATACGGGCGTTTTCGCAACAACTCACAACACTCGTCACTAACACTTCATAGACACACCAAATGGCATCGTCCATGTTGTAGAAGCTATGGTGATGCCTTGAGGGGCGATTTAAGGAAGTGAGGTTCCAATCTTTCAGGGTGATTATAATTATAAAGCGAAGAGGCTCGGGCTGTGCTACATTCAGATTTTGTAGGCGTCTGATACTCTTTTCTTGATGCATAAAACATGAATTGGGTTTCGGACATTAAATATTTGTTGCATGGGTAGTCGGAAATATTCGATTGCTACTTACAATCAGAAATGACGTATAGACGAAAAAGTAAGAAAAATGTCCTTGGTAGCGGCGAGGTTCGAACTCGCGCGGACTTTCGCCCATTGGGATTCAAATTACTTAAATCCAACGCCTTAGACCAACTCGGCCACGCTACCGATCACCGAGGTCTCGATCTCTAACATCATGAATACATTAAATAGATGCGTAGATAACAGTATCAAAAGAATGGATTTGCGGATACTGGCTTAGAGTAGGAGTTAGACCTAATGTCAGGCTCAGAGTAAGACTGAGGCAAACACCATATGCCGAGTTCGAAAAGCATCAAGATTGAATCGTCCGGTCAGCTAATTATTCCCATATACAAGATGCATTGCTTTGTAACTCGAAACAATCGGGGGGAAATAGACAATCGGAACAACGAAATGAGACAAAGTAAAATACAGGAACGAGCAAATTCGAAGCGAGAGGAGGGTATGTACTAAGGGTGGATTAAGCGGCGTGACGGAAATAGGAGATTTCTGGTACGGTTGTTGCCTAACAGTGGTCTATCGAATCGAAGCTTCCCTGCAACGACAGATCGTAGCGCACCAGAAATATTCATAGTTCAATCCATCCTTGCTCTCCAAATGTGTTCTCGCCTGAATAGCTGACGTAGAGGAAGTTGTCTTCGTCCCTGCAAGCCATCACAATGAGATTACCGCAAGTCACAGGACAGAGGGACTCACTTATGCTCTTCGTATATGGCACTCATAAGTGCAGCCGTCGGCGGAAGTACCTCATCGACAAAGATGAATATGGCTTTCTCTGGTGCGAGCTTGATACGCTTCCGGATGACGTAGACGAATTGGCCCACAGTCAGATCCTGTGAAATGGACAGCAATCAAACGATCATCGTACACAAGGAACAGATAAAGCACGCCTACCGAAGGTACCAGGTACTTCTTCTTGTCGATCGTCGGGATATCCGTCCGGTCTGCCTTTTCACAGATAACCTACATTTCAAGTAATAAATACATAGACTTGTGTTCGCAGGCAACATATATTCACGGGGATGCGATCTGGATACTTCTGTCTGATACGCTCTGCTTCTTGTTTGCGTTTCTCTAGGGGTCGCCACATGTGTGAGCGCACGAGCTGCGGGACAGGAACAGTCCATACCAAACGGGTGTTCGTCCTTGAATTTCGACCTCATTGCGGGTGGCTAGAGCAGTTACAAACTAGTTGAGGTAGTGGTACAAGTTGGGGACAAGTGGGGACAAAGGCGAGTCGTAGTCAACGTTGAGGATGGAGGTAGAGCAGTAGCCCAAAGTGGCTTTCAAAGCCTCCTGGCTGCCGTGACAACGTGACTGCTGCGTGACTCACGTGTGTTGCACCCATATGGGTCCACTCTGACTAGGAAATGGCTTACTCAGATTGCCGCCTGCAGAGCAGAACACTATCTTTATTTGCAGGTCTCTGGGACAGCTGTAAGAGACATTGGTAAATCTGATAGACCTATCAGGAGATAACAGACATTGTACTCGGGCTATTCTTATTATTAGGTCACTACAGCAACTTGATTGTCTACTGACTAATTGTAGATACTCGGAAGAATGGAGGAGAGAGGAGTTGAAATGGCTAAGGAAAGGATAGCTCAGAAAGCACTAGATGTGGTGCTTATTTAAATACCATGTTCGCCATAATCCCCATCAAAGCAACTATTTCCTTGCATCACCCCCCATCGCTGCAGCCATGCCGATTGCCATTGCATTGCCCATCTGGTTCCCAGGCCCCTCAGAAGGAACGAAGACTGTCTTATCACCAAATGCCTCAACGCGCGAAACCTCGATTCGCCTGATTCCCATTTCCCGTGCGAATTGATCCACGACGGCGGCATCTGCGTTGGACTTAATCCGAGTAGCCTCAGCCTCAGCCTCAGCAGTAAGGCGGATAGCTTCTGCCTGCGCGAGGGCCTCAATCTTCGTACGTTCAGCCTGGGCTTTCGCGGCAGCGATAACGCCGTAAGCCTCAGAGTCTGCTTGTGTCTTTTTACAGTACTCCTGTCAGAGGTGTCGTTTCCCCAGAGAAAGTATTTCACACGTACGTTGCGCGTTTTTGCCTTGATACGTGCAACTGATAATGCACCTTCTTCCTGCTTCACTTTGTTCGAATTCTCCCTGTCAACGTTCTGTAATAGGGCTAAAATCAATAAAATAAAAAGAAATGCAAAAGAGGTCGTACAGCAGCTTCCACTTGCGCTTGTAGCGCCCGAGTAGTGAGCTTGTCCATAGTAGATGCGATATCGCCCTTGAATTGCCTGTCGATTACGGCTGTTGACAGTAGCATGAGCGAATCAATTAAGTAAGACGGAAACTCCGAGTCCCACCGAGGTCCTTCAACACAATTCCGTACTCCAGTGCGGCTTCGTGCATCTCATCCATTGCACGAGTCCGCAGAGCGTCGAGGAAGGCAGACGAAGGATCTGTTCCATCGTCAAGGTTATCTGGCCCAAGGGAACGCTGTTTCACCATCGAGCTGTAATCAACTATTGAAATGTTAGTTAAAATTCTACCAGTGAAATAGGCAATACACACGATGCGCAACTATTTGCGTTAAAATCGATTGGGTCTTGTCTTGAAGAGCGTCGTATGGTGTGGAATACCCATGAGTGGTAAGCTTCACACGTCAGAATCGGTATCCCGGTAATATTATAAGCCTCGCTCACTTTCAGCGGCTCAACCAATTGCCTACAATGAATGGTGAATCAAATAAGCAAACAAGGAATGTCACAGTAACTCACCATTTCAGGTATATACGTAAACCGACAGGGACTTGGTCCCTTGTGAAGCTGAACAACAGTCAAAATGTTGATCGACATCGCTTGCTTGCCACACTTACATGTCTTTCGTTGGCATCTCGAGCTGGTTCTCCCCAAGAGTGTACAGTCCGCGTAAGGTAACATTTGGATTTGTAATGTAATGTTGTCCAGCGGGGAGAAGTTCGAGGTCGTCTCCTCGCTGAAGAATGGCACAGTTGTTTGCAGGAATATTGAGGCTGCATGCTGAAATGTCAGTAACGTGAACGTTTCTCGCGACTTTAAAGTGACGGCTTACAAGAGTGCGACGACATATGCTTGACCATTTCCGGCACCGATGCGGCTCTTCATCGTAACTTCATGTGTCCTTTATAACAATTTAACCGCGTGTAAAGCCTAAGGAAAAAAAAAAAGACTAACCACCCTAGAGTGGCACCCGTTACATGATCCTTGACAGACGTTGGTAGATGTGTCTGATCAACTATCGCAAGTACGTCATATGTACCCTCGACCGCGAACGCGACGAAACCGGAATTCTTAACGACTAAAATGCGGTTCTATAATTTCAGTGTATGAGTATATGATGGTGATCAAGTTCCAAAGTGACTTGACCTGGGGATCGGAGATCACGGCTGCCTATAACAGAGTCAGAAATCAGCTCAAATTTTTAAGATACCTGACGCACCTGATTCTGAGAGACTTGCACTACGGTTAAGCCCTGGAACTCAATTGCAGTATCCGACACTATAATGACCTCAATGAAGCGAGGTATGCGAATGAACTGGTCAATACTTACGTCCCTGCGTTCCGCACCACTTTCGCGCCCACCAGTTGCGAAGAGGGAAGCCAGGATACCGGCCTGGACGGACCAAGATCTTTGGGAGGCCACCGTGGTTTACTAAACCAATACTTCCAGGAGGAACTTCACGACCAGTCCATGAGACAGGACGCTGAGGGGCACACATGAATATAAAATGCAGAAACAAGTGATGCGACACCAACCTTCCTGGACAACAAATTACTTCTTCCAGTCTGAGAAAACACGACAGGAGTTAGCACAACGTGTGGATGCTTGAAGGGCTACTTACTGTTTGAAGTTGTTTATCAAGTTTCTGTAACGCAGCAGTTACGCCATCCTTGCCGATTGGAACAAAGAAGGGTCTGTCTTCGATCGCAAAGTCAGACTTTGAGAATTCATGCCCGACGGTCCTGACTTTAAGTGCGTCGGCGTTTGTGGGTAATGAGTACGGTTTGAAATCATCGCTTATGCGTTCCCTCAGGGGTTCCTTGCGATTAACAATGGAGGAGGGACCATTAATCACCGTGGTACCGTCTGCAATGCTGAGTGTATCCATTGCACTGATAAGAAGTGGAGGTTGTCGATGTTATGAAGTCTCACGCATCATGTACTTACAAGTCTGCTATTTATATGATTTAGCAAAACCTTAAAGTTGTTCCGCCCCTAGGCACAATAGGAGCCGTACAAGTGGTATTCTATCATAGCCTCGTCCAAACAGTGCCTCAGTGAGTCAAAGCTTCAATATTCAATATGAAATGTCGGCTAGCATACGATGTGGGCAATGCAGTGTCACAAACTGAAAAGGCGCATGGCATTGAGACCTGCCTTTACATCGGAACATCGAATTCTCCACAATGGTTGCGGTGCATGGCCCACAAATAGGTGCCAATCGCACATTGTGCTCAAGACAACGGAATGATGGCCAAGACGGGTCATAGTATCATGAAACTTGTCTATTATGCTTAGAACACGGCGCTTTTTTCAGCGGCGTTGGGCATGGGAAAGCGTCAAAGACGTGTCAAGCGTAGTCACGTGACTGACATAATTCCTGCGACCGGTGCTCAGAGACTGGCAGTAACTGTATCCATGTACAACAGCACGGCCATAATGCTATCTTGGCTGCTGCTACTTCTGCTACCGTCGCGGACATTTTCACTACAGGACAATGTCACAGAAGAGTTACTTTGGGGGCCCTACCGCCCAGGCTTATACTTTGGTGTCCGCCCAAGATTATCCCAGTCCCTTCTGACGGGTCTTCTTTGGTTTGGGACACAGGATTACCAGTCTCTTGGAAGTGCGCAGTTTCTGGTATATATTTGGTGCTACAGCTGACGTCGTTCAGAGGCACGCCATGCATGTGACCAGGGCGATGGACTTGACGGTTACACTTGGACGACATTTGACTCTCGTCAGGGTGGCATACAAGTTCTTCGGGATAGCCTCAACAACGTTGAAATTATAACTGAGCTTCTCAAAGTTCCTGGTGGTCAACATGGTGGTAGTTGGGCTGTCCGCATCAAGGGAAAACCTATCCAGCCAGGTACATATTTCCAGAGTTTGTCAGCGGGTACAGCCTAGTTATGTTCAACACAGCGCACCCTTCCAGAATTTCTACTATCCTCTATTTTGGGCTCGAGGGTCTTGGTGGTATTGATTTGATAACTGATGAAGATGAGAATGTGCGTACATCGATCCACACCTCTGCCATATCTTTTGACGACTTTAGGGTATCGATGGCCTCGTAGAGTTTTCTGGTACCACACCCGACCTCGAGGACTTCAGTATTCGTATTATCGATGGTGCGCTCTCACAAAAAAGTGTTCATAACTTCCTCGTTTCATGTTTGTTTAGATATTGATAACCAAGCCGTAATCTCGGGCCCTCATTCAGAAACTTTTGCGCGCCGATTAGGCAAGTCCCATTTTGTCGGCTTGCGTGTCAATCCAGGACAAATTTGGACTGCAAAGGGTCGGTATCGTTCTTTCATAATAAATTATCTTTACGCATTCCTTTCTACCGCAGATTCCATCCTACAAAGCATCTTACACCATGCAGGGCCCATCGTGGAGAAATATCGCCAGGCAGAACGTGCACCCGACCCTTCATTCACACTACAGCTGCCCGATGAAACAATTACAGCAAGCAATCTTTATGCAGTGCAGAAATTTTTCGATGGCGAATTCCAGTTTGACGTATTTTTTGACAGTGCAAGTTCCGGCAAGAAGTTAGACTGTGTGTGCCTTAGTTAACATGTCCCCTGTATGTTGACGTTTGTCCTCTTTTAGCCGACGCAATCGAGTCTGGTATTTCTGCGCTGGTCTCGTCGTTTAACGATCGTTTTGAAACCATCTTTCCAACACCTGATACATTTGCTGTATCCAATCACTCAGCCCTCAAAGCATTTAGCAAGGCGATTACATCTAATTTACTCGGAGGAATCGGATATTTCTATGGGTCTTCTATTGTTGACAAAGGCTTTGCATTTGAATGGGATCAAGAGGATGACTACGATTATGACGGCGAGGAAACACAGGACAGTCAGCAAGGTCCAAGATTCACTAATCCCAGGGCCTTGTTCACTGCGACGCCTAGTCGTAGCTTCTTCCCGAGAGGGTTTTACTGGTGACGCACCTTCTATGACTATGACTGGTATCCAATATTTGCTCATCTTATCTCAAGGGACGAGGGCTTCCATTTGCTCCACATCGGACAATGGGATAATGATCTCAGCCTCGAGATTCTCAAGAGCTGGATAGATCTTATTGATGAAAATGGTTGGGTTGCTCGGGAGCAGATTCTTGGTGATGAAGCTCGCAGCCGTGTTCCACCCGAATTCCAGACGCAGGTACCTACGTTTGCTAACCCACCCACGCTTACCATGGCTGTCACTGCTTTCATCGAGCGTCTTGCTGCACAGAACGACGGTCCTACGGCTGCAGAGCTTGGCATGGATTACGCGATGGGTGGCCAACAGTTTCCGTTAACTAGGTCTATGCAATCGATGGAAAAGGGGAGGGGGTACCTCTCGCATGGAGATGCTCTCAATTTCCTGCGCTCCATCTATGTTCCTCTGAGGCGTCATTACGACTGGTTCCGTCGTACGCAACGTGGTCAGATTAAACAATATGGCCGCAAGGCACGCTCTCGCACCGAAGCATACAGATGGCGTGGACGATCCAAGACACATGTCCTTACGAGTGGTATGGATGATTACCCAAGAGGTTCACCGCATGCTGGTGAACTGCATCTCGACCTCGTCAGTTGGATGGGATTCTTCACAAGAACCATGCGTGGTATAGCAGAATTCATTGGGGAAGAGGAAGACGCGGAAAGTTTTATGGAAATTGAGAAAGCCATTATCGACAACATAGATGGTAAGACCCAAGGTTAAAGGCGTTAATGAAATTTACGCCCCCGACCCCAGATCTTCATTGGAACGAGGAGGCCGATATGTATTGTGATGTTGGGATCAACTCTGATGGTGTGTCTCGGTTTTGTTCCACTTCTCGCCTTCTCTGAGCCAATGTAGATGAGTCCGAACACGTTTGTCATAAAGGTTACCTTTCACTATTCCCCTTTATGCTGTCACTCCTCCCCGTCGACTCTCCCCATCTTCGACCTATTCTCGATCTTCTCCGTGACCCCGATCATCTATGGTCGCCATATGGCATTCGTAGCCTGTCAGCTTCGCATCCTGAATTCGGACGCGGCGAGAATTATTGGAAAGGACCTATTTGGATTCAGATGAACTACATGATATTGAGCTCTTTGTACAAGGTATGTTCTCATATAGGGTTGTATACAAAAAACTAACAGGTTGAACAAACAGACTTATGCAGCTGCTGAAGGTCCCCACCAGTCATACGCTAGGGAAATTTATACAGAACTACGGAAAAATGTAGTGGAAAATGTTTTCAAAGTATGTGATTCAGCAATTTGTCATCATCTCTGTTGACAAGACGTAGGAATACGAGCGGACTGGTTACGTCTGGGAACAATATGATGCGCTCACAGGTGAGGGCAGAAGAAGGTATGATGTCCTATGTATTGCCCAGCGAGTGTTCATGCTCACACTGTCAATGCTCGCAGTCATCCGTTCACGGGCTGGACGTCCCTCGTCACTCTCAGTACGTGTTATGCCACCTTGCATGTCCAAGATTCTGAAGTCCTGCAGTCATATCCGAAAGATACTGACGTCGATACCTTGCGCGCTGTTTGGGACATAAGATAGCCAAAGTCATTCTACGCTTATCGTATTTATGTGAAAACACCCGTGCTTGAACGTGGCCAGTACGATTATCTGGTAACATATAGTTTCGAAGTGAATTGTCAACGTCACACCCCACATTTTCCACAAGGACGCGTGTTGAACGTATTGTTGCGCAACACTGATATTCGCCATGGTTCTCGTCTGATCGTGCCTTTTGATGCGCACACTTGAATTAAAATGTTTTCGTGTTGCAGGGCCACCATCGGCAGGTACCAACTTTTGAACTGCTGATTCTTGAAAACGTATGAATAACAGACAACATCGTTAACCGTTGGTGCGTTGGCTCACAATATTGAAGTGATATTGTACTCGGTCAAACGAAGTACCTGTCTCATTCAAATTACTTTGAGCCTACCTGGAAACAGGAACAACATGCCTGGTCAGCATGGTGATGCCAAACAAGCGGACGAGACATATTGTCACAGGACAAGCGAATATAGTGAACGATGGTGCAGGAGCGTCAACTTAAATGCCCCTGTTTTGCAGCCTTGACATTACAATGAGGCGGCGACGTTGTATCAACTATCAAGCTTCAAGTTTTAAGCATGTCTGCTTCAAAAATTTTATTAGACAATGTATGTCCGAACTTCAACGAACATCTCCATGATGATCAGCGCTCAGCCCTCTTGCATCGCATTCTCTTCTGGTTGTCCCACCTGTCCAACCGAACTCAAGCCCCTGACCCCAAAGTTCACACGACGCACGTTCAATGTCCGCATGTTGATCAACACCAGTGTACCTGCTTCGGCAAAGTTTGGCAACAAGATCAGTCTGCATTGCCTAGACTCCTTTTTTTTTCCATCTTGTCCCGGGGAAACCAATGAGGTGGCGAATTCAGGCATGCCTCCGACGATACAAATGTCTGGTGTTTCGGTGAGTACAAACGGATCGCGTTCGCGGTATGGATGACACCATAATGTGTCCGGCGCAGTTGGGGCTATATGTCGCCACTTAAGAGTCAATTCGGCAATAGACATGAGCGTGAAAGGGGGTGTGGGAAGATACGTAGATATGTCAAGTAGAGGTTGCCCGGATGTCACCAATATGCTTCGAGTTACAGGAGGCCTGCTGGCAGGTGATGTCGGCGAGAGACTGGACTCGTCGGGCGATGGATCTCGATGGTCTGTACCGCATTGAATGCGGAGCCAAACTGGATTTGTCTCGCGATGAAATGTTTCAAAGTTTGCTGCCTCGCTGAACATGGCACGCGGAAATGGTTGCTGGGGTAAAATTGCCCCCGAAGGATCATCTGGACCCGGAAGGATATGCACCGGAAGAGCGGATGCAAGGTCATGCAAATGGGCAGCGAATAGGGTATTGGGGTGGGGGGAGAGATCGGACGGTGTCAATGTGCTCAACTTTTTCTGTTTGCTGTGATTATCAGATGTGCGGATATGAATCGAGGGTGGGGACTTACAGGCTTCTTCTCTTCTTCTTCGGGAGCATTCTCGGCATCGGGGGTGGACATGAGAGAGTTACCTGCTATGATTAGACGGGTTACTTGGGAGGCGATCGTCTGATCGTCGTGTCCACCGGCTTCTCCGGAAAGGTACTCGACCAACATCTGAATCTGAGCATCTGCCTGGAAATCTGTTCCGACGGACAGGCCTGATACCACGGCTAGATATTCGTCGGGTTGCGCAGCCCCACTGAACATCGATATGTTTAGGTCGTGAAGGGAACGTCTAAAAACAGACCTGCCTATCCAAGTCCATGGAGTTATCAGGAGTGGCGTCTTGTTCTGCGAATGGCGCAAAGTCGGCAAAGCATGTATCGATGACTTCAAATTCGCCTCCCGATGTCTCCATGCCCAGTGCTGCAATAATAACACCGGTGACAAGATGGGTCGAAAATAGATGACGGCCGACCAGTTTGATACGCCCGGATTCATCCTCGAGCATCACGCTATCATGATCTGAAAATATTTTTTCCCTGGAGCGGGGCGGAGGAAGAGAGTGCTTCCGTGGAGCGGGTGAGGTGAGATGCAAAAAGGGTGAGTAGTCTGGACTCACGTCGCGACCCAAATCGTGGAGGACGTTTGGCTTGAGAGGCATGTCGATGTAGACGGTGCCCAATACCCAGCAGAGCTGGGACTTTACGACGTCCAAGACCCTCGGGACATAGATGGGGTTCCCTAGGGTTGTGTGAGGAGGCTGTGTGCTTGGATAGGGAGACACGTACCATCAATGTTTTTCCATTTCGCGTTTGCGCGTTCGAGGACGGGATTTCTGAGGACCGCGAGTCTGGTGAAGTATATGTTGGAGTACTGGTGCTTGTAGGAGCGGTCCTTTGGGTCGATGAGGAACGAATGGGACGGGCAGGGCAGCGCGTTGCTGGGTAGTCGCACTGGCATGGGGGATTACTATAGAAAGGTACGCTATCTTATGACGATGTCAGGATATAAAACGAGCTCGATCATCCTCCGGCTGTCCTTATCGCCATGCCCCTCGCAAAGGTACGCCATCCTTGTCTCCTCCCCGTCCTCCGTCCTCACTGTCGATAAGCACATCAACCCCGAACGTCTCATCCGCGAGTCCAAGGCAAGTCCAGCTCATCCTTCGCTCGTATCCATTCCTCACCGCCCTCACCAGGACAAGCACACCCACCGGCACCATGCCAACATCAACGCGGGCGCCGTGAACAAGATCATCCATCCCTACGGCGCTCGCTACGGCACAGAGTCCCTCCCAAAGTTCCATATGCCCTACAAGGGCACCAGCGCGGATACCGCCTACCAGCTCATCCACGACGAGCTGAGCACTGACGGCCACCCTACCCTCAAGTCAGCCACTCTCTCTTTCTCCATCCGCTCCTCCTCACCCCCTTTCAGCCTCGCTTCCTTTGTCCAGACATGGATGCCCGAGCCAGCCAACAAACTCATGGTGGAGAACATGTCCAAAAATTTGATCGATCAGGACGAATATCCTGCCACACGCACGTATTTCCCCTCTCTTCCAGGTTCTGTACCAACCGACCCCTGATAGAGCTCATCCACACCCGCTGCGTCTCCATCCTTGCCGATCTTTGGCATGCCCCTTCCACCAAACAGGCCATCGGCACCGCTACCACCGGCTCCTCTGAAGCCATTCAACTCGGTGGTCTTGCCATGAAGCGCATTTGGCAAGAACGTCGCAAGGCTGCTGGAAAATCCATTCATGAACCTGGCCCCAACATCATCATGGGTGCAAATGCCCAAGTAGCCCTTGAGAAATTTGCTCGCTACTTCGAGGTCGAATGCCGTCTCGTTCCAGTCAGCGCCGAGAGTAAATATAGGCTCGATCCCAAGAAAGCCATCGAACTCGTCGACGAAAATACCATTGGTATTTACGTCATTCTCGGCAGTACCTACACTGGTCATTATGAACCAGTCAAAGAAATGTCGGATCTCCTTGACGAATACGAGAGCAGGACTGGCCACTCCGTCCCCATTCATGGTACGTCTCTTGCCTTCTCGTCGCGCTTCTTGATTAAAGTTTCCGCACAGTCGATGGTGCATCTGGTGCATTCATTGCCCCGTTTGCTCATCCGAAGCTCGTCTGGGATTTCAAGATCCCTCGCGTTGTCTCCATCAACGCCTCCGGTCACAAATTCGGTCTCGCCTATGTCGGCGTTGGCTGGGTCGTGTGGCGTTCCAAGGAATACCTTCCAAAAGATCTCATCTTCGAACTTCATTACCTCGGATCTGTCGAGTATTCATTTTCACTCAACTTCTCTCGGCCTGCAGCACCGATCATTGCTCAGTATTTCAACTTCTTGCATCTCGGATTCGAGGGTTACCGCGCAGTTGCCTGCGACGACCTGAAAAACGCGCGACTTTTGAGCCGCGCTCTCGAGCGCACAGGATGGTACACCGTCCTGAGTGACATCCACAGGCCCAAAGTAGATTCTAACCTGGGGGATGATGACACAGAGGTATGTTACCTGTCGTCGTGTTGCTCTGTCGCTCAAACAGGATCGCAGGCCTATCTGGAAGGACTCCCGGTGGTATCCTTCCGCTTCTCAGACAGCTTCAAAGAGCAGAATCCCGAGATCGAGCAGAGATGGATCCAAATCTTACTGCGAGCCAAGGGGTGGATCGTACCAAATTACGAGCTTCCTCCGAGCCTGGAGACCGTTCAGATTCTGCGAGTTGTGGTCAGGGAGACTTGCACAGAAGCGGTAAGATTTCATCTCATTTGAAGTTCGGGTAATGATGCTGATTGGATGTGATAGCTCATTGATCGTCTTTTCGCCGATATTGTGAGTCTCTGCAAACAAAAGTTGGCATTACTGATGGAGACGTTTCTAGGTTGAGGTGACCGAGGAACTTGTTGACCGAGCTTCCTCGGCCCATGCACTTGATATCTTGGGCAAAGGCAAAACCCCCAATGTTGGTCAATTAGAAATTGGCTCCGGATCACAGTCTTCTGGCACCTACGCCAAACCGTGCTAGATTATAAAGGAGAGGTGTATCAAGTTGTACTTTTAATATCATGTATAGTAAAGTAGTGACACGTGACTAGATACGAACGCTCGAGATCCCAAATTTCTCTCGTCTACCATTAGCCTTGCATAAGCTATGGGAGGACCCAACTTGGAGGTGTTCAAGTTCGGGCTATATCTTTTCGTGCCTGTTGTTGCCCTTTTACACTTCGGTGACCCACAATGGTACCACGACAATGTCCTTCCGGTGAGCCTTGAGCATGCTTTCATGCGTAATTGACCAACGTCGATTGCATCAGTACAAAGAACGACTGTTTCCCCGTGTCGATGAGAACAACCGTGTAGGTCTGTCCCACTTTGTTTGTTCAGTCATACTTTATGTGTCTTTCACAGCGTCTCCTCACTGATCAAGAGGCCATACGCAGCGAGTTGGTGCGAATCAAGGCGGAAAAACTCGCAAGGAAGATTCAACGAGAAAAAGAAGCCTCGGAAGAGGTTCCACCGCCACAACAGTCAAAAGGGTGGTTCAAATCGTGGTGGTGAACTGACTCGTCCACAAGCTACTTGTCAACGACTGACTACTAGTTGTAAAAACACCTCTACACTATTTTGAAATGTGGATTTCTACCCCATTGCAACACGCCTTCCATTCTTGTTCTACCTCCGCAGCTTGGTCCAGAATCTGAGCATATTCCAAGAGTTCATCAAGCGCAGCTTTAACTCCACCGCAAACAACAAAAACAACAGTTTTCCTTTGCTTTTGTTCCGCAGAAAGTTCCGACATCGGATCCAAGATGTGCCAGAATAATTTGTAATTGTACGCAGGTGAAATGGCTGCTGAACAGGCAAGCTCAAGTAAAAACTTGTGTTCGTCTAGCCCCATTGGTAAGCCGGGGCTCATACGGTCCACAACAAGCTCACCTGCGAATTCTCGTGCCGTGAACATGGCTAATTCGTCGGGTATAGACACGCATTTAATCCCACCAGGGCGATTTAATGCCATGTGCACGACTCCAGCTGCAGGCGAAGTCGCACCTAACGAAGCAGCTCGCGAAGTCAATGCATGCATATAAGGAACTGCTAATTGGTATTGTTCGTTCGTCTTTATAGCATACGGTGCTTCCAGGGGTATGTTGATTGGAAGAGACGGTATTTTAGAACTGAAACCTTGGGTATTGAGTGAGCAAGCGTGGTAGAAGCAGTTGGATCCATGAGTCTCTAAGCCGACAATCGGGACTACAAATCAAATTGAGCTCTTGCGCCATCGATGGGTCGACTCGCAGACGAACCATTGTCCCAAGCGACTGATTGACACCCGACGAGGATACCTCCGAGGAGACCGCCGCCTCCGACCGAGCAGAATATTGCGTCTGGCGAGTGATGTAGCTGGAATTCCATTTCTTTCACCATTGATGAGTGACCTTTCCAGAGGACTGGATCATCATACGAGGAGAGCACGACGCTGAACACAGATCAAGTCAAGAGGTTAGTCAACCCGTTTGCATAATAATAATAAAACCAATGTTTATTTGGACGAGCAACGCACGCATTAGGATCTTTTTCCATTGCTTGGTGCATGGCCTGTAAAGCTTCAGAATAGATCTTTCCGACCAGAACCACGCTCGCGCCTTGCTTTCGAAGCATATCTTGTGTTTCCTTGGCTACGACGATGGGGAGAAAGACAGTGCACCTGACTGTAAGTCTGCGCGCAGCGACGGCGGCCGCAAGGCCAGCATTTCCTGCCGACGCGATAAAGACATGTATATCAGAACCATGTTGTGCTTTGGACTCTTGGAGTCGGAGGGAGATGCCCCGGTACTTGAACGACTGAGATGGCTGGAGATTCTGTGACAATGTTTGGTCCTGATGTCTGGAGGAATTGACATGAAACGTCACCTCTAGTTTCAGATAAGCCGAGCAGCCCAGACGATCGGATATGTGGCTCGAGTAGATCAAAGGAGTTTCGATCCAGAGAGGAGATGTCTCGGTGGTCATGTCCGACTGGAAGCTAGAAGCTTAAGCCAGCCTAAGGACTAGTCAGAATATGGCGCCGAGAGAGTTTCCACGACGTGTTCAAGGGTGAGTCAGAAGTCATGATAATTTATAAACCTGAGCTTGACCACGTCACCAACATCATTATGGTCGATTCTTCATTGTTACATTCCTGTTGGTAGACGCGACACGAGAGTGCTAGCTGGTCGACAGCGAGCCGGCATAGTACATAATTTAGTAGATTGGTCACGATCCGAAATTCCCTGTGTGAGAAATCCGTCGACCGGGCTTCTGCTGCAACTCCCAACCTCGACGCCAGTTCCATGTTTGCAAACCTTCCTCAGAAACTCACCGCGCCTTTGGGCCTTTTGTCGGACGAAGCCAAACTCGCATTTCGTGGTCGTCCCGAGGGTATCTCAAAGCTAATATCCACCAGGGTCCGTATCGTCTATTAGCCCTCCTAATGGCATGTTAGTCATGCTTGGTCCCACCCCACAGAACATCACTGAGAATGACAGCTACTGGGACCAGGTTCGTCATCTTGCTGTATTCTCTACTCCGGTGCTTTACTCAACGTTTACAGTACTTTGTGTTGTTCGACACACCTTCGGATGTATTCTCTCTCATTTCGCCCCATGACAGTATGTATGCGCTGCGCAACTCAAATTTCGCAATGTTCACGTCGTGTATAGTTCGTCGGGCCATGTTAGATGCGCCTGAAAACGTCGCTACGTTGATTCGAGTTCTCGCATCGCGGCTATTTAACCTGGTTTCCGATCACACGTTTCCTTCCACAACCGGGTCCGTAGCATCGTATGCGACTGCTTTTATGAAATCTGCTACAATGGAACGCAACGCCACGAAGGAGGCTCTGAACGCCATCCGTGTCCTCCA
This sequence comes from Austroboletus cf. mucosus, assembly GCA_038093715.1. Taxonomy (NCBI): domain Eukaryota; kingdom Fungi; phylum Basidiomycota; class Agaricomycetes; order Boletales; family Boletaceae; genus Austroboletus; species Austroboletus cf. mucosus. The sequence continues at coordinate 362,421 of JBBPST010000001.1, read as the reverse complement.
ACGGGTACTTCCTGTCGTCTTCGAAGTGGAGGGTGAATCGAATGCATTCGAACTGGAAGTATTGTGGAAAAAGGTAGAAGTGGACGATGATAGTCAACATCCCACCGAAGAAATGCCCCAGTTTGTGATCGAAGACGACGACGATGACGGAAGCGAGTCTGGTGATACGACCAAGCCAACCTCCCAAAATTCGGAATCTGATCCAAAGCCGGGGAAAATACTCTTACCATCTCTCGGGGAGAGACTGTTTAGTTGTATTAACGACCTCCTATTTTGCTGTGGATTCACCCTCCCAACCAAAATACAAGTCGACCATTACAAGATCAATTATGTTATTTGGTGCGCTCATCGAATTGCTGCAATTAACCCTCCCATGATCGACTTCATCGTAGGGAGAAAGGTGTCGGCACCACAACTGATCCCGGTCCCAGCACTCAATATGATTCGAATAAAATCGAGGTTTTGCGTCTTCTCCTCGTGTTATTATCGCGTCAGATGTATGTGCCTCCCGGGTCGCTATTCAGTAAACCATCGTTCTACACTCTCCACATGGTTCGAAGAACTCCTCGACGGGATGTGTTGACCCTGCTGTGCTCCTTACTTAATACAGTCATAAACTCCTCAAAAACGCCCAACGTTAGCATCGCAAGCATGGCAGGCAAAGTTCCTTATAATCACCTCGTGTTTAAGGGGGAAGACCCCAGGACTGCTCTCGTGGGGATGTGTCTGCAGGTCCTTTGTATTCTGCTCGACTTTCAGAGTGGTCCTGCTCGCGATACATCAACAGGGACAGGAGACACTCTAATGTTTGCTCCCACGAGTAAAACAAACGCGTTTCGATATTTCTTGGCGAAGTTGGCAAGTCATTGTATATCAATATGTGGACAGCAAGCTGACTCAAGTCAAGCATCGTATACATGACTTTGCTTTCATACTAGATGGCATCCTGAATTTCTTGGAACAACAGCTTGCCGTCGCAAATAACTTATTCCCGGGCTCTAGAAAGTCCGTGCCTTATGTGCCGGAGATCGGTACGTGGTTTGTTCCGTTACAGTGCGACAGACATCCTCAGCACTTTTAGTTATTCTATTTTGGAAAATGATCGAATTGAACAAGGTTAGAACCCTAGAGCTTTACTCGCATTCGTTCATTCATCGCTCTTCAGAAATTCCGTGCATATCTTTTAGACTCTGACAAAGCGACGGACGTGTTGGCATACCTTCTGTGCTATGGTCTGGATATCAAAGACAAGCCTCGTACGTCCCTGAGAATGCTATCGTTTCGTCGGACTCGTAGTAATTATGCTGCTTAGAACAACACGGTCTCTGTCGTACATTGACCTACATCGTTCAGACCTTATCAGCCGAACCTGCGTTTGGTAATAAACTTTTGAACCCCATCAAGATACCTATACCTGCGAAATGGACAACGCCAGGAACGGCTGCCGATTTCATGATTACGGCAAGTTGTTTTTTTCCGTGTGGAGAGCTTGCGACCTCTGAAGGTGCTCCAGGCAATATATTCAATGATAGCCACGACGTCCGGAACGCTCAATTCCTTATACCCTGCCCTTATCATTGCACTGTCTAATGTTGCACCGTACTTCAAGAACCTCTCGGTCATCTCATCCACACGGCTTGTTCAGATATTCAAGTCATTTTCGAACCCGCGCTTTCTCCTCTCGGACGAGAGCCATCCCAGGCTACTCTTTTTCATGTAAGTGTTGTTCCGACTTGATTAAATTTCTTCACTCATGAGTTTAGGCTCGAAGTTTTTAACTCAATGATATTCCATCACCTGTCAGACAACCCCAATTTGTTATACGGGATCCTCACTGCGCACAAAATATTCCAAGAACTTGGCACCTTTACCCTGGCAAGAGGACTACGCGAGATCAAGCGCGTCGAGCTTGCCAGAGAGGAACAAGCGGCGTTGGAGCGAAACAAGAAGGGGCTGGGTCGCCAGGATGGCGACCTAGAGAGTGGAGACCCGCATGCAGAAAAACTTCGATTGTTGCAGCAACAGGACGACGTTTTAGAACGAGAAGCAGAATCGTCGCGCGATCCAATCGTGGGGGATGATATGGAGCCCGCCGTCTCTGATCCTAGCTCACTGCAGCATCCTGTGAGCACGCCTGGTACTCCGACCTCGACGTCTGAGAAGGCCCGAGGGAAAATGAAGGAAAGGAGCTCGCTTTCATTGGATGCGAGCAATAGTCCTGAGAGAATTGCAAGTGCCGGGATAGGACGGAACGGTTTTGTGCCCACTCAAGAATGGGTGCGTCCGTTTATTGCAAAAAGCATACCATGCACTAAATACCTTTTTTTTTTTAAATTGCCTGAAGGTCACTTCATGGCAGCAAGGGTAAACGTTAACTTTCTTTTCGTCTCTGTTGATAGTTACTAAGATAACGTCGTACAGCCTTCCTCTGGACACAGTCATGTTGGTCGTTTCAGAGCTTCTTCCCAAGGTTCAGAATCTCCAAGCGGGTCGACAAAAATCAAATACTGCCGGTGCTATCACGGATTTCCTACAGAGCGTCACGCTTGTGGACGTCCTTCCACCGAAGCCCCAGGTGTACCCTCGAAGATTTATGGTCTGCATGTTATTCATTCATATTTCGTTTTACTGATCGCTTCATTTCTTGCAGTGGTCGGATGCATCCATCGTTTGGCTCACCTCGCTAATCTGGGGAGAGGTTTATGTGCATGGCATGTCTCCTTTGGGAATATGGAATTCGACTGGTGTTCGATTGTTCGTCGTTAAACATGCCCAGGCGCAGCAGCGTCAGATCACCGAAACCGTGTCCAGTGTTGTTGGCGGACTGTTTTCTCCATCGAGGCAAAGGTCGGATCACGCATAAGCAGCATGTTTCGACTGTTTTCAAGTATCATTTCCGGACACTTTTGATTTCATGTTATACAGTCTTCTCAATATGATGTACTTCTACAAGGTACTTCTGCTATGATCGATCAACGGAACATTATCGATAGGAAGATGTTTGCTTTCATACTGATTGAGCCACGCATTGCCTTGACGATTCAGACAAAAGCAAAAAACCGTCTGCTGAGAAGACGTCGAGCACCTAGGACGAGTAGGACGCTGCCCAGAGACATCGAACCAGCATAGTACATCGCAGGTAAGTATGCTGTTCGGCCTGCGTCGTTTCCACCGTATTTTTCTAGGATCCAGCCGGCCACAGGCGCGCCCTATCAGCGAGAATAGTCATACCGTAAATATTGGGCCGATTTGTCCGTACATCAAGACGCACCAACAAGTATCCGATCGACCAAGACGTGGCGACCATCGCGAACGCAATTCTTACTTTTGATTCATAAACGTGCGCCACGACGCTCGGCATGGTAGCAAAAAAACCACCATTCCCAACACCATTAATGAGAATGAATAAGACGAACGGGGAAAGCGAGCGCGAATATGGCCAAATGATGAGCATGCTGACGGTGCTCAAAACGATAGCAACGCATAGGCTGCTTATAGGGCCGACAATGTCGCAGAGATGGCCTAATCCAACGCGGCCGACAGCAGAAGAGATATTGAACAGGGAAAGAAGCACCGAACCCAAGCTGTTGGAGGTGTGGAGTGAGGTGGCATACATGGGTATGAAGAAAGGAGGAACGAGTAAAGGGAATGTTGCAATAGCAGAGCCGATGAACAGTAGCACGAATTTTGGATCCCTGAACAGCGACCTGAAAAGTAAAATATAAGAACTGCTGGGTTCGCTAAAGAACGGTGATATGCACCAATCGACTGCAGCACTGACATAAGTGCAACGCTCCCTCAGCAACATGGCAGCCGGCAGAGTGACGAAAAGAGTTACCAGTCCCATGATTCGGAACGTCCACAAAATGCCGAGCGAGTCGATGAGGACCTGCATGACGACACTTTGAATACAACCACCGAGGCCACCACCAGCAAAGACCAAGCCATTCGCGAGGCCTCGCCTTCGTTTGAACCATTGAGCGGGAAGCGTCCCGCAAGCCTGACGAAGTATGTCTTGAATAAAATGGGGCAAGAAAAACAGAGACATACCAAAAAACAAAGGCTGTTCCCAATGCCAACGATGAATCCGTTGGTAAAGAAGAGCCCAGCGATGCTCTTTGCGCTGAAGCTATTTAGGACTTGACCAAGACCGAGAAGAAAGCACCCCCAGGATACAGCGAGGGAGCCAACAAAGGCAAGGGTAGAATCCTGAGCATAATTTTCATCGGCGAGCCCGGCTTGCAAAATACCCCAAGAATAAAAACCACCGACGTAAAAGGCTCTGGGATCGAACGGGGTGACTGAGTATAATAGAGTAAGGTGGGAGACCAAGCTCATACGTGATGAGACTACAGGCAGACACCACTACCCAGCCATAGCCACCGTCGGGTACGTCATCAACGGGCAGAGTGGGCAAAGATGGTACATGTCGAAAAGAGGAGTAAATTTGACTGGATTTGTTCTCAGAGAGCTGGACAGAGAGTGTGGGAAGCTCTATGGGGGACTGTTCTGGAGTTCTCATCTTGTGAGACGGGAAAACTTGAGAGGACGTTGAAGAACAGCATCATTAAAAGTCAAATGGCAACTCCATATGGTGTTAGATACAGATGTCAGACGTCCCTTGATACAGAAAACGGAAGGACAGAAATGGATCGTTTACTGGACACCAAAATCCCAATACAACCAGGGCTAATCGTATTGGTGAAGTTCTTTCCACGCCTGTTCGGTCTTGAGCCGGCGTTCCTTGGCTGCGGTGCGATTGCGACTGGAGCGCTCACGACTCTGAAAAAGATCACGACGAAGAAGGCATGTGACGTGCAAGGTGCCTGACCTCTTTCCGGAGACACTGCACGAGAACAGTCTTTTGGTGGTTGCAGCCGCCGGTCAGGCGTTTCCAGCTGCTCATGTGGCAGAGGTCGAGTGCCTCTATGAACTCTCGACAGGCTGTGTGTCGATTTGAACGGAGTAAATGAGACTGAGCGAAGAGCTCACCGTCACGCTTGTCGGAGAGCTGGGGATGCATGTGGTGGTGGATCGAGCGAGAAATGTAATCAATTACTCACGCTCATTTAAGATTATGATCGCTTCCCCTTTCTTCCTTCTCTTCCTTATCGTCCGCCATGTCTGCCCAGTTCGACTACACCGACGCCATCTCCATCGCCACAATCCGCGCCCTCGCCGCAGACGTCGTCGGCAAGGCAAACTCTGGCCATCCTGGTAATCCAATGCCTCTGCGTGTCGCTTCTCCTGATCTTGCCTGCCAGGCGCCCCCATGGGCATGGCGCCCGTCGCCCATGTCCTTTTCACGCGGTAATGGTGCCCTTCGGTTCGGTCGACCCTCCTCATGACTCGCACTAGGTTCTTCAACGCGAACCCCAGCCACTCCAGGTGGTTCAACCGCGACCGCTTTGTGCTCTCCAACGGGCAAGTGTCTTCTTGTTCGCTTTATCGGTGACTGACATTGTCATTTTAGCCACGCGTGAGTCAACTCTTGACATCGGCCTTCCGTCCGATCGTGACACCTGTCGTCCGACCCAGTTGCGCTTTGCAATATATTCTGTTGCACCTTCTAGGATACAAGCTCTCCATCAACGACCTGAAAGCTTTCAGGCAAATCGACTCATTGACCCCTGGCCACCCAGAGGCACACCATACCGATGGTAACACAACCACTACCCTATCCCACGTTCTGACAGCTCGCATACAGGCATCGAGGTCACCACCGGCCCTCTTGGACAGGGATTCGCAAACGGTGTCGGCCTTGCCATAGCACAAGCTCATCTTGGCGCTGTGTACAACCGCGAAAACTTCAATCTTGTAAACAACTACACCTATGGTTCGTCCTGTTGCACGACATCTGACCGACTTGACGATGCTCGTTCTTTCAGTCTTTACTGGAGATGGCTGTCTCATGGAAGGTGTTGCGAGTGAAGCCGCATCGCTCGCTGGCCATCTGCAGCTCGGTAACCTCATCGTCGTGCGTACATTCCACATTCTTGACGCCATCGTAATAGTTACCATTCATAGATATATGACGACAACCGTGAGTTTGGATATCTTGTGGTGCACTTTTCCACCTTCTATATCCCTTTTATTAGATATCTCGATCGATGGTGATACTGCCGTCGCATTCACCGAGAATGTCGAACAGCGGTTCTTGGCCTATGGTTGGCAGGTGCTTCATGTTGAAAATGGCGACAGGTAATGTGCAACCGCCTATGTGCCACCGTTTGACCTACCAGTTACGATAGCGACCTCAACGGAATCTACAACACGATCGCAGCTGCTCGTCACGAAACATCCAAACCTACCATCGTCCGTCTCCGAACAACGATCGGGTACGGTTCTAAGCAACAGGGTTCACATTCTGTACACGGTTCCCGTGTGTAGTTACATCGTTACATTTGTTCCTCTAACCTCGTCTAACTCTTCGCACAGCCCTCAAGGCCGACGATATTCAATCTCTCAAGAGTAAATTCAATTTGCCACCCGATCAATCATTCTACGTTCCGAGGGAGACATATGAGGCGTATCGGGCAGTCGCTAATCGAGGTGCCGGACTCGAGGCAGCTTGGACGACTTTACTTGCGGAGTATGGTAGAGTCTACCCGAAGGAGCATTCCGAGCTTACCCGCCGGATTGCTGGAAAACTTCCGGAAGGATGGGAGAAGTCGCTGCCGGTCTACAAACCTAGCGATGCTGCGCAGGCCTCCAGGAAGTTGTCTGAAATAGTTTTGACTGCCATGACGCCAAACATTCCAGATCTGATAGGAGGTTCCGCAGACTTAACTGGTAGTAATTTGACCAAGGTCAAGGGAACTGTTGACTTCCAGCCGCCTAGCACCGGTCTTGGGAGCTACACAGGGACGTACATCCGCTATGGTGTTCGTGAGCATGGTATGGGTGCAATCGCCAACGGTCTGGCGGCATACGGGGGTATCGTACCTTTTGTCGGGACTTTCATGGTGAGCGAAATTGCCAACCAAGCGTACTTGTATCTTACCCAATGTGCAGAACTTTGTGTCATACGCTGCTGGTGCTGTGAGATTGTCAGCTCTGAGCAAGCATCAGGTGATCTGGGTTGGTGCGTGACATTCCACTCTTGCACTTCATCTGCCTGACCTGTGACCGTCTCAGCAACCCATGATTCGATTGGTCTCGGAGAAGACGGTCCTACTCACCAGCCCATTGAAACTGCTGTCCATCTGCGCGCAATCCCGAATCTCGACTTTTGGCGTCCCGCAGATGGCAACGAGACCTCGGCATCTTACCTGGTTGCAATTCAGAGCAGAGAGACCCCAAGTGTCTTGTCACTTTCCCGCCAGAATCTTCCCAACCTGGAGGGATCTTCGATTGAGCGCGCTGCACGTGGTGGATACGTGCTGTACGATGTCGATAATGAGGACTTGACAATCGTGAGCAGCGGAAGCGAAGTTTCGATCGCATTGGAAGCGGCAAGCAATCTGAAAACCGAGGGCCTTAAAGCCCGTGTTGTGAGCTTACCATGCTGGTCTGTCTTCGACAGACAAGACAATGCATACAAGTTGAGTGTACTGAGGAGTGGAGCGCCGATCTTGTCCTTGGAGGCATTGTCGACCCTCGGATGGCAAAAGTACAGTCACGAGGTGAGTATTGACAATGTCTCGAGGTAATCATCTTGATGATCGTTTTACAGCAATACGGCTTGTCGTCTTGGGGAGCATCAGGGCCATACAAGAAGGTTTACGAGAAGTTTGGTATTACTGGCTCAAGTACGTTGACTGACTTGCATGTTTGATTTGGGCTGATTTGTCGGAATGCAGACATTGCTGTGGTCAGCAAAAAGGTGATCAGTTTCTACAAGGGCAAGAAGGTGGTGTCTCCTCTTGAGAAGGCCTTGTAATATAGTTGTAGGTTCGAGTGCTGGTTCAATGTATACAGCAAACTGTACTATTATAGACTCGTTGACTTCCAAGTGCACACGGAATCTGAGGCATGATGCGTGGATAATGATATTCGCAATGTCTACATCAAATCAAGACTCTATTTTCGCTTGACGGTCATGTTGTCCCACGCAGCTCTCTCTTCGTCCTCGCTGATGACAGACTCTATATGTGGTTTAAGGTAGCGGACGTCCTGTCAGACAAGCGTCAGTTGAGAGCATGAAAGCGGATAGCGGTTGCACACACGTCTTTAGCCGAGACCCACTGCTCCTTTGGCAAGTCCTTGTGGACAGTGCTCTGGTGCAAAGCCGCCTTCATGCGATATGCGCGGTCATATGCTTGGCGGGGAGTAAGACGTCCCAAAGCCTGTCCAAAACGTTGACACGCGGCCCGTATCAAAGCAACGTAGGACGCACTCGTTGTACCTCGGGCAACTCTTCCATTTCTTTTTTTTTTCAATTGTTTTGAGTGTGAACAGAGAAAAGAAAGGAACGAGACGTACGGAGGTCGTCGTATTTGAGGCCCAACCGGCGGTAGCCCATCAGGTCTGCATACCAGACAGCGACGGGCGTGACGAGTTTCTTGAGCGAGCGGGAGGAGCGCACATAAGGCGCGAGGGACGGACCGAGCGCGTTCATCGTTTGAGAAGTGAAAAGTGGAAATTCGCGCCGGAGCGGTTCGGAGGAGACCTTTATTTGTACTTGTTTTATGAGAGGTATCGATAAGATGGTAAATGTCTTTTCTTCTTCTTCTTCTTCCTCTGTGCGATCTCCCCCTCCTCAAATCACCATGTCCAAAGTCAACATCCAAGAGCGTACCTACATCATGGTCAAGGTAATTCATCTCCATCCCCCCTTTCCGATCTGACGGGGGGGACAAGCCCGATGGTGTCGACCGTGGTCTCGTCGGCGAGATCCTCACCCGGTTCGAGAAACGCGGTTTCAAACTCATCGCCGCCAAACTGGCTCTCCCATCTCAATCCCATCTCGAACAACGTAGGTTCTTGTCTTTTCACGTCACGCCATCACATTGCTTCCCCCCCCCTCCTCCCAGACTATGCCGATCTCAAGGAAAAGCCCTTTTTCCCTGGCTTGATCCGTTACATGCAGTCTGGCCCCGTGTTTTGCATGGCGTTCGAGGGCCTCGATGCTGTCAAGACGGGCCGCGCGATGCTTGGCGCGACCAACCCGCTCGCATCTCAGGCTGGTGGGTTGTTGTTTTTACTCTTTCACTCATGGTGCTCGATCATTGGTTTGCAGGGACGATTCGTGGCGATTACGCACTTGCTGTTGGCCGTAACATCTGCCATGGCTCTGATTCCGTCGAAAACGCTGAAAAGGAGATCGCACTGTATGTTGACCCTAGACGTGCATCCGGCGTCTTGCTCAATGTTCTTTAGGTGGTTCCCCGAGGGCACCCTCCAGTACAACCTCACGTTGGCCAACAAGATTTACGAGTAGATGGTTAAACCCACCAAGGAGCATGTATCATTAGACGTACAAAGAGAAATGATGTTGTTATACCTCGAGAGACAAGAATAAAATTAATGATGTTACTGGTAAACCAAAAAAAAAAAAAAAAAAAAAGACACGAGAGTTTTCGAATCAGGAAGGAATGGTATGCGATAAAGGTGAGGGTATGATGCAGAGTATCGACTTCCCCGTCGTGGTGTGCATCATTCTCCACAGTTCTGCCTCTGGGCGTGCCATGGGTAGAGTTGGGCGATGCCCCACCACGACGGGCATGTATGTTCCCAAAACTTGAGACTGGTTTACGAAAATCGAGTAACGAAAGTAAATCCGACGGCGTCCATGTCCATGTGTCACGTCCCGCAGGCGAAAATAGCAGCCAAGTCCTTTTCGCCTGCAGCAGCTAGCTGTCGTGAGCGTGCCTTGAGTCGCACTGCCGCAAAGTCAGACATGCAACAAAGAACAAAAACAGAAAAGGCGACTCACGATTACGATCCAGACTCAGTAGCACGACCTTGACGGCACCGTTCGTATCTCGCACAGCCGTACTGTTCTTGAGCAGCGCAGATCGGTCGATCCAGTGCTCGTCTTGCCAAATGGCAGCCTTGAGGATCAGGTCATCCATGCATCGATCCCACGACTCTTCGTCCGACAGTGAAACTTGCTCGGTGCGCACGTTGAGGGACGCGAGATAGTTGCCCTTGGACGTCTGCACTTTGAGCGAGATCGCGTGCGATCGTGCGTGCGAAGTGATGTACGCGACCGCTTCTTGTGCAGCTTCGCCGAGCTTGGACGTGTTGGAAGACAGTCCGTCGAGCTCCATGATGACGGGGACGGGGATGACGACGGTCCAACGGAGGGACTCGATGATCGAGGCGACGATAGACAAGGATGACAAGATAACGTTGGTGTCGAGTACAAGAATAGTGTAACCAGGAACGACGTTCAACGTCGGTGTCGATGCGACAGGACGCCGTAGACGCCGTTTCGAGCGCTGTGTGGAATGATCAGGGGGCAGTCGTTGAGCCGACGCAAGCAATGAACGCAGGTATCGTCTCCGCGCCTGTAAGCCATGTGAGCCAGCGCCGATCGACGAGTCGGGAGAATTTCGTTTACCTTGAGAGCTTTCACCTCTTCCGAGTCTTCTTCACCGTCCTCGCCTTCTTCCGAAGATCCGTCCGCCTCTGCATCGTCGACGTCGACGTCCATCGTGTCGTCGGTCCACCTCCGACCTCTGCGTCTGATTTCGTCTTGCTCACGTTCGTAGCGATCTTCGTCTCTCCATCGACGTACTTTTGCCTCCAACGCACCATCCACTTTCCACTCCCGCGCCCTTTCCGTCCATGTGAAACCATCGACAAGTTCGGCCAAATTGACGGCGCTACGCGCGATCCGTGTCCATCGCCGCACGGTCTCGTCCTTTGTTGCACTGTTCCGTTCGTCCTCGTCCTCATCTTCAATAACACCGTCGGTCAACTGACCACCTTCCTCGGTATCCAACAGCTCAATCTCCATGCGATAATCTTCTCCACTCTTCCAATATCCACGCTCAAACACCTTGCGACCAACCCATTCCATTCCACGCATACACCAGTCCTCTGGGAGTGGCGGAGCACAGCCGCTCGTGAGCATCACCCAGCGCTCCGTGCCAGCATGAGCGGCGACATGCAGGCCCTGCGTGTTGTAGATATTCTTGGGAATCGAAGAAAAGAAGGCCGCCAAGTCTTCCCACGGAATGAACTGTTCGAGGATCGCAAGTGTTTCAGGGTGCTTGCTGATGGTGGCGAGGAACGTGAGAAAAACGGATAGGTATGGGTTCAGCGTAGATTTTGCAAAAGGCGAGGCCTTGCGTGTCGGATTTTGGAGCACAAACGAGAGCATCGAAAAGGCAAGTTGCATCGCGTACTTGAACGACTGCGAGAGTTCGTGGGGTACCGGGCTTTCAGACAACATGGGAGATGTTGGTTGAAAAGACTCGGGTTTGAATGCGTCGTCGTCCACGTCCATCCGTTTCTCATCCATGTCTTCTTCGGGTGGAGCGAACGCGTTTCGCTTTGCAAAGACACGGAAGGGCGCTGACGACGCGGCATCCCTGGTACCACCACAACCCATCTTGCGCAAGACACTGCCGGGACGACCGTATTCCATCACGGCACCAACGTTAGTCACGGCCATCATGATCCATTCGCGTTCTTCAGCGCCCTCGATCTCGAGGCGTTCGAGGAAGCGGGAGACGGTGGGAGCAAAATCGTCGAGTTCGATGTTGGTGAACAACATTCCATGCAAGAGGACGAATAGCTCGGAGAGCGTCGCGTCTGCTTGAGACCGACGGGCCTGGGCCGTCGAGGACCATATAGGGAGGATTGATTCGCGCGAGGTCGAAAACGGATGGAGAGTGGTCATGCTGCGCGAGTGGTCAGCACGAGAGGAGCCTGGGTAGAAACAAAAGCAGACCTTTTCACGAAATGGTAAACGGCACGCAATTCCTCGCCTTCGACCTCGCGACTGAGGAGACCGAGATGATGGTGAAGTTTGCCTGCGCCGGGTGTGTCTGCAATGCCTCGGGCATACCATTCTTTGGCGATGTTCCTCCAACGCTCTTTTTCAGGCTCGACTTCCATCAACCGTGCGGCGACGATACCGACGCTCGGGGTGGGAGAGTCGTCGATGCGTGCTGCAGGACGATCGGAAGAAGATCTGACGCTGATCTGAGACTTTGTCTTCTGGGGTTCGGTGGGAGGGTCACCGGACGCAGCGTTGGCCTGGGAGACGGCGTCAGTTGTGAGTGCAGCGCCAGAGAGGTGGTTGCTGGTGACCATGGCTGCGACGGCCATGCGGTAGCGAGCGAGATCGCCGAGGGCTTCGAGCCAGCCGGCGCGGAAGGACTTGAGACTGGGTTCTTCGAGGAGACCGGTGTAGAAGGTATATGCAAAGTATATAAAGTCTTGGAGATGTTCGAGAGCGAGCGGGGAGGAGAAGGAAGCGCGACGGAGTGCCTCGAGGAGTTTGTGGAAGGCGTGTGTCCATAGTCTGATGATGATGTTGTACTTTGTGGGGATGACACGCAAAGAGGCGGGTACAGATGGGGCAAGGGAAATCTCCATTAGATTGTGCATCATCTCGGCTAGACTGGTATGGGAGATGAGAAAGGGGAGTGGAGGGAAGCGATGATCTTACCGTTTATGGTCGGATATGAGTTTGACCCACTTTTGCTGTTCGAGCTCTTCGTCGGATACCTGGCGAGCACGGGCGTGCAAGAGGACGCGGGAGTCGTCCGGATTGTCGTCTGTGTCTTCGGTGAGGATTTTTGACTCGAGGACGGAGATTGTGCGGTAGAGCTTCTTGAGCTGGACGGCAAATGCGTTGTTTCCGGGCTCCTGGCGAGGTTTGGCGTCGAAGAGGGCGGAGGAGGCGGAGGAATTGTCGGTTGTGGCGGAGGAGAGGGTGAAGTTGGAGGAGGTGACGGAGTGGGCGTAGGAGGAGGTGGACGAAGCAGAGACGTGGTCGCCGGAGCTCTTTGGTTTTGCGGAGGAGGGCCTGGCGAGGACGGAGAAGCGGACGGGGTCGTCCTTGCGATGGTCGAAGAGACGCTGGTGGGACGGTGCGGTGTTGCGGGGGAGGTAGGAGCTGCTGGTGGCGTCTGAGACGGGCTCTGGGTCGTGCGAGCGACGGAGCGGGACGGGGTCGGTGTTGGGGTTGTAGAGCTTGTGCTTTGAACTGTGGGCGGGACGATGAGGGGGGGAGATCTTGAGACGGCGGGAAAAGTCGTCTGGATCTGCGTCCGGGGTGCTCGGGAGCTGCTTTGTCGGGGGGGAGGAACGGGTCGGGGAGGTCGGGGGCGGGGGGAGGGGACGCTCTGAGCGACGGGTTGCGCTGGGAGGAAAGGTGAGCAGGGTCGGTGCGAGGGCGGAGGACTCACTTTGCGTTTTTGCGCTGGAAGGCGATCATGCGCTCGGCGATGTCGGTGGGCTGGGCAGGATCGCGGCGTCGGTGGGTGTTCTTGGAGTCCATCGTCGTCGTCGTCGTCGTCGTCGTCTCCGTCGAGGTCGCTTTTGTTCCCTGCGCATTTCGACCATTCCGCAGTCGACTGCTGCGCCGATCGAGATCATTCCATTTATGGTATCTTACACACACACACACAGTACTACCACTACCACGCGTGATGGCCCCCGCTCACGAGAATGCTGCGCAACACGGTAAGCCGTTAGCCAGTCCGACTGCGGGCGCACTCACTCGCTCCCGGTGCAGTAGCTCGACGCGTCAGACGCCAGCCAGGCCACGACACCCCGCACCTCGTCGGCCCGCCCGAGACGCCCGAGCGGATTCAGCCCGGACCACTTCGACAGCAGGTGCGGTTCCTTGTCCAGGTACGCAGCGGTCATCCTACGCAGCCGATCAGTCACAACCCAGCTGCGCACGGACCCACGTACTGCGTGTAGATGTGTCCCGGAGAGAGCGTGTTCACCCGGATCCCCTTCACACCAAGTTCGCATGCCATGCTCCGTCCCATCTGCAGCACAGCCGACTTGGACGTGTTGTACGACACCCACGCGTGGTCCCGGTTCGTTATGCTCCCGGACATGGACGCGATCAGTATAATGCTCCCTCCCCGTCCGAACCGCTCCATCTGTCTCCCCGCCGCCTGCGCCGTGAACAACACCCCCGTCGTGTTCACTTCCAGCACCTGCCCCACCATCAGTCTCCGTCCCAGCCATCGTGTCCACTCACCTCTCTAAACTCTGCGCCGGGGTACCCGAGGCAGTCCGTGTGTGCCTTCAAGATCCCCGCCGCTGCAACACAAAAGTCGAACCGCTGTTCCTTGTCCCCAATCTCTTCCGCCTTCTTCCACATCAGCGCTTGGTTCCTCACGTCCGCGCTAATGTACTCCAGCCTCGATCCATTGCCCAGTCTGCTCACGTACTCCCGAGACGCGTTGAACTCCTCCGAGGGCTCCGAGGGCAGATCGAGGCAGTAGACCGCCCGTGCACCCGCCTCGGCGAGCGCGATCCCCATCTCCAGTCCAAGTCCCCTGTTCCCCCCGGATACGAGCCCGACGCGATCCGTCAGCGCAAACTCGTCAAAGATCTTGGGCCGAGGGACGAAGCTCGCGTCCCCTTTGGCCTTGATCGCAGCCTCGATGCCCAGCGGTGCAAGCGGCGAAACAGATTGCTGCTTTCTGTATCCAGGTCAACGCGCGATCGCTCGCGGGTCGTCAGTGCTACTTACGAGAACGCCATCAGCGTGGATGAGAAAAGATCGTTTGATCATTTCCCCTATTAATCCTGCCCACACTCGATCTCAGCTAACCTATGCTAGGCACGAGCACCAACTCCTGTAATCCCGCGTGCTCGACACAATACTCCTCGTTGATCCTATCCGATTAACGATGCCCGAGATCGGCCGCCGCAGCGGCAACAGTCGACGAGAGCGGAAATCCAAATCCAACCATCTGTGAAATAGAGTTATTCCTTCAAATGCTGTGGGGTGCATTCGCTCCACTTGATCAATGTTTACTTCGGGATCTACAAACGGCCATCCGCGTTATCGTGATCCGTTTCCGAGTGTTGCGCCCGACATACCGTGCGACCCGGTTGCTCAGCACCGCCACCTTTGGTACATGGTCCCGATAATGCCGAATATTGAGCAGATATACTCACAATTGTTTCCGCTCTTGGGTCGAAAAGTGACAGTGGCGATCACTTCATCATCTCGCACGTTTCGGATCAATGTCATCCTCGAGGTACGCTGGGAAATATGGGTGGGGCCCAGCGTCGCCGAGGGCATTCCAAGGGAGATAACGTACAAACGGAACATTCTTCGCACCGCCATTTCAAGGGGGGCGCACACATGCCACGACGAACCTTTTTGCAGGACAAGATGGGCAACCAATAGATCGTCTGCCAGCTGACATTGCGTTGCCCTCGGGATATTACAATTACTTGGTTCTCCACAAACCAAGACTTCCACCCATCAAAGTAGGAATAGTGCAAATGTGTGCCGTTACCACATCACCATGACATGACAGCGACAGTTTGTGTACTCTTACGCCTCTAACCACCATTGGCATGGCCCTGCCACAGACCATAGGATTTCCCAGGCGTCGTTTGCCAAAGCCGGATCGTGCCTAGGGCAGATCAGTTTAGCCTCGCAAACAAGACCGCTGAAGGACTCACCATCCTCTGAATAGTTAGACGGTTAACGTGACCAGAAAAAGTCAGATGGTGTGCCACACGTCATACCGATAGCACCACGCACCACTACCGCTGGCATACATTTCGCCATCGGGGCTAAACTCGACACAGTGTACAGGGCCATGGTGGCCTTTGAAGACTTCCCTTTCCTCACCGTCCATGCCGTGCACTCGGACCCATTCATCTCCAAGGTTTCCTGTCACGAAGCGATCTTGGAGGATGGGATGGACGGAAGCGGACGATGGCGAATATGGGAGGTTGAGACTATGTGTTGGGGCTGTGCTTGGCAAAGCAGGTATGAAGGCGACAGTTTCCCCCGACGTGACGACGAGTCGTTTCGTCTGTACGGAAAGCTCCATGGATGTGATAGGATTTGGAAAGACAAGCGACGTCGTCAGCTTGCGAGTCCGTAGATCCCACCATCTGCAGATGCATGAGCACGGTCAAGGGTCTGACGAGAGAAAAGAGGTAGCACTTTATCATCCCGTCCTCGCCAGCTGATACGCCGGTGTGTTCGCCAACCCAGACGACGCTCTTTACTGTCTTGTCGTGCGGTGTGGCACCAGGGTCGCCGAGGAGATCGGCCTCGGCATCTGGGCGGGCGAGATCAAAGATGCGAACCTTTTTTTCTTGTCCACCAGTTAGTACGTGTGAGAAGGATTTCGAAATGGCAACAGTTCGGACGATGTGATTGTGGGGAAAGGAGTGGAGGGGGTCTCCTGAGAACGTGTCCCAGACCTTTCTATGGCAGGGGGTGAGGAATCAGACCGATCTATCGGGTGCGAAGGACGCACGCTGTGAAGTCGGCGCTGCCTGATACAGCTCTTGAGCCGTCTGGGGAGAGTTTTGTACACCAGACGGCGCCTTTGTGGCCAAGGAAGGTGCCGATCCAATCGCCGGTCCATTCTCTGAGCATAGGATTTCCATCCTTGCAGCTGGAGACCAGGAGATAGCTGTCGTCGTCGAGGAGGGGAGAAAAAGAGAGATGGGTAACGGGGCGGGTATGGCCAGGAGCGACGAGGGGGACCGGCTTGGGCTGGGATGTCATAACGTAGTCGTGAACAAAGTAAAGAGATGTGGCAATGCCAAGTTGGTAAATACTACTGGTAGTGAACTACACTCAAAATCAAACAACGTCAATGTTCCAACGTCTGTGCCTAGCGCCGACCCTGGCAGGGGCTTAGACCCCGTATATCGTTGACACTTACCTTGTACAGTATACATCGGCCCGGCAGTGGTATAAATCTGTATGGGAGCAGAGCACGCCATCCCCGTTCCAACTGACGAGTAGTGCAGATTGGGCATACAGCGATGCCTGTTGCCATCCTTTCCAGATATTTAAGCAGCCCGGCCATCGCCTTGTTGCAGTGTCGTTCTCCCCATTCCATCATATCTGGCCGCCATGGCCTCCGCAGCGAAGCATGTTGGCAAAAAGATATTGGGCTATCCTGAACATGGCGTGCATGTGATATCAACCTCCTCTTGGGTAAAGGACCGCATCAAGGATCCCAAACAGGGTGTACGTCCACCACTCTCCCTCCGTCACCCGCCTCACCCGCTCTCCAGGCCATCAATTACCTCAGAAGTTTATTTCCCATCTTCGGGTGGATCTCCCGATATAGTATGTCTCCTCCGTTCATTTATTTCCTACCTGCTCACCTTCTCTAGACGTTGGATGGCTGACGGGTGACATCATCGCCGGTCTAACTATCGGCATCGTCCTCGTCCCCCAGGGAATGTCCTACGCACAGGTAACCTTACCCTCTCTCAGCATTTTCATTTTCCTGTTTACAAATATTTGAATTCAGCTTGCGACCCTTCCCCCTCAGTATGGGTTGTATTCCTCTTTCGTCGGTACTTTAATCTATTGTGTACGTCACGTCGATCCTTTTGTGAACACCACTAATACTCGACAGTTCTTTGCCACGTCCAAGGATGTTTCTATTGGTCCGGTTGCCGTCATGTCTCTCACAACCGCTCAGATAATCGCCTCAGTGGATTCTAAATTTCACGATAAATGGCAGGCGCCTGAAATAGCGACGACTCTCGCTTTCGTTTGTGGTTTCATCGTCTTGGGCATCGGTCTCTTGAGGTTAGGTTGGCTCGTCGAGTTCATTCCCGCACCCGCAGTTAGCGGGTTTATGACAGGCTCCGCCATTAGTATTGTCGCAGGACAAGTGCCCGGCTTGATGGGCATCTCTGGCTTCAAGTCAGTCCACTATCTTTATCTGCTTCCCATTATTTATACCTCTCTGCAGCACCAGAGCTTCCGTATACAAGGTCATCATCAATTCTCTCAAGGGTTTGCCAAGAACCGCTCTAGATGCTGCTTGGGGTTTGACGGGCCTCTTTGCACTCTATGCTATCCGCATCATCTGCACAAAACTCCAACGCCGATTTCCCCGGTACCGTAAGCGTGATGTTCGGGCCTACATTTCATTTTCAACAAACCACTCTTTTTTTTTAGGTCGCGTATTTTTCTTTATCATGGTTTCTAGGAACGCGATCGTTATTTTGGTACTGTCCATTGCAGCCTGGTTGTATTGCCGCGATCGCAAAACCAAGCACGGGTATCCGATCAAGATTCTCCAAACCGTGCCCAGGGGTTTCCAGGATGTTGGACCCGTCTCGATCGACCCAGATTTGGTCAGTGCTCTTGGTCCCCAAATCCCTGTCGCCACCATTATTCTCCTGTTGGAGCACATTGCTATCGCCAAGTGTACGTCGAAACCGGTGTTTACGCTGAAAATGACTGACGATCGATCAAGCGTTTGGTCGAGTCAACAATTACAAAATTGATCCTAATCAAGAGTTGATCGCGATAGGGGTAACAAACACGATTGGAAGCGTCTTCCACGCTTATCCTGCTACTGGATCATTTTCGCGTTCGGCATTACAATCAAAGTCGGGGGTTCGTACGCCTGCCAGTGGTATTCTCGCGGCTGTCGTAGTCATTGTCGCCTTGTATGGCCTAACTCCAGCATTCTACTGGATCCCCAACGCTGGTCTCTGTGCAATTATCATACATGCTGTCGCCGACCTCGTGGCTTCGCCTGCTCAGGTGTACTCGTATTGGCGCATCTCGCCTTTGGAGTTTTTCATCTGGTCTGCGGCGGTTTTGGTGACCGTTTTCTCTACCGTAGAAGACGGTATTTATACCTCGATTTGTTCATCACTGGCGCTATTGCTCGTGCGAATTGCGCATCCTCGTGGCTATTTCCTCGGTACAGCTACGCTCGCAGACCCTCAGAATCCCGAGGAAAGCCGTCAAATCTTTCTCCCTCTTCGCCCCGACGGCGTGACAAACCCTGGAGTCAAAGTCGAGCAACCAACTTCTGGAATTCTCATCTACCGCTTCGAAGAGAGCTACCTCTACCCCAACTGCTCGATCGTCAATTCCACGCTGGTAGACTATGTCAAGGGAAATGTGCGTCGTGGCACCGACGTCGGTGCGATAAGACCTCGGGATCGTGCTTGGAATGATCCAGGACCTGTTGCTGGAGGAGCCGAAGAGGCTCGGGCGGCCAATGAGGCGAAGCCAACTCTTCGTGCGATCATCCTAGATTTCTCTGCCGTGTAAGTTGGTTTGTCGTACGTTCAAGTATCACGTATTTATAATACGGTCGTGGTCAGGTCCCACATCGACACCACGGCGGTCCAAGCACTTGTCGATACCCGCGCCGAGGTCGAGCGATGGACTAATACATCCATAGAGGTTAGTACCGCCCTTTGCTTTGCTGTTCAACCCCACTGACTGAATGGCGATGTAGTTCCATTTCGCCCCGGTTCTTTCTCCATGGATACGACGTTCTCTGATTGCTGCTGGTTTTGGTATTGGTGCACCGATGGAACCTCTTAGAGAGGTCGCGCCCGTTGTAACTTATCGTGACGGACAAGGAGAGAGCTGGAAGGCTCCTTTGGAGATCCAGCCGACAGATGTAGAAGCCCAACCCACTCTAGGACGTGAGAAGATAAGTGCGCCTCTTTTGACAGACGCGACGCCGTTCTTTCACTTTGATTTACTTGCCGCCTTTCGCGTTGCTGAGGCTAGGAGGGGGAGAGAGCTTTCTAGGACGGAATCGTCGTCCGAGGTAAAGGACGTATCTATTTCTTAACTTGCCCGTGGCGATTATCGTCCGAATTTATAGTGACATGCTACTACCACACTGTATATATACTTGGCTGTCAAAACGTTGCTGAGACGTGTACATAAACTTTGCATATTTTTTTTTTCCACGGATCAATCTTCCGACCTGAACTCGTGCGGTCGACACCCGTTTTCCAATGTTCTCTAGGGGGGTTCTTTGCAGCCGGTTGATGCGTGTTCTGTCAAGGTCACCGAGCGCCGCCTCGTTGTCGTTGCGGCCATTCTCAGCGACCCCAACGCGTTTGGCCGGTCATAACAAAGTACCCCAACATTGCTCCGAGTCTCCCGAAGGCTGATCAACTTCCTCAGTGGTCCAAAATCAAGCACCGCAAAGGACTAGAGGACGCTAAAAAGTCCAAAGTATATGGCAAGGCTTCCCGGGTAGGTGCCTACGCGACTTTCTTTTTTTTGCGTACTGGTAGGTGACTTACTGCCGGTCGTGCAGGAGATTGCCTCTGCAGTCAAAGGTCGGTCGCCCCTAGTCGATTAGAAAAGAAAGCCGATCTTGCCGACCATGTTTCTCTTAGCGGGCAATTCTTCGAATCCAGACCAGAACGGTCTTTTGGCGGACGCCATCCGGCGAGCTCGCGATGCGGGCGTTCCCAAAGAGAACATTGAAAATGCACTCGAAAAGGTATCGATTTGGGCGGTCTGGACCGTTTGTCGAGTACGCTCACGAACGCCCTGTAAACAGGCTGAACGAATCAAGGGGCTCGGTCAAGCGATGCTGTTCGAGGCCATCTGTAGCAGTTCGATCGGCATCATCATGCAAGTCTCTTTTCTTTTCTATTTTATTTTAGTGTCTCGACGGCCCAACTCAACTGACCAAAGTCACACAGAGAATGCCGTTCGGATAACGTGAATCGCACGGTCAAGCATGTCAAGGACATTTTGAGCTCGTATGGGTGCGTTACACGACAGCCCTCGAATGGGTTTTGCCCTTGACCTCCCTCCTCTCTTTCAGGGCGCGTTCGGCACCTGTCAAATTCATGTTCCAACAGCGAGGCTACGTGAAAGCCGTTATCGGCGACGACATGGAAGTGCTTCTCGATCGGGTCATGCATGTGTGCCCGATCGACTTTGCGGAATGGAACGAAGGGCCTGGTCAACGTGGAGTGGAGGTGCGTTTCGATGCACATTCCAATTTGATATTGATAAATTTGAATGATTTCGGATGGCACGTTGTTGCAGTTGGTCTGTCCTCCGGAAGACCTCGGCAAAGTGATGAAGGTGATAAACGATTTTGCGCCGACGTCTCCACTGTGCAAAGTGTTGGCGAGCGAAGTGAACTGGGCGCCGCTCGAGTCTCAAGAAACCGGAGACGACGCCGAGGAGACGGACCGTTTGGAAAACCTGATAGATGCGCTAGAAGAGAACGAGGACGTCGAGCGGGTTTACACGACGCTGGAGCCTAATCATTTAATTGCTGATGTCTCATAGAGCAGATTAGAGAGGGTCGGCCCCCCAAAATATAGATTTGGCCCGACGTTGAACGTGGAAGAAGGGTTTTTTTCTCTCGTTCTGAGTGATTGCCGGTGACAAATTTCTTTTTCGTATACGCTGCCAGCTAGATTCTTTGATGCCCGCTGCGTCCAGGCGCTGCGCCCGCGGTCATGATGATAGACTTTGAATTGATTGGGACGGTATCTCGGGTATGGTTTACTGATAGTGACTCTGACAGGTCATTTGTCGTGTGCACGTAAACCATCAGCCAACCCCTAGAGCCAGACAACAAATGAGCGTAGGTCCATTCATATCAAAGCGTGCAGGACGGTATTCAATACACTCATGGAGTAAAGCCCTAGATACGTAGTCTTGGATGCAGATGTACCCAAGCTTTACCCCCAACCCCACCAAACTGAATAAGCTGTGCTTCCAGCGCTTGGTGAAGATATTCCTTGAATCCCGATACGCCTGCAAGGGCGTACACGTCCTGTCCCAACGACTGCCCAACCAAGGACCAGAGGGCTATGTAAGTACCCTCGGCTCGCAGCCGGATAAGAGTATCTATCAACGGCTGAAATTGTGCGGGTATCGTATGTCGATCGGTCGATGCAGTCAAAAGGGAGTTGCTTTCGAATGAACCGGGTTTCAGTGGAGCAGAAGCTGGCGTTGGCAAGACCCCAGACTCGGTTAACGGTGTCTTGGTACCCGTTAATAGCGCACTTGGAATCGTTTTCGGTGGGTCAGACGTGAGACACGGCTCGTTATCGTCGAGGGAATGCGTCGTTGCAAAGCACCAGTTGGGCTGCAAGGCAATCCATGCGTCCCCTTCTTTCCCCCCAAGCTCGATGATGCCCGCTCGCTCAGCCATAGCGGTGTAATCTCGAAACTTGGACACGCCCGCGTGTCGATAGACTTCCTTGTCCAGCTGGACAAGCTCCATGGCGATCGTCGAACGTGAAGATTGAGTGACACCCCTCTCTTGCGCTGCGAGCAAGAGGTGAATGAGGGTCTTGAACATTGTCCACGATTGGTGTCGTTCGCTTTCATCGGATTTATGCAATTCCGGACTAGTCATCGAAGCCGAGGGGAAAGCGCTAGAAGGGGACACCGACCCGAAGCCGCGTGTAGAATGGTCTAGACCATCCGATGGATGCGAGAAAGCGGCGAACTGCTGCTGCGCTAGATCAACAGCGTCCCCGGTCCCTGGATAAGTTCCCACCGGAAGAGACACATGCTTACTTGAAGGGGTATCAGCGAGCTGCACCCCCACGTTTCTGCTTGATACAGAGGATGCTGTGCAGGAGTCACTATTTGACTTTGGCGTATCAGTAACATCGAGAGCTCCTTTCGCAAGGGCTCGATGTTCGGAATGCCCAGTATCGCCCTCAGCGCGCAGGCAAATGGCACAGTCACATCCCGCGTGAACCCCGAAATCTGGTCCAGGTGTCTTGGACGTACTGGGAATAGATTTGAGGTATTCTTTAGTTGGGGATGCGATCGGAGATGTAGATTTGATCTTCGTGTGGGACTGCTTGCTCGAGGAGTTGGAAACCCACTCCAATGCGGGCGGCGGCCTTGCCATCGCAAAGGGCGATGCTAGGCAGTTCAGTTTATCGGAGGAAAAAGTGTTTGGCATGTGGTCTGTTGATTGACCAGGTTTGAGGGGTGAACGAATATTGATCGACGAAGGCGGGCGATCATCGTTCAAAGACAGCTCGAGCGCATCGAGCTTCGACCGAAAAATAGGCAAGTTACGCTTTGTGGAACCGGCATCCGTGATATCGGAAGCACTTAATCGTCTTGCAGCAGACGACGGCAGTTTTTTCGGAGTAATATCTTCCACCAATTGAGTGAAGGTGGTCGCGCTGCGTGCGCGCGCTGATCCTATAGAAACGGATGAACGCGAAGGCGTTTCCGGGACGGGCAATTCTACAGGTGCCGAGTCACTTCCCGTGGCCAAAAATTTTCTTGATGACGCTGGGGTATAAAATTCTCGCGTGGAATCGGTGCTCCCTGCATTCTTGGAGTGTTTCGACTCCAAAAGGTCACGGGCACTCGTACGCCACACCCTGGAGATACTGGGAGAATCGGCAGGGTACGAATGCAATAAAGTGGGCTCCGTATCATCGAGGGTGAGTTCCTGCAATTCCCTCAGGAGTTTGGTGGTGAGGTCGGGATCGAGATCGAGGCAATGTTGTCTGATAGCTTGGGTAGAGCTGACTGGTTCAGTACGGGTCCTTAGTATGGCAGCACCCCAGTCGATGACAAGCGAAGCTTGACTCTCGAGGCAGGACGAAGATTGGGAAGAGGGGACGACCAAGACTACCTGGTACGTGCGAAGCCTCAGGGTGGAGACGGCATAAGAATAATCACGATCGCCGGTAATAAGGAAGATTGTTGCGGGTGCAGGATGATCGACGGCGAATGCAAGCATATCCACTTGGAGCAGGTTTCCCACTCAATAAGAGAGGCGGGAGAAACGTATTGTGTACACACCTAGGATCATCTTGTCTACAACGTCCTTTTTGCCATTGTGGGGACAGTCTATCATGGATACACCGGAGGACTGGAGCTCGGAACGGAGGACGACGGACTTTGGGGATTGCGCGGACACATCGAGATAAGCTCTGAAGGTGGTAACGGAGCCGAACAGACGGGCTATACGGCGAATGTTGTTTACAATATCATAGCCTAGACGGGAAGAATTGGAAGAAGGACTGCAATTCTCTGCAAATGGAGTGATGAGGGACCGGGATCGAATCGAACGCGGAAACTAACCGTAGTCCCAAAAGATGGCGACGTTGGGGTGATCTAGCATGAGACGAGAAAAGAATCTGAGCGCAGCA
Organism: Austroboletus cf. mucosus; assembly: GCA_038093715.1. Lineage (NCBI taxonomy): Eukaryota > Fungi > Basidiomycota > Agaricomycetes > Boletales > Boletaceae > Austroboletus > Austroboletus cf. mucosus. The sequence continues at coordinate 338,400 of JBBPST010000001.1, read as the reverse complement.
CGGCGGCAGGGCGCAAGAAGGAGCAGGGTTTTGTACTCGGTGGCCGGGGCAGGGAAATGGGATGCACATGCAGAAGAGGTGCTGTATATTCAGGCACCGTCCGGGTGTGTGCACAGCAACTCCACTGGGGGTGCGCCACCGAACGCCCATGCAGGGTACAGCATGTTCCTGTAAATGCACAGCTCGAGCTTCTCGATGAACACAGCACAGCAGAAGCGCAGGGCCAAAACGCCGTGGCGAGTTATCGGTTCGGTGAAGGACCAAGGACGCAGTTGCCTGTTACGCATTTATATTACATCGCATGGCATTCGCAAGGATATCAATACGCGTGAATATCTAAACGGGCGAGATAGATCTACTTGACTTTCCGCTGGAGCTTGCTGAGATGGTAGTTGATGGACGGGCGTTGTGGCTTGGGGTAGACAGGCTGCGCCGGGTGAGCGAGGCGGGCATGACGACTGGGCGAGAGACCAACCGTGGTGCGCATGCAGTTGAACAGCGTGTCTGCCACTTCCTTGCACTTGGCGGGATCAGCAGAGAGCACGTCGCCGGTAGCGGCCCAGCAGCCGAGCATGGCGACGAACTCGGCCTTGCAGGGCGACGGCCGATGTACTGCGCGGCGTCAGGACGTGTCTCGGCGACGTGCATGACGGCGACGACGTACGTTTGCTCGGTCTGACCTTGACGTGGGCAATATGGACCATGGCGACTGAAAAACACAGAAAAAAACGTGGTATATTGTCAATATTTTAAAAGTCCGCGAAAGTCTCCCTGTACCGACCACGTAAGTACACTAGTACGCTCACGCTCGCGCTCGCTGTCCCAGACGTCGTCCAGAGCCATCTCCACGTCGCCCATGTCGTCCTTGAACAAGAACAACGCTGGTATGTCTCCCGTCCTTCTCTTCTGCCACCGCCAAGGTCACCCGTCGTGAAAGCCGTCAAGCGCATCATGCAGGAGGCGCGAGAGCTCGCCAACGATCCCTGCTCCGATTACCACGCAGCCCCCCTCGAGGTAGGCCTCGTCCTGGACCCTCCCGCACATTCACTCACCTTCCGAGCAGGATGACATCTTCGTATGTTCCCATCGCTCTCACCCCCGTGCCCTCTTAATTTCCCCGCGTAGGAATGGCACTGCACCATTAGAGGTCCATCCGGGACGGAATTCGAGGGCGGCCTCTATCATTTCCGCATATTGCTCCCTGCAGAATACCCTTTTCGACCACCTTCGCTCATGATGCTTACCCCAAACGGTCGCTTTGAACTCAATACAAAGGTTGTCATTTCCATTTGCCGACACGTTTGTCTTGCATGTTAAACAGTCATCTCTCAGATTTGTATCAGCTTTACCAACTGTTTGTCGTCCCCACTATTTCACACGAGGTCTAGGCTAACCCATCGCTCAGATCACGAGGAAGAATGGCAGCCTGCCTGGGGCGTGCGAACGGGTGCGTCCCCGCTTGGCTTTAATGGAAACTGGATTGATCCACGCTCGTAGCTATCCTTGGACTTCAGGGGTTTTTCCCCCTCAAGGGCTCGGCAGCCAATGGCGTGGGTTCGGTCGAATACCCTGTCTCGGAGCGCAAACGTCTGGCACTCATGCAAGTATTCATATTATCAACCGCGCGCGACTTACTCCGACAATTTGCCACATTTTAGATCGCGCGAGTGGGTTTGCCCTCGATGCCAGCAATCCAACTTGCACTCTCTTCCAGACCCGCCACAGGCGGAAGCCTCGACCCTGAACGACCCCGCAGGCCTCCGAGGACTTGAGCCTACTCCAGCTCAATCGCAACCTCCATCGTCACCCATTCCAACACCAACCGCCCCAGAACGTTCATCTGCGTCGTCGGAGACAGCGGCATCTGATCCCGATCCCCTAGTCCCCTCGGCGCTTGTTGCTCATCCCGGGCCGTCAGTCACCGACGGGAGAGAGAACGCGAATGTCTCTCACACAGAGGCCATCCGCGGATCACCTCCGGCCATCTATCATCGGTCTCAACGGCCACCGATCTTATTGGACACTGCGATCTGTGTGCTGGTCGTGCTGGTCGTGGCGCTCTTGTGTCGGCGGGTTCTGTGAGTCGCATGCCCGGTTCTGTGGACTGGTGATCTATGATTCGCTAGAGGCTTGTTCGTATAGGATCGTGTACTTTTTAGATCAGATATGGACAGGATGGATCTTGCACAGCTCGGATACCTTCTGGACTGGGCTTGGTGTTTACAAATTGAATACACGCATTGATCGAACCCCCCGACCAAATCTGGGTGAAGAGCAATCTCGTTATGTCAGCCCCGTTGATTTGAGAGATTTGTCAACTGAACACTCCACCCCCGGTTTGGGTTTAAAGCTGAGCCCCCTTCCGACTGGAATGCCCCAACAAACCAACCTCCTCTACATCGTACCAACATGACCTCTCTCATCCACGACACCGTCTCTCTTCCCCGGTACAAGAAGCGCTCCCCGCTGCTCACCTGCCCCAGACACTTTGATGCCGCTCCTATCCCTCCCACACTCGCTAATTCGCCGTACCTCTCCTCGCCAGACAGTGTCTTTCGTCGAAAATTCTCCTTGCCCAGATGGCCCTCTCGGGAGAGCAATGAGTGGCTCCGGGACATGGTCCCCATAGATGCATCTGCAACATCACCGGGTGACTCTGGATCAGAGGGATCCAACGACTCCTCGGCCCCCTCGCCGACCTCTTCGGACAGCTCTCACAGTTGCCTCCTCTTCCCTCCGTCGCCCATGCTGAGGCCACGGTCGACGGGCCCTGATGCCCCCACACTCGGCTACTTCAGGCTGTCGCCCGGCTTTGGTCAATCACCCCACAGTTGAATTCGCTCGCCTATATTTTTTACGTAGCGGAAGACTGCGAGGGGCGTTTCTTTTTCACACGAGGGACATATCGGTCTCTTCATCTTTTTTCCATTTATCTTTATCCGTTGGGTTTTACGTGGGCATAGGGAACACTTGGGTTCTTTGGGTTCTTTGACGTTGAACTTTTCGTCTTTCGGGTATCCGGGTATTATCTGTGGGGTTTTTGATTCGCTTCTCGCCAATAGTCATATCTACCATCATGAACGCTTGCATATTGTATTTGGTCATTATATCGAGCATTGGGCAGCACTGTAGAAACACGCATGATCATATCATGTAATTTTGTTACACTACACACGAGGGGACAATGCGAAGAATAGAAATATATGTACTCGCTAAATTATTACTTCTTCTTCCCGGCACTGACGCTAAGCACCACGACGTCTTCGTCCTCTAGATTGTAACTCGCGATCGTACTCGAGTTCGTAAGCATTTTACCCAAATACGATATGCGCATTTTCGAAGCGGGTAGTGTGCTCCCCGTTGCTTGAATAAATCGCTCGCGAAGTGTCGAAACAAGTAGTGTGAGAGGAAGATCGGATATAGTCACCATCTCCCCGTCGAGTTTCCACTCTGGTTTCGAAGGTTCGTTGGGAAGCTGGATGCCGAGCGAGATCGTGTAAGGGTGCATACCAATCCAATCAGTCTCCGGATACAGAGCTCCGCCCGGAAGTTTCGCAATCTTTTGTCTCTTAATTTGGGGTTGTTCCTCGGCGCTGTCCATTTCATCTGCACTGCGCACCATACCAACCTGTGGACCAGCCGCTCCAGCCATGCGAGCAGGGTGCATGCCAGGAGGCGGCGGTTGGAAACCAAAGGGTTGCACAGCATCCGGACCCTGATAGTGAAGGGGTGGCAACATGACCGGTGGTTGGCTGGTATATACCGAAGCTGGCTGGGGCCCTGAGGAAATGGTTGCAGCAGAATACCCCGGATGAGACACGGATGCCGGCGCTTGAATAGGTGGTGCTGGCAACGATGCGGGAGCCGGTGGCAGTGTCGTCATCGGCGGAGGTGGAGCGGCAGCAGGACCAATACCAGGACCAATTGCATTGATATCCTGTGGCCCAAGTCCTTTGGCGCGATGAATAGCAGCAATTTGCTCATCAAAGTTGACGTTGAGGGAGTACTTATCCATTGTGCTGACTTTGGTTGCGGTATGCCCATCCCAAACAACCTTTTCTCTTTCCTTCCGACGCTCCCGTTCTTCCTCTTCCTCTTTCTTTCGGCGCTCTTCATCAGCCTCGGCGCCAAAGATATCGACACGTGTACGAGCAAGATCCTTGAGTGATGAGACGACATCGGCACCTCGTAAAAGTTCCGAAGCCTGAACTTTGCGAGCTTCCAAGGTATCTCGTTGGGATTTCCACTTGGGGTCTAGCAGTTCAATGCGCATGTGCTCGTCGAGCTCGTCAACGGGAATTTGTTGACCACAAATCGCGCAAGTAGTGAGCGTAGATGACTTCTTGGCACCAACTGATGTTGCTGGTCAGAAAATCATACCAAGCGATAAATAACGAGCACTCACGCTTCGGCACATAATCAGACTTGATTTTCATTGGACCGGCAGCGGCATTGGCTTTGATGACTCTTGCACGCTCCAACTCCCGCATCCTTTCCTCCTCCTCGTGTTGTTTCCGATTTTGTACTTCTTCGTCCTCGTCCTCGTCCTCGCTTTGTTCCATCGCGGCATCCTCTCCATCTATCGCGGGGACACCTGCCCCACCAACGGCTGCAGCGGCTTCTGCTTCTGCTGCCGCTTGCCTTGCACGGTGGGCTTCAATGTCATCTGCGGTAGTCTCCATGATCATGGCAGCCATGCGTTTTTGCGCTAGAGTCATATTTTCTACTTCTTGTACGTTCATCGGCGGTGGTAGCTCCGAATTTGCATCAGCAGCAGTAAATTCGATTGTCTGCACGATGGCATAGTCATGCCAATCGATCTCAGCAAAAGCCACTAAAGAAAGTCAGCGTTCAGAACTGAAGTCACCAGAAATATTAAAGCGCACATTTTTCCGCTTCCTGGTCGTCCTGACGCTTCTTGTCCTTTTCCCTCTTCACCCGCTCCCACCGTGCATATTTTTTGGATTTTTCAAGGGCTCTCCACTGTGAACCATCCTGTGCGCGCTCTTTAACGTATGACAAAAGCTCCTTGCTCGGGTACAAAACTTTAAGGTATTGTTCAACCAGACGATTGAAGTAGCCAAAGAGGGAGTGATTGGGTCGCAAAAAGTCGAATTGATAATTACGCCCTTCTCTCTGCGAGAGGGTGGCGAGGAAAGCACGCCCGCGGCGGGCGGTAAATAGCGCGGTGAGTTTCATGATGTCTCTAGGGAGGAATGAGGCGAAACCGGATGAGAATGGGCAGGGCACTTACAGATCAATGGGACTGATGCTGGGCATATCCATGACGAACTGGGGTTGAGGAGGTTCGACTCCAAGGTCTTCCTGAATTACGGGCGTTTTTTCCCCATCTCCGGTCTTCACCTTGTCCTGGGTCCCTTCCTCAATATCCTCGCCTGCAGATATTCGGTCCATACGATGCCTATAGTAAGCATGATAAGGGTCCGCAGGGTTGAGGAACGAGAACTTGGGATCCTGACGCTGATTCTCGCGAATCTTGTCCTCGAACTGCGGGGGGTTGGCTGAGCGCGCGACGAAGAGAGCGGTCCTGTCAATGACGGCTAAAAAGACACATTAGTGGCCAGGAATCGACGGGTCAAACTAGGAGAATACACACATTTGATTTCTGGGGGAGGGAGAATGAGACCACTGGCAAATCTGAGGGAGGGTTCCTTGACCGACTCTGGGTTGCCATTGGGTACATGCCCATTCAACGCGGGTAATATCTGTGTTTCGACCGCCATGCTGTCGGACTGTCGTCGTGGTCGTCGTCAAAGACATTCGACACTGACATACGCGAAGTTCTGTCGGAGATTGTAAAGGGGATCGGCATGTCTCGGCACGCTCCTTGCGCTTCGACATCATGTTTGGCGCGTTCCGTCCGACGCCCGTCACACTCAGCGGTCTCTTATGGTCGGTCGCACGTCGTCGAGGTCGTCGAGAAAGCTGACCATAGACAGGAAAACGCCATGGAAATTGTCCGTGACCCGCAAGGCAAACGCACGCGCCCGTCTCAAAAAAGTTGACGCGGTTATTGAAGCCGTTCGTGCAAGTGGTGTCCAGTGCAAGGCCTTGGTGAGCGTCGTGTTATATCCGCTTGGTCAGGCGGCCCTGACGGTCTTGCAGGATCACGCCCTGCTCTTGCCCAAGGAACATGAAATGCCGCCAAAAGACAAATACACCGTTTTTAGCTCGACTGCACGTGGGTATCGAAAGGGCATCCACAAGGTACCCAAATGGACAAGGGTGCGTCCCCCTTTTCATGCTGATTTGATTCCCACTTTTCATGATTGCGTTATACAGCTAACACTAAGGGTCAACCCGAAAGGATTTTAATTTCGAGTCCGTGCATCAAAATCCATCGATACAGTTGGTCATTTTTAACAGTGGCTCGTGATGGATAGATGCAACTAAAATAACACCACCTGTATTTTGCCCTGTCTAATTCCTTCGAGCACCTTGGGAGCTCCAATGATTGTTTTGAAGACTTCGTCGCGGGTTTCGGGGATATCGAACAGGCTACGTTTCTTTGCATCGTGGAAGGAAATATCGAGCATAATGTGCGTGAGCTGGGATACGGATAGTGCGTCTGGGAATGGTCAAGTCGTGGCTTGAGTCATGGGTCTGGCGCTCACCTGTTTCACAAAGAAGTTTGCCGACTCTTCCTGGTGTGCCAGCAGCAGAGCCTATCTTTGACCGTTTGAGATATGCAACATGCTCCTCGAGCTTGAAATGTTTCGCAAAGAGCTTAGCCACGTCGCTCCCTTTGTTGCCACGCAGTCTCTTATCTTTGAGAACTCTGGTCACGTCGGCTACTCGGAGGGCTGCTCCGGCGACGTAGAGCAACGTTGGAGTACCTGCTGACTTTGACCGTTGGGATAGCCTCTTGTGCAGCACGGGAAGGACTGGTAGAAAGATGATGGTCGCGACAGAGGCGGCGAGAGAGAAGAAGCATACCCTTGATGATAAAGTCAGCTAGACGGTCCAACGACCTCGACTCCGTCCATTGCGTTGTGTCCGCGATTGCCGTTTCTATCTGAAGCTCAATCAAGATCACAAGAAACCAGGGTTGCCGGATGCGCTCACCAGGGACACGGAGATCGTCGAGCTCGAGCCTAGTCAGCTCTGGAAAAGCTTTCGCTTGCACGGTGGACATGTACTCGGCAAGTCTGGCGGCCGGCTGTGCGGCTACCGAGAGGGGTTCGATGACCTGTACTGTTTCTACGAATTTCCGTTTCTGTTCGGTCAGTTATGACGTGGTCGGCGTGGATGTGGTGCAAGTGACCTTTGCCTTTCTCTCCTTGTCCTTTTCTCTGCGTTTCCGCTTTGCCAACGCTGTCTTTCCCTTTGGAGGTGGCTCGTCGTGCTCCGCGTCCTCGTCTGCGCTGAGGAGGCCATCGATGCCCTCGGGGTGCGGGTCAAAGTCTTCCTCGCCAGACAGGGCAACGAGGTCGTCCGGTACGAAGTCGTCCTCGAGGTCGTCGCCGCGCTGGTGGGGCATGCTACTGAGGACTTTTTTTAAAAAATGACAAGGAAATATATGGGGAAGGTCTTGCTTGGATCGCCGGAAGCTGACAAGTTCTGACAGCCAACATGAGCAACACACGCCTCCTTGCCCACGACCGTGCTGCCCCGTCCAACCCATGTCCCTCGAGATCCCCCTTGTTTATTACATGCTCATACTCTTGCTCCTCTTTGTTCTCGCCCTCACCATCGCCCTCGTCCTCAGACTTTCTCGCAAGCAGCGTCCAGCATCTCGACCAGCAGATTCAACCCTGCGCCCCGCTCCCATGCCCGTAGTATACGAACCACCGGTCCACTACGGGTTACCAGTCAACATCGTTGAGGATCTCAGCGAAACGACACCCCTCATCACCCAAGATCAGTTCCCGCTCATAGACTCGCTTGCTGTGAAGCAGCCATACGATGCCTTTCTCGTCCTCGATGTCGAGGCAACCTGCTTCCAAGGGACAGGGTTCGAGTGGCCAAACGAAATCATCGTACGCCAGCCTCACTCATCTCGCTACTTATCGATCACATCCCAATGAAAGGAATGGCCAGTATGTCTCTTGCGCTGGAAAGACAAGTCTGTAAGAGGCAAGGCCAGTCAGTTGGAAGTCGTCGGTGAATTTCGCAGCTTCGTCAAACCAACCTGGAGACCCCAGTTGTCCCAATTCTGTACCGATCTGACCGGAATTACTCAAGTCCGTTTCTTCTTCTTCATTTTTTCACGTTCCCGCGGTCCTATCCTAGTTCACGCACAGGTGCAAGTCGATTACGCACCAACGTTTCCCTCGGTCCTGAAAATGTTTGCGCAATTCTTGGCCCAACATGGGCTGATTGATCTCAAGAGTGGCAAACCCTTACAACGATTTTGTTGGTGCAGTGATGGCCCATTCGACGTGAGGGATTTCGTAGTGAAGCAATGCTTTATATCAAACGTTGGTATCCGAAACACACTATTTAATTCTAATTTCAACTACGACGACGTCATGTTTTGTTTGACAGATAACCATGCCCTTATGGCTGAGGGGCGATGTTCTCGACGTGCGAAAGGTCGTCTCCATTTGGGCAGCAAACGGAGGCAACCAGCGCATTAACTTCAAGGTAACGTCGGCGCTGCGTGGCGTACAATTATTTACATGTCATGACAGCGGTTTCCGCCTAATTACCACTATCGGTCATTGAACATCCCACAACAATTGCGCGCGCTTCGACTAGGCGCGTTTCAAGGGAGAGCACACAGCGGGATCGATGTCAGTATTGAACACTTGCTCGATTGTCGCCTTGACAGTTAATTTCATTGTCGCGATAAATTAGGACACCCGAAATATCGCACGTATTATCGTCGAGCTTGCCAGGCGCGGAATTCGCTTGGTACCCAATACCCCGATAAACCCCAACAAACGATGGGAATGGATGGGAAGACCCGGGGAAGTCGTAGAATACCGTCTCACCTATACCTTGACGACCCCGTGATGTGTCAAATCATTGCAACGAATATTCATGCGCTTCTTGACGTATTATTTTGAACGCGTACATGCTCGTACGCCTTTCCCAGAAATGTTGAATAAATATTTAGAATGTCAAAGAATGTGCTGAATGCTACAGACAAAAGACCGAGGGGCTACATGGAAGTAAGAAAAAATACCCAAAGTACTGTTGAAATCCTTTGCGCTGAAAATGATATAAAAATATTCGCAACCAGTTCTCAGAATGACAAATCACTAAGTGAAGACGAAAGTCAGTTAGACGTACATCACGGACTAAATGACGCGAGTTACAAAGTCCCACAGAGTTCCAAAAGCTGGTATTCCCAGAGCCTTGCAACCGTGTTGTATTTCAAAGTTTCCGACGTAGTTCGACGTGATGAATACGACTAGCAAGGTCGGCCAATGCTCAGCCTCGGAAATTGAAAGGTACGCACCTTCAGCCTGCCAATAGTCATAAGCTTCTTTTAATATTTTCATCGTATCTGGACGACCACCTCGCGCCTTGCTATCCCACAGAAGCAGACGCTCAGGTCCGATGTGTCGATGAATAAGACCACTGATGGTTGGGCCGAATGTCTTCTCTTGATCGGAGCCTAGTGGCAGTGTGAATCAGCCAAAAAAAGCCTGATGAAGGTAACACACCAATCCAGATAAGGTACCTGTAGCAAGTTATCAATGGGACCCTAGTTTACCCAAAAAAAAAAAACTTCTCACCAGTCAGGTGATTGAATACATGTTGAAAGGGCTGCTCCAAGTCCCGTTCCCGTGCAAATACGGATTCCGCGCTTGTATAACGTCGAAGTGTTTGAGACACCAGCTACCTAGGCCCATGATGAGATCCCCTAGTCGCTCGTATATCAAGGCCATATCAAGACTACCTTGAGCTGACGTGTCCAGATCATCTTCGGAGGATCGTTGACAAGGCTTCTAGTGAAATCACCTAACAAGTCCGTGAGTTCGGAAGAGTGTTCATAGCACGAGAACGGCTACCTTGCACACCACAAATTAAATAATGATATTTCGCGTGCATTCCTTCACTGCAGCGCTCTCAGAGCCTTGAAAAGTATATTTAAAAAACGAGTTTACTCACGAGATGATACCAAAAGCATGGTATTCCAACACCATAGAGCGGCTGATGCGTGCAAGTAAACCCTGTTGCATGCCGCGTTCAAAGCGAAGGACTGCGACTTTCGGGGACGGCTAGTGAAAACGGTCAGCGCGAGATTTACCAAATAAGCATTTACTTACAAGCTCTACGTCGACTCGAACTTTTCGAGTACAGATCCAAGGGAGAACAATGCTTTCGAGGCGTCAGAGAAGGTAAAGGTATTATCAAAGGATGGTACAGACAACAGTGTCATACCCATGGTATACCAGAATGCTTGCTGGCGGACAACGTAAACACCAATGTGACCCCACTTTTCATCCGTGACATCGTAGGCGTCGGTTAGGATCGTGTATGCCCAAGTCATCAAGAGGGCCGTCCAACCAAAGAATCGGTGATTCCTCTCAAAAGCGCTGAATAATTTATTATTAGACATTCAGAAAAAAAATACCCAAGGTCACATACTTGTGATGCGTGTTACGGACCCAAGGCACACCGGCGATAATGGTGATGAATAGCGCGATGCACGTAAGAATACCGAAAACTAGCACCGAATCATTGTAAGCATACTTGACTTTGAACTGATTGGCCAGCATCAAGATAAGCCAAGCGACGCCAGAGATTGCACAAGAGCTATGAATACCGCCGAGATGCTAATGACAAAAACGTGATTTGACACCCAAAGACGTGATTTACTCCACATACCTGAAGGGTAGAAGTGCATGCGAGACGGAACCAAAGTGGAGTCCACTTGGCAAATAAGGTATTGACAAGTAAGTATAATAGACGACCAAAGATCTCGTTGCGCATAAGTATGGTAACGTTTAGGTTGCCCACAACCAGAACGCCTGGGTATTTCTGGGCGTATGGCCAGAGACCTGCTGCTGCAAAGCCCAAGGCAATAAAGTTGAGCGCAAAGATGACTGTGAAGAATCGCCTAGATTGCAGTGCATAAGTGAGTGAGTGGAAGATGTAGGCAGCAGAACGTACTTATATGAGTTGAACCAGACTATGAAGTAGACATATTTGGATATCTCCTTCTTTTTCGGTTCCGGTGGTTGAGAAGGTGGTTTCGTGCCATTAGAAGATGTCAGGGGTGCATCCTTCTTGAGCAATTGCACCGGGAATACGTTGAGATCGTCAGCCTTCTTCTCGTCGTCGGTGAGGTCTGGGTCGGGGTTAGCAGCGACCTGCACGGAACAGACCACCGTTGCGCCTCTCTCAGCATCGTCGTATGCAGGCGGAGACATTACAGAGAAAAACATCGCAGCAAGAAGAATAACGGCGGCACGTCGAGGCTGGGCGAACTAAAGGCTTTAGACACTTACCTGTTCAGCTTTTATTCGTTTCCAAGCATTGACAGAAACCAAACGGGGAAAGTCTAAATGGGAAAAATTTCACTGCGGGTCAAGCAGTATCGCAGAACTGATCTCTATTCTTGAATTAATGTTTTGAAAGGGGTCTCGTACCCGCGAAAGGAAGGGGTCTGTTCCCACGAAAACGTCTCTGGAATACCGGCCCCGAGAGAAACCGATTCCAAAGGAGTGAAGTGAACGAGAAGCAATGAATAACCATAGTCCATAGTGGTGAATGGAAGTTGTGTGTTAGGAACTTTTACTTCTTTCACTATTTCACATCTTCACGGAATATCTCGGTCAATATCAGATCATCGTTTCGTATCATTCCGGGATACTTAATGTACTTATATAGCATCTATGAGGCGGCAGAAAGCCCTAGGCTTCTCTTGTCGTTTCACTGCTCGCTCGTCCTTTCTCGTTGTTAGGTTCGCTCGGGTCGTTGAGGGTGTGACTCACCGTGGACCATGGATTACCAGCACAGGATAACCTGGGAAAGCTAACCCAAGTTGCTGGTCAGCGCCGAGAGCAGTATACAAACAAGAACCCATTCTAAGAAGAAGGTTTTAGACTCTGTCAACATAGGACAAAGGCAAACACAGAACGTTCAGTTCAAGATTGAGGTGCTAACACCAGGGCAAAGAAAAATGCTGTACCAGTGCTGCGACTGACCACCACTAATGCTGCGCCTTGCTGCGGCTGCCGTGCCTGCTACTGACCGCCACTCAGATCTGTGTATTCCATGGAATCCCTGGGGCTGACGCTTCGGATAAGGTCAGTTGTACCCGTATTTCGGAATGTCACTGCGGCAATAATGGCGCAGCATCCCGCATTTTCCTTCTGCCCGTCGTTGAGGGGTCATCGCCGACGGTAAAAAAAAATTGCACGATCATTTCAGATGAGACGCTGTCGCTGCTGGCAAACTCCAGTAGTACTTACTAGCAGAATGTCCACGTCATGGTAGTGTTACTAAATAAAGCAATGTAGGTCCATATGGAGACCTGTAAATCAACCGTGACATAGCACCGCCTTGATAACGCATGTACACCATCCAGCGGACAAAGGTACGGGGAAAATTTGGGCGCCTTACCGGTCGACCGTCTCTATCCTTGTGTGAAGATTGGTTCAAGATCACGGATGCAATGGAAGTGACAACATAATATTAGCATAGAAAGCAGAAAGCGTCATCCTCCTTCCTCAACAAAGTCCCTGAGATGTCTGAGTTGCGCGGAAACTTCTTCTTTGAATAAACCAATCTCGTTGCTGTTCTTGATGATGGCACGGATAGTCTCATCTTTGAGACGTGCCACCTTGGCAAGCTGTTCTCGGTAGCTTTGTATTTTGGGGCGTGAACAACAATCAAACTAATAAAGCGTGCTCACTCGAATTGTAAGGCCTGAAGTCGCGACTTCACACCCATCCCACAGGATAATGCTGCCGTGCGCGCATGTGCAACTTCTTTTTCTAGTCGCGCAGCTTCCGCGTTGCTTACCGTAGATTCTTGTTGGGCCGCCTGTAACCATGTTGGTCTGCAAGATAGACGCGCACGAGTGCGATTCACTTACGTCTCGGAGGTCGTCGGCTTGCTCATTCAATCCTACCACCTTCTTTTCGATTTCTCGGACTTCCTCGTCCACGTTTTCACACTCCAACGTTAACTGGTCGAGCTCGTTATCCACCTTGATCCGCTCGCTCTCCACATTTGCGCGCTCAGTCCTTTTGGTTTCCGCTACGGTACTGAGAGTCGGTTTGACAACCTTCCGGATGTCAGAGCCTGTAAGCATTTGCTGAGGGTTGGATATTGCAATGTTGAGCTGCAGTGTAAGATCGATATCTTGGAAAGGAGGAGGAATAGGGGGGAACAATCCGAGAGAAGAGAGGAGATTGGTATACAGGTCCAGGGCCTCTTCCGCAGCTGCTCCTCGGTTTGTCATCATCACTTCCAGCGACATAACAGCTTTTTGTGCTTCAGCGATTTTATGTTTGAGATCCTCGAGATTCCGAGCCAGCGTTTCGTGATCATTATTCATACGAATAACTTCTTCGGGTGTCAAGTTTTGTACTTTCACTACCTCGGCTAGTTTCTCATGTTCGCTCTTGAGCTGCTCCAAATTTGAAGCTTTTTTTTTTCAGGAAAACGATTGATGAGTCACACGCATGCCTCACCTTTCATAACCAGTTCGGCTTTCTCATGCGCAATAGTATCGATCAAATGTTTCTTCCGTGATTCAAGCCGTTGGAAAACATCATGGAACTTGGCCCTGTCACTGATAAGAAACCCGTGGGTTTTTTGCAGTTTCTCGAGGGGTGCCTAGAATACGTTGAGATTCCAAATCAGCGGTAAGGTTGCAATACCCACAGCAGACGAACGAAGCTGTTCAAACTCTGTTTTGAGCCTTGCGAGTCGCTCTTTCTGTTCTTCCAGATCATTCACCACCCTTTCGTTCTTTTTTGCTAAAAGGATGATAAGACTTGATCGGTAGAGGGCTGTACGTGAACCTACCATACCGTGCCTCGAGAGCTTTGTCCTGTTCTTCAAAAACATCCGCGCCATGAAAGAATGCGACGTAAGCCTCTGAAAAATAGTCGAATGCCAGGGCTTGATGATGTATTGGATCGTGAAATTCTTCTGGTATCCTATCCACTACCTGTAGGGTTGGGTCATCGGCTTCCAAGTAATGTACTCGGGCCTGGAACTGGTTATCGACGCACATGTCTAGGCTCGAAAACGACTGACTTTTCCCATTTCCACCAACCAATGTAGTACGGCAAGCAATGCTGGCCATGAGTGCATACTTCCAGGAGCGGCCAGCCATTTATTATCGATCTGAGACGCGAACGGATATCGAAGTGCTTTCAAAGCTGGCTGAAATTCGTCTTCAAACCGCATTTTGGGATCAAACGGATATGACGGGTCGACTATGCTAACGAGATGTTGAAACATTGCGCGAAAATCTTTTCCAGTTATACTTGTCAGTGTTTGCATAGATATCTCATATTCGGTGCCCTGGAGCCAGGAGAATATTTCTTGGCGCATTTTGGCCTGGTATGAGCGCTCGCGAATGGGCCGGGGGTCTTTGAGCACCTGACTTGATGAGGGTACGGGCAGAGTGCCACCGCCTCCCCACAATGACCCACGACGGGTGGAACTTGAGAGGGATCTTGGTCAAACATTATGGTGATGCAAGGAAAATACGGGCTCACGCGTTCAGGGGAGTTCGACCATATGTTTGCTTTGTCGTGCTCTGCAAAAGGGGGTTGACGTTCTGGGATCTATACGTGGATTGTCGTGGATTAGATCCGGGAATTGTGCTAGAGGGAGGTAGATATGGTGCACGCCCGGCTGGACCTGCAAGGCTCATACGCATGGATGAAGTCGATGGCGCATGTACCTTTTTTATGGTAGACGGGACGGGTAGATTGGAGCGACCTCCGTCGTGCTGCATCATGCGTCGTCGTCGTAGTACACAACGTCAATTAACAAATGACGCGCCGAACGCGTCGAATGGTCACGTGATACAGCTTCCTTTCCACCATGGCTGAGAAAGGTCTCTTTGGCGGTGCCATCGCCGTCCAGCTCCCTAAAAAACTGGTAGACGTGTCGTAGGTCCTTTGCGTCTCTTGGAAATGACCTGTTCATTAGTTTCATTTGCAGGGACCTTCGACAAGTTCCGGATAATCAAGAGGTCTTCCTCTATCCCCACCCCTCCAATGTTACCATCGTTATCGAGATCTTGGAGCGTATACCAGAGCAGATCGATGTGGAAGCATTAAAGTGACCTCTGCATATCCTCGTTGCATCCTGATTTTTAGTGACCCTATCAAAGGTTCCACTTTGATGCGTTGGCTCATGACAACGATGCAATCGCGAGCACGATGCTTGAGCCCCCCTCGGTTATCCATAACGACAGAGGGGATCAGACGCCATCCCCTATCGTAATGCACGGACTCCAACGCATCCGCAAACTCAACTCGGTTATCGCAGACGATGTAGATATTTTCTTCGCTCTCTTTCGCGTTTCCTCTGGAAGGAAAAATGCCGACTTGGTGGTGTCTGCGAGTATTCCCAGGACTACACAAGAGGGCGATATAGAACATCAACGCCTGGCTGCCGTGGCCGAATCAGACTTTAATACATTGATCTCTTCCCTCCGTATCCTCGACTACGGCCTCTTTTCTTCGAATACAATTCGCGTATAACTCATTTTCTCGAATCCTCTGTACATTCATGTGTACTTCAATTCGAGCCAGTCCCATCCCATGAACGCCACCGTCTGATCTTCTCTCTTTCACGATGTAGTATATGTGTTCATCCTGAATAAATGCCGCTGCAGCCCATTTTTTCTCATGAATGCGGATAATACAGCCCGTAGGCACATGGTATTGATCAACCTTAATTCATTATCGCAGCACAACGTCAATAATAGTTACTCTCACAAGGAGCGTCGTACAAATAACCTCTCGGGCGTATGTTCTACGGCGAACATGGGAGAACGACATCGTACGTCGGAAACAGGCACTACATGAGTTGGCGCCATGTTTGATCCGACTTTTCGGTGAGATACTCCATGAGTGGTATACACAGTCGATAGTACAGTATCAATATATCCTGAACAACGATAGAGCAAGCATCCACGCTCATAAACCTATATGACTATACGTGACTTGTCTCATCCAACTCTTGTTCAGCTTCAGGTTCTTCCTCGATGCGCTCACGAATACCAGCTTTTGTGGCCTCCGCAGCAGCCTTGGCATCTTTCTTTCGTTTCGCCGACTCTTTCAGTTTCTCCCACCGTTCTCGGAACCGTGAAATCATGACTTTCTGTGTGACTCGGGATCAGATAGTTGTTATATTTGTTGTACTCATAGCCAACCTGTTTGTCATTTTCTACACGAGCGGCTCGAAGTTCTTCTTCGAGGTCTCTTATCCGGCGCAAGAGCTGTGCCTCACGATCACGTCCTGCATTGAGTGCTGCCATGGAGGCGGGGACGGGTGGTATATTAATATTCAGGGCACCAAGATCCACCGCTGGCTGCTGCCCGCCTGGTCTTTGTGCGATAAGAGAGGCACCCATAGCTTTCTGTGCCTATGACACATGGTTCACATTGGGAATACGGCGCGAATGAAAGACATGTCATACCTGATGTCGTGCCATCACTATACTGTCCCGCAATAACTGATCTTGTTCCTTGCGCAATTGTAACACACGCTCTGCTTCTGTAAGTCGTCTTTGCATCTCCTCCATATCGTGTTTAAGTGAAAGGTTTTCTTTCTTTAACACCACCGTTGCTGAATCCGACTCGAGCGGGATCAGGCAGAAAGATTCCGATAGTTCATCACCTATCATCGCTCATGGAATTGAGTATAAACTCGTCGGCGGCAAGACATACCTTCCTCTACCATGACTTCTTCGTCGGCTTCTTCGAGAACGACACTTTGCTCTACAAATAACATGAGTGAATTGCTGCTACTACCGGAAGACGAACATACTCGATTTTAGTTTATTATCAAAGCCGAATTTCCGAGAGAATCTGGATACAAACGGTTCTTCACGCTCAGCATCGCTTCCGGAGCTGCCGTCCCGCTGCAAGCCGTGCTTCGCAGAGAAGCCCGGTTCCGTTCCAAGAGGGGCTGATGCGAAAGCAACAGGCTGAGAAAGATTATCCAGCATTCCTTCCATGATTCTCCAGAAATGGTTGAAAGCATCCCCTGGATCAGACTTTTTCTTGGTCGGCGGCGAGTCAGAAGAGTGGGTTGAGAGGCTATTACGTACGCGCTGGCCCAGAACCATGAAAGATTCATCGACATTGTTCTGTGAATCCATAAGTCGCAGCGAGGGAGGCGGAGGCGGTGAAACTGTGCGAGGATGATCGTTTGAGGCTGAGTTAGGACGCATTTGGGCGAGGGAGGGCTTTTGGGGAAGGGACGGATCTTTGTTCTCTTCCCGAAGCTTGGAAACCCTGCGCTCGAGATCCTTTGCTGCTTTGATGTGTTCGTTGTAAAGCATACCGAGGGTGCGCTTTGTCTGGGACCAAAAGGTCAGCGAGAAGCAAGAGGTGACAAGAGGAAGGGCACATTGTTGTCGTTCGACTTGTCTTGACACTGCAAGAAGGCATTGGCTGCCATCGTGTGCTCCTGGGCAGCTGGTATGAGCAAGCCTTCGTTTAGGAAATCTTCGGCGTTTGTTGCATGTTGGTGTGCCTGCGGAGTGCGCTTGAGCGGTACGGTGCGGGTCCGACGAGAGCAGACTCACGATGTGCAGGGGTGAGTCTGTCGAGGACATGGTGTAGTACGAGGGCAGGCTATTCTCATTGGAGACGGTGCTGGTGCTAGTCCTTAGCCCAGAAAAGGATTTATTTTATTTTCGTCGGCGCTGCGGGCGGTGTGTGAAAGTGGATTCCCGGCGCTCGGCTTGCCGGTTTGTCGTCGCCGTCATCGTCGTCGCCAGCGCGCAGCAGAGTCAGCCAGGATCCGTCAGATTTCTGAGATTCGAGGCCGCCAATTCGACTCCGCTCTCTTTCCTTCCCCCATGTCCACCCCCGCACACCTGTCAGTGTCTTTCTATCATATCTCTTTTCGCCGTACTCACGCCCATACAGCAGGAAGAAAATCAGGATAACGGGCATGTCCTCTCCCTCGTACTCCCGCTCCGATCTGACAGAACGACAGTCGTCGCCGCTGACGGCCTATCAAAGCGGGATGTCTTTCGTCTCCCTGACCCCTTTGCCGTCATCACCGTGGACGCAGAGCAGACACACACAACCAGCGTCATCAAGAAGACTCTAAACCCGTATTGGAACGAGAGCTTCGACATGTGAGCCCACCTTTCCCCCAAGACCGGCCCACACTCTTATCTCATCCCCACAGCACCGTCAAGGATTCCTCCGTCGTCGCCGTCCAAATATTTGACCAGCGCAAGTTCAAGAGACGCGACCAGGGCTTCCTCGGCGTCGTCAATGTTAAAGTAACCGACGTCCTCGACCTTGAGCTGGGTGGTCACGGTGAGCGCTGGCCTGTCGGTCATGACTCCCCATGCCCAACAGCTTCTTTCTCTAGAAATGCTCACCCTCGACCTCAAAAAGTCCAACGACAACCTTGTGGTGCACGGCAAGCTCATCATATACTTGTCGACTAATGTTAATCAGCCCATCTCCAACCCTGGACCCTCCCAGGTACACGGCGTTACCACAGCGCTAGCTGATATGGGCATGAACGAGTCCAATATCTCTCTTTCGCCCAACGGTGTCGCCCCCTCTGGCAACACTTTGTCCAGAACACCTAGTTCACACGCAACTGAGGCAGCAGCACCGCTAATCCCTACCCATGTATCATCTTCCCCTTCTGCCCTTGCCGATCAGGATCAGTCACCTTCCCACTCTAATCGGCCCGTGAGCACAGGCGGTTCAGGGGCACCTGCCGCCATTGCTCAGCACAACACTGCCGCAACTCCGGCAACAACTGCAGGGCCCACAAACCAACAAAGAAATTTCAACCCCAACGTCGACCAGTTTGGAGCACTGCCTCCTGGGTGGGAACGCCGCATCGATCCTCTGGCCCGAACTTATTACGTAGATCACAACACACGAACCACAACATGGAATCGCCCATCGCCGGACCAATCGGTGAATGCCAATAACCAGGATAGCGAAACTAATGCAGCTAGAGACCAGCACTCTCGGCGTGTTCTTGCAGACGACATGGTTGACGTTGGCCGCTCCAATACACAAACGAGCGCCCACCGACCTGGTTCCACTACACCTCAACCCAACGCTTCCTCAGCTCCCCTTACCGCCGGCAGCAACGTTACTACTCCAGGGACCGGAAGTCTGCCCGCTGGATGGGAAGAAAGGTATACCCCTGAAGGACGCCCATACTATGTAGACCACAACACCCGCACCACAACCTGGGTTGACCCCCGTCGTCAAACAATCATGCGTGTCATGGGGCCCAACGGCCAAAATACATCTCTGCAGCCACAGGCTATTTCGCAGCTCGGTCCTTTGCCCTCAGGCTGGGAAATGCGTCTTACCTCGAGCGCACGCGTATATTTTGTCGATCACAACACCAAAACTACAACGTGGGACGACCCCCGCCTTCCATCTACGTTGGATGCGAACGTGCCACAATACAAACGCGATTTTAGGAGGAAGCTTATCTATTTCCGCAGCCAGCCCGCTATGCGCGCGCAACCAGGTAACTGCCAAATTAAAGTCAGGCGGAACCACATCTTTGAGGATAGCTACGCGGAAATCATGAGGCAGACGCCTAACGACTTGAAGAAGCGTTTGATGATTAAATTCGATGGTGAAGATGGTTTGGACTATGGTGGCCTTTCTAGGTGTGTAACGAGCATGGACAAGTACTTGGTTGGAAACTAATCTTTTCTCAGAGAGTTTTTCTTCCTTCTCTCCCACGAGATGTTCAACCCATTTTATTGCCTGTTTGAATATTCCGCGCACGATAACTACACTCTTCAAATCAACCCTGCATCAGGTGTAAACCCCGAACATTTAAATTACTTCAAGTTCATCGGACGTTGCCTTGGACTTGGCATCTTCCACCGACGTTTCCTCGACGCGTACTTTATCGTCAGCTTTTACAAGATGATTTTGCGGAAGAAGGTCACATTATCGGATCTAGAGTCTGTCGATGCTGAACTCCACCGCGGTCTCACATGGATGCTGTAGGTGTCTCGTGTACCTGGTATCCCTGGATGCTCACTGGTAGCCCAGGGAAAATGACATTACGGATGTTATTGATGAAACTTTTACAACAACCGAAGAACGATTTGGAGCGCTGGAAACGATTGAACTAAAGGATGGAGGTGCAGACATCCCCGTTACCGAGGAGAATAAGAAGGACTACGTCGACGCTGTGGTCGAATATCGTATCTCGAGGCGCATCAAAGAGCAATTCGAAGCTTTCATGTCGGGCTTCAGCGAGCTAATTCCACAGGAATTAATCACAGTGTTTGATGAACGGGAACTAGAGTTACTCATTGGTGGAATGTCCGAAATTGATGTGTGAGTTTTTAGTTTCCGATTTGCAGCACGGCTACCATTTCTTTTCTTCTAATAGTGACGATTGGACGAAACATACGGATTATCGAGGCTACGAGATGACGGATGAGGTGATACAGTGGTTCTGGAAATGTATTCGCAGCTGGCCACCCGAACGCAAATCCCGGCTGTTGCAATTTGCGACGGGTACATCCCGTATCCCTGTCAATGGATTCAAGGACCTTCAAGGCTCAGATGGACCGAGACGTTTCACAATCGAGAGATCTGGAGATCCATCGCAATTGCCAAAGAGTCATACGTGTTTCAACCGTATCGATTTGCCGCCGTATAAAGACTATGCGAGCTTGGAACAAAAACTTACGCTCGCTGTAGAGTAAGTTGATTCCAGCAACTTCAATAAGGTCATTGACGCAGCTTGCCTTCACAGGGAGACCGTTGGATTTGGTCAGGAATAAATTTTGTAGACTGAAAGTCAGAACACTATTTACCCTTCTTCCACCTTTTCGTTCACTTTTGTAATAACTGAGTACATCCTATCTCATTTGTAATCTTACTGGAAATTTTGTTGTTTGCATGAAGCCCAGGGTGGCTGGGCACAATACCCATACAACGATGCATCCAAAACATGTCAAATATATCACCCATCACCGCTTCTCGAAAGCGAACCCAATATAGATGTCTGAAACACGTTGTAAGTAATCATTTGGAGGTGAAAGCGAAATTGCTCACTAGCGGCCTCCCACTGGTCCTCGTCCATAGAGCTCTCGCCATTCGCATCCACGACCTTCATGCGTACCAAGAGTTCCTTGAATTCTTCTTGCTCAGAGAGTTCTGCGAATATCTGGTGGAACTCCTTTTTATAGATCGGGTAGAGGGAATATTCCGCGGCCAAGCTGTAATGCAAGATGAGAAATTGAGACAACTTTCAGGGATGGCAGACAACCGAAGTCATTCCAATCTCTCGGATTGAAGAATGAATCCAAATGTACGGGGTCACAACTTTTGCAGTCATTGTGCAAACGTGACACGATGGCAGATGATCACAATAAGAAAACAGAACCCACCCGACGAAGTTGTCCCAGTTTACGATGTATTCTGGCACATCCTCGACAGCATCCTTCAGGAAAAAGTCGTAACGATGCCCAAATAGAGGGCGAGATTGCCGATCTTCAAAGCGAATCGTATATATCGTGTTACCAAACGAAAGATCGGTTGCAGAAGGCGGCAGTGCATCCAGCCGTTCTCTAAGAGCAGCGTTACCCTCACGAGAACAAATAAAAATGGATGGTACATACAATAATTGGTCGGCATTAGGAATAGTACCAAGAAATACCCCACCCTTTCGGAGGTAATCGCTCACGTTGCGGAGCATACACCGGGCCTTTTGTGACGTCTCGAAAGCGTAGTGCATGCAGAATTGCATTGAGACAACGTCAAAAGGTTGCGCAAGTCGCTCCGGTGGGAAAGCTTTGGCGAGAGACTCAGAGTAACAATCGATCGCGGCGAACGCAGCGTCAAAGCGCGGAGGAGGCATTGTTTGCCATCTCTCACGGGCCTGATTAACGGAAACATCAGCAATGTCTGCAGATAGTAGTGTGTCATCAGTAAACACGTGTTGAACTGATAACCACTTGCCTGCACAGACCAACTCCTTAACGCGAGCTTTCCCCCATTTGGTGAGATCACCACCCTTTCCACAGCCGATGTCAAGGACTTTTCCACGTCCTCTGCCAGGCCCAGAAGACTGAAACACCGCAGAGGAAGACAGGGCCGGATGAGCAAAACGTGTGATCAACACGGATTTCACCCAATTGTTAAAATATTTGAGGCCGATGATGGGGGACTCCATGCGTTGCTTTACGCCTACTTCAGGGCGCATGTTATCTGTACGTAGAAAGAGAACAAGTGAGTGAAAGATGCATCAAGGGTACACTAAAACTGACAATGATCAATTACTTTGCCCACATCACCAGCATGTCGTTTTGCAGGTGGTACGTTGTCCGGAGAATTGGTGCGGTCTCGCTTACGTCTTGACACAAGAAGCTGAGTACCAACACCATGGTAATGTCGACACATTTCCATTTCCTGTGGTGACATTGGGACAAGGACCGAACCAGCAGGAGTTTTTCGATTGCGCGGGTTATATGGTATGCTGGAGAGCGAAGACATGGTGGCAGAGGAGTCTGAGGAGGAAGTGGGACGGGAAGACGCTCTGACGGGGGAGCGAGTAAGGGGAGAAGGTGGGAGGTGGCGAGAGGCAGTGGTGGTGGTGGTGGTGGCAGAATCAAGTTGCTGCTGACCGTGGAACGACGTACGAGATGGTGGAGGGTGCTGGCGTGAGAAATTCTGCGATTGGCCGTCCTCTGGTGATGTGTCCGTCCGCGGGATGTCGAGGACCGGAAGATTGCTCCGACGCCGCAGCGACGGCGCACCAGCCAGCCTGTCTACTTCCCCATTCGTCGGAGGTAACGACGACACGGGCGATTGGGTATCTGTCCCCAATAGCAGATATGACAGGCTCGTTGGTCGCGCAGAGCTGGGTGTACGCGGCTCCTGGGGCTCTGAGTTGAGCAGGACTGCAAGATCAGTGGCCCGACGAGCCACAGTCGGGCTGTTGGTCGTTCGCGAAGAAGACGGGCGTGACGACGGTGGGGAAGGGACATCGAACGAATGTCTGTCGTGTCTGTCGGCGTCGGCGTCGTGGGCATGCACTGGAAGGGTCTTTGACTGGGACACCGGCGAGTTTAGGGCTGCGTCCCGAACTGGATCAAAGGCGGGCATCTGAAAATGTATAAATCCTTGTGGTACAAAATATGTTCTAGCAATCAATAATCCATGCGAAGAATGCCAATGAGAATGTGTTCACCGTCGTCGTCGTCGTCGTCGTTGCACAAATGCAAGCGCCGAACACGACGTCGTGCAAGACGCGACTCGGCGGGATGTCTTACGTAATATACACATACCCAAACTCTACATGTCCCTCTCGAACCCCAAATGTACAATTCAGCCCCATTCATTAATTCTGCCACGAGTCAAGAGTCTGCGTGTGCACGAAGTGCCAAGGAGTGCGAAAAATACGGCAAACTTTTGAACTTTACTCGAGCAATTTCCTTCAAGTACCTCATGATGCAGTTCCGAACATCGATATGTTTAAATCTCGCGCGGACCCGTCCACCAAGGTGAACACAGAGACTTTTCCCTCGGATTCCGGTACGCAATGGTGTTCTGTCAGAGTGAGCACGATCAAATGACAAGGTGCACGCTGCGATGAAGCACCTCAAAGATCTAACTTGTGTCTTTATGATATCAGATTAAAAATAGCCCGGTAGAAAGGCAACACGTCCAACTTTTCCAAGGACGGTGCATACGATTAGGACACGGTCAGAAAAATCTGATCAAAAGTGACTCTTTCGTGCTACGAACACAGAATGCACGAAGATGCCGTGTTTTAGACCTTGACAATTACAACAACATGTGACAGCAATCCCGGCCCAACTCCCCTAATCCGTTCGGTGGTATCGACTGTTACACATCATCAAGCATTCAAACGGCGGCAAACAAAGACCGGCTGGAGGGGTATAAGCGACTTGGGAAATCTCCTCGCGGACGTATTCTTATCGTGCTTCTTCAAGGCATTATGGATTTGTGCTGCGATGCCGTCGTTGCATTCGATGAGATCTTCCCAGCAGCTAATGATCGCTTTGCCGTTCTTGTAGTAATCTTCCTCAAGGCGAACCAGTTCATTGAAATATTTGGCACTGCAAAGGATGGTTGTCAAGTTGTCTGCTGAAAATGGCGAAAATGTACTTCTCGATGACCATGTCCTGCAGCTCATCAAGGACCTGGCGGATAAGCTCGTCTCGACCGCGCTGAATGTCTTTTCTTACGTTCCTAAATCTGTCGGAGACACCCTCGACGATCACCTGACGATCTAGTCAGCCACACCAGAGTACAATCCAAATGACTGGCCAGGTACGGCGTGTATTTCATTGAGCACCTGTAGAATGTTAGTTTCAGCGCGTAAATGTGCATCAGGTTGCTCACATCCACGATATCTTGGATTTCAACTTCGTCAGAAATTTGCTTGCGTGCTGAATCTTTCATTCGGGACGCGGATTTGGCGACTGTCGCAGCATAAGGGAATTGGTTGCCCTTCGGTTTTGTCATGATAGGAGAAATGATATTGTTCTCCCTGAGTGAAGGAGACCTATGACTCGCAGGGCGCTAGTAGGTCTATGTCCCCGGTTGTACCAAGAAAAATGCGCAACTGACCTCGATGGACTGATGTACGTCTTGGATTTAACCATTTCTTCTAGCACGTACTCGAGGGGTGATGCAAAGGCGACACTTCTGTGCCTCTGTCGAGGGGACCGGACGAATGTAGGTTTTTCTGCAGAGACGTATTCGCACTTGTCGGAGGTCTCGTGCTCCTTTTGCGGCGTCGCTAAAAACACAGGGACAACGGATCCCCTATGCGGATTATCCTTTTCTCGGTCAGGAGAATCATCGAGAGTGAGATCAATAGTAATGATTTCCTTTCGAGGTGTCGATTCCACGACCGGTTGGAATGGCTGCTTGATGACTCGTAAGAATACAGTCTCGCAGATAAGGCAGGCCAAATACCTCCGCAGGGCCCTCGCTTTTTTCAACGGCATCATAAGCATAGCTGACATCATTGTTTACGGCACCGAAGTCAGACAAGATGTTTTGGTCAGTTATGTTCACTTCGGTCTTGGTGTGACGTTCTTCCTCGACGGTATTCATACCATCTACAGGGAAGTCAAAGTTCTCGCGTGGTTCTTCGAGTTTGACTATTGTACCACTGGATTGGCTCGCTTCGTATAAAAGGATGGTGCTACCCTGAAACAAGGCATTCACGACGTTGGACACCAAGCCAGAAAGCTAACCTTGTGCATCTCTGAAGGTAACTCTATTGGAGATATCTTTTCGGTGATCTTCGCTTCGACCAACAGCTGCAGAAACAGTGATTATCTGATTCGATATCATTGTGGACTTGCGAATGGTAATACTCACTGCATGGCCATCGGTGTTCAGAGAAGGGGGCCTGATACCCAGCGTTGGCATAGGCAATGTGTTGAGAATTAGTGGTGTACCGTCTTGCAGAGAATTAACAGATAGCTTCTGTTTATCCACGCTAGCGCTCAGTGATTGAGCATCCGCTTGTTTCCCCTTTCTGCCATTCTTGACACGGACTCGGGTTCCGCCTGCTGCTGGCACCTGTCTCGTTTTCATCCTCGACGATTTGCGAACCCCTTGGCGGGATGGCTTGAGCTCTGGGATTTCATCAACTTCGATCGTAGTAGAATCAACACCACCGGAGGGGGAGAAGGGTTTAGCCGTCTTTGCGCATCTCCTCACCCTAGGGACGGACAACACCTCATCAACTTTAACCTTATCTTCTTTGCCAAATTTTCCACCACGGCTCTTCTTGCGGGGAGGTGTGTATTCATCGTCAATTTCGATAGTAACCTTCTCTGAAAACTTGACAGCCTCCCTCTTTCGACGGTTTCCAGCAATCTTTCGAGGGACGCTCAAATCCTTCGCGATATCGATGCAGGAGCGTACTTTCTGATTAGTACCAGAGGGTAAAGTAAAGTTCTCTTCCTGCCCAGATACAGATTCATTTTTTGCGGAGCTAAGGTTTGTTTGCAGCTTCTCTGTCGAAGCCATGGCCAATACTTGGTCAGAGGGCCGGCATCGACCATGACTCCTTTTCTTCCCGTCTACACTGACGAAGTCCTGGGGCCTGGCAGATGGAACATGAACAACATCAATGCTAACCGTGGCAACCGGAGAATCAACGTTCGGAAATGGCTTTGGTGAAACATTGATTTGGGTTATGGATGACGAGCCGAATATAGGGGAATCTGAGGTCGGCATCGATCTCCTGGTTTTAGCCTGTGCTGCCTCTGGAGTGACTTCTCCTGTACGATCATCGATTCCTGAGACAGAACGGGAAGATTTCTTGATTCCTGTAGCACTGGAACTTTTGTTCGTTAGCATAAAAATGTGTCATGGGTTGTGTTTGCCTCAACTCATGACTGCAGATTATAGATACTTTAGTCGTTGCTCGTTCGTCGACGGCTTCGCCATCGGGTTCGAACTCCGAAATTTCAGAGAGTTCATCATTGTCGCCAAATAACTGTTGTACCGCTCGAGCTGAATTCCCTTGGACCGGGGAATGGGGTACCGTAGGATTATGGACAAGCTTAAGCGCTTCTTTAGGAAGCATGGATGTGCCGCTTTTCGTAGCAGAAAGATCTTCAACCACTTCAGGCCCATGAACTCCTGGAAATAGGTTTTGGTCCTTGGGCCCAGATTTCAATTTGAGTATGGGCCGACCGTAGATGCCTTCAGCGTGCTGTACGGGGTCGGCCTCAGATGTAATCAATTCTTCAACATCTGTATTGTAAACTAAGAAAAGAAAAAGGTCTTATCAATGAGACGAGTGATCGGAAAAGAATTCACCTTGACTGACGTGCTGGACTTTGCCCTCAAAGGTCGCAGTTGGCGGCATCGGGGAACTATCATTGGTGAATTGAAATCCCGAACCGATCGAAATACTTTTTCGCTTTCTCTGCACCTTCGCTAACGGGCTGAGAAAACTTAACTTTCCCTGCAGCAAATGAGTATCAATCTGACCCGTAAATTGATTTTCTTACTACACCACGTCGTCGTAATGCCTCCATAAATCTGCCCACAACATTGTCCTGCAGTAAAAACTTTGCATGAAGGTCACTTCCATCCGAGGGTTTCATTTCGGTATTAGCAACTAGCGGCGGAGACGTCAGATAAACCATTATTAACACTTTTCCTTCCGGGATGTTTTCCCTAGAGTTATCCAGTGTGATCGTGCGAATTTGGGAGTACGGAACTAGCAAGCTTTCACATAGGTCGTTCTATCAAGGAACGTTGAAAGAAAGTGAAGACAACGAAAGACGACGTTACCTACATTCTCAATGATGATATTTGCGAGAAATGCTTGTTTATCCATCATCAGTCTGTCGGTCACAAGTGGTTGAGGAAAGATACGGCCACAGACATCTATCTCATCGATGGAAAACGGTTGAGGACTACGAATAGAAGCATTAATATTCGATCACCGCAGAATCGCCCTCTCACTAAGTAATATCGCTCCTTGAAAGAGCATCAATGATTCGGGCAGCGACATCGTCCCAATGTATGCCAGACGTATTTTGCATTATATGCAGAAGTTCTTGATTGCATTTGAATAACTTCGAAGAACCCATAACTTCCTTCACAAATTCGATCCTTTTGAGTTTTCCGTGGGGAGAGTTGTGGGTAGGCGGGAGAAGTCGAGCAAATAACGTCAGGAGGGCCTCGAGGAGCAGATAGTCTAACATGAAAGACTGTGAGCGCCAATTTATACATGAGACTGTGGAGCACCACTGCCTCTTGTTTTGGATATTGCAGCCCCGAGTCGTTCACTGTTGAGATTTCATTCAGGTTTAGTGCATACGATGGAGAGAAACCGAATGCTACCTGCCCAGCCCGTTCTGGCTCCGAAGGAAATTTTGGACAGTGATTTGCCTGACAGCAATTTCGGTCAACGTGTTATATGCCTGCAAACAGTCATTTAAAGCCAGAAACCAGGTGCATATATGCGCCAGAAATAGCACACTCACAGATAGACACAACGGTGTGCTGAAGATTGGCGGTCCTTGACCAGAGTCAAAGAAGAAGAACTCGCAGACGATGCGACATAAGCCTTTCCAGGCTTCAGATTCAACATTGCCTACATATTTAATGTAAGTAAGTTGATCTGAACATTTGTGTATACGTACCACCATCTTTCTGATCTAGAAAATCCTATGGAACGTGAACCATGCTTGTCACCACTCTGCCGCGAACTTACAAGGACGCCAGATAAGATGACCTCTGCAGTTGCATCCCAGGATGCACGAATTGTCTCTTCCTCTGACTTTTGTGCGTCACAGATTTTTCCCAATACCGTGGAGAGAACAGAAGAAGAAAGTTCCAAGGCCGGCCGGAAGCAGGCATTATACAATGGAAGAAGCGGCTTGCGCAAAACAGCACCAAGTTTTCGTATCATTGGTATAGAAGGGGACGAGGAATTCTACACGTATGAGTTGGTCGCATGGATTACAATCATTCATGCACGCCACATACCAAAAGCACTAGACATGATGCAATGTGATTGAACCCATCCTGCACATGGCTTTCGATGCCTTTCTTGTGTAAGGCTACCCTCAGCGCGTCAATAGCTTCTTGTATGCTTGACATGTCAATGGACTTGATGATCAGCCCAATGTCTCGGTCCTCGGAGAAATCAGGAGATGGCTTCAAACTTACTTTTAGGCGCTCTTCACGTGACTCATGATTTTAGTCATGTGACCGTCACGCGGGATATATCGCCCAAGTAAGTGGAATGATTGTATCCTTGGCGAATTCGAGCAACCCGGTTCTCTACACGTTCTTTATCTGATGGACTCCGACGAAGTGGATATAAAGCCGACCGTCTCAGCAAGCGACACCCCAGACAAGAGCTCCGTTACGACAGCCGCGGGCGGCAAGCTGAAGAGATACGAAGATGTATGGCCTGAGGATGTGCACGCCGCGTTCATGGAAGGTGTGTTTGTTTTTATCGAATAGCCCATCGTTCTGTGATAATGAATAGCCGCGGCCTTGTACCCGCCGATGGGCAAACGGCGTCTCAAATACTACCGAGTTACACCTGAAAGCAATCACTTCCCGGATGCCAACCAGGCCAAATCATTTGGACGCTGCCAGCTTATTCAGTCTTACATTCTGGAAAAAACAGGAAAAAATCGCTCGAGAAAGCAGGTCTCTAGTCACCTCCAGAGATTGAAAAAGATTCATAAGGACAACCCTACCTGTTTGTCTCCGTACTGGTGATTGTCACCGCTCTTACATAATTTCTTCTCAGTGCGCCTCCTCTTCTCTTCGGAACGTTCTTCCTCCGAACATTACTCTGCGCCACACATGGCGATATCCGCTCAAGATATCTTTGCAAACATTTCTTTCGGCACGCATCACCTCAAAAGCGAATTCGACTTTACTCTCAATCTCCAGAATGCGGACAACAAGGTCGATGGCTCGTCTTCATTATCCTGCACTTCGCAAGCGACATCGTCCCTTAACGGCAACTCCGAGTCATGCGAAACATTTGATTTATCGACGACCTTCTACAACCAGCCTTCCTCTTTTTCTTCCCCGGAATTACTTCCCCAACAGCAATACCCGACAGGTACTCTACACTCCTCCGATGGCGATTACTTGTCCGCGCTCCAAGATCCAATGATATCCACGAACGAAATTCGAACCAGCTCAGCCTTGAATACATCCGCATTCTCTATTTCAATGCGCCATTTTGCTTCAAGGTTTCCTCTTCATGGTCGACATGTGGACTCTGGCCCAACAACGCACTTTTCCCGTTCGGCTCATTCTCCTGCGTTCCAGCCGACAAATCAGCACTGGGCTCACGATGGCTTGGCAGATGGTCTCACCCCAGCCCACCCTGCGTTTCATGTACCATTCCACTACTCTCAACTGATCCCGGAAAAGCAACGTTTCGACACTGGTCTTGCATGTGACTGGATGCTGCCACAAACTCCAGACTGTAATATACCCTTTGGCCCGCGAGAAAACAACTTCGGCGAGCTCTACATTCGCTATCCCGGGACAACGAACCAGTACAATCCTACAGCCCCGATGAAGGTCAACTCCCCTTGGTCCTACAGTTCTCTGTCTGAAAGCGAAGTATTACGAC
Organism: Austroboletus cf. mucosus; assembly: GCA_038093715.1. Classification (NCBI taxonomy): domain Eukaryota; kingdom Fungi; phylum Basidiomycota; class Agaricomycetes; order Boletales; family Boletaceae; genus Austroboletus; species Austroboletus cf. mucosus. The sequence continues at coordinate 308,133 of JBBPST010000001.1, read as the reverse complement.
TTCCTAGAGGGATTTCTTACTCGTATGCAGCTGCGAGCCCCTTAGGCCTAACCTTGTCCGACGATAGTTTCAAAGAAGATACGAACGATTTCACCGGACAGGCTGTCTCAGAATCATCCGAATATCTTGCGCCACCGCCTGTAATCAGACCGACACCCGTATATCCAAACTCATACATTCACTCCAACTTTCTCGCTGACAAGCACACGCCAACTCCGAGTCCTGTTCAGAACATCGATTGGTGACTGCTCGCGATAACCCCGGCCCAGAATCCAAGCTCGTCTCGACAAGAACACCCTTTTTCACGTTTTCACGCCATCGCACGTTATGTTTAGAACATAAGCACTGTACCTTTACGCAGACTTTTCTATAGTCATTGTATGGACTTGTTTAGTACACACGTGTACTAGAACTTATTTGTATCCGGCGCGTGTAGCCAACACAGTTGTCTTCATCGTTGTCGAAAATTCCGCTCGGAGCTCTCTCACTGGGTCTTCTTCAAACCTCCGGCCCTTTTACTGTAAGTTGAAAGATGGAACCACGCAGCACTGCACGATTCGCGCTGGCTTCATTCAAGGTAAAACATCCGCCTATTGGCAGGCTAGTGACTCTAACGTTAACGACGATACTTCTTTGACGGCGGCAGTCGTCAAGAATCAAAAGGCAAGAGTTGCGAAAAGTGGGTTTGTTCCTGTCGTCACTGTTCAGAGCCCCTAATGATCATCAAGTACTCTTGGTTACCGGACGTCCTGCGGCTTAAAGGCAGTGTAGGTGAAATAGGTCGCAATGTTGCATTTCGCGCGTTCAAAGTAGACGTGCGCTAGATAATACCACGTATTTTCGGTCCCGTCTTCACGGTAACAATATTCGCTGCTGTCGTTGCGTTTGCACGATCGCAAGGTCATAAAATCGAGCTCACGAATTCGGTGGTTCCTCTACTTTCTGTTGTGGTAAGTTGTCGAAGTGTGTCTTATAGCAATAGTTTCAACTGAACCCCACGCAAGGTTGGCCTCATCCTTGTATTCAGGTGGGTCATGGAATCTCTTACCCGGTTGTCTTGAAACAAAAAGGTTACGATTTGCATTAGAAATAGGTATGTTTCATGCTCGATCAATGTCTGGGTAATGCTAAACCTTTCCTTAGCACCTCCTACGATCGTTACTGGGACGGCAGGAAATGTTTTTCAACTCTGACATCTAATGTATGGTACTGTATACTATATCGACCAGTCATCTCACACCAAAACTATTAGGTTCGCAATCTTTCCCGCCTGATCTGGGTCAATGTTGCCCTTCCTCCTACTGAGAACGGCGCGGCCAACCCCGCCAAGTTAAGTTTGCGGTTCACTCATGCCGAAGTCAAACATCGCAAGGTTGAGGCTTTACGTTATTGTCTTGGTTTTGTTTATTCAGTGAAGCACTACCTTCGTGGAGAAGATGGGGCGACTTACGGTGACTTGTCTGGTATTCTGCCACCTAATTTCTCTTTGCACGGTGATCTGGGCTACACAACACAACACGGAGTCTCGTCTACCTCATCTTATGCGGCGATGCAAGGTTCTGCCTCGGATGCTAGCATTAGCGACAGGCGTTCCGTCAATGCTACCAAGAGAGTCAAGCGGAAGCGCAGCAAGAACGTCGCTACGCAAGGCCCTGGATCCACCACACCTCTTCTCAGTGACTCTCACCATACTGTCGAATTTCACCCATATGCTGACCGCATTTCGATGCCGCTTCCCCTGATGTCCGTACATATGTTCGATTTATTGTCGTGCCTGACTCGTATGCTTTAGTATCGCCCATGAAATTACGAGCACATTGTTCAGGTTTAAACGGGATGGTTTGCTAGAGACTGTTGGGCCGGCAGGTAAGACTACAGTCGAATCTATGTAGATGCTCTGTATTCAAAACTTTTCCCAAGGTGCTAATGCAATGAATGCATTGTAAATTACTCATCACTGTTGACTTGTGATTTTCTGAAGACGCCATGACAGGGTTCAGTCTATGGTTGATCAGATGACATCTATGGAACGGATCGCTAACTCACCCATACCTTCTTCCTGTAAGTTTCTTTTATCATTCTTGTCCACATTTACGATTGACATCTCTCTGACAGACGGAATTCACCTCAAACAATGTGTCACGCTATACCTGTTTGCTCTACCTCTGACACTTATGAACGACTTGGGCTGGAGAACAATTCCAATTGTTACTGTCGTCGCCTTTACACTGATGGGCATTGAAGGCATTGCAGATGAAATTGAAATGCCCTTTGGTAAGTGAACTCCAGAAACTGTCTAGCATCTTGTTGAGAAGTGTCTTAGGTTATGACCCGCACGATTTACCTCTCGGTGAGTGTGATTCAAATTGGACTGGGAAAGCCATCTTAAGCAAGTGCAGATACTTATTGCGACGATCTGAAAGAAGAAGTGGAGTAAGTAGAGGCAATAACACCTGGATTCCAGTATCTCATTTGTTTATCACAGATATATCATTGAGAGATTGGCGGAAGGGGGTCATGGTACAAACGAATTTGATGATGGGGAAGGTGATGACTAACAAGCTTATTACCTCGTCATTTGATACTCCCACTTAAAGTAAATTTTGCATGACTTTCAGTATCAAGGATTGCATCTATTTCCCAAAACATACTATGGAAAGCCTAGCTAAACTCGGGAGTACAAAATTCTCCTGGACCATATGGCTACGAATGATAAATAAGCGAACTGGATTTCCACTGACAAGTTGACGAACCTTGGATGTCAATGCAGTCAATCCGGCAGAATTTTCACTGGTATGCCGCCCGCCTTGTGGTCCCGGCTTAGGCTTGTCACCTTTTGCAAACGCGTCAAGTACCTTTTTCGTAGTTGCCGGAGTGAGATCCTCCTGCATTCAACATCAGTGCATGGTCTCATATGCAATCCAATGACGTACATAAAAGTCGTCGTTGACGACCAACATCGGTGCATTGCTGCAAGCGCCCTGACACTCGACTTCGATGACAGTAAACTTTCCATCCTTGGTCGTTGCACCCGGTTTAATCCCACCAAGATGAGAGCAGACGGTGTCCAGAATTTCTGTCGAGCCACGCAACATGCATGGTGTGGTAGTGCAAACTTGGACGAAATTCTTGCCAATCGGCTCCCTGGACACGTGAACATGTTCAGCGTGACGATCCGAGGGATTCGACCGTCATAAATCGGCGCACCGGTTGAACATGGTGTAAAAGGTCGCGACTTCGTAGACGCGCATGGGAGGCATTTCAAGGAGCTTTGCCACGTAGTTCATGACGCTGATACTTGTCCATCCTCTGTTTTGTTGTTGGCCAAGATGGAGTAGAGGAATAGTGGCAGCCTTCTTGTACTGTGGGGGGTACCGGGATATGATTTCTTTCGCCTCCTTCAAGTTGTCCAGGGTAAATTCGAAGGGTATCTATGAACGACGACGTTTACACGGTAATCTCACGCGAAACGGGAACAACACACCTTTGGGTTGTTGTACGGGGTGTCCCGGTGCTAATGCGAAGGGTGAGCAGAGGATCACACGTCGGCAAAACTACGGACCACAAAGAGTGCATCAGAATGCCTTGTAGACGATGTAGAGATACACCTCCGGGCGAGCGTAGACCGCAACGCAGTCGGGCAAGTTGAAAGCCTGGCAGCGAACATGGCCAAAGAGTATGGTCGCCGCAAGAATCGTAAAGTGTTATACTATTCCCACGTTGGCTAATACGTCTCTACCATCGAGCGCCGCCATTTCGACGTAATTTGGTCGACCTTGAGCACAACACCGGCGACGGCCCGTCGCAATTCCACCTCGTGTATCCCACCTACGCCCGTCACCCGAACACCCCCTTCTATCATGCTGAATACTTGGCCACCCCACTCTCCCGTTCCCATCAGCAGTGCTGTGTGCTCAAGGCCAAGTGAATGTCCACCATCCAGCTCGAGGCAGCCATCTAGAACGACCAGTGCCAGGTTGAGAGCGGATGTGAGCACAGACGCCTCTTTTCCTTTTGGCGGGCCCTCCTCGTCGCCGAAATCCTCGTTCATGGGTTTCGTCAACTGCCTCGATCCGACGGTGACCGCTAGTTCCAGCGCACTTGGTCCAATAAGGGCAAGCCACTGTGGTGCATTCTGGGAAGCATGCACCAGAATCGCCGTGGTATTCAGAAACGCCGACAGTATAAGAGAGTTCAGGATAAGACCTGTTCCGGCACCGCGATACTGATATAGCTCGTCTCGTTGCGCGGTCCGTTCCTCCCGCGTTTGCTCGTCCCGAAGAAAGACCCAGAAGCGGTTGACGAAGGGCATGACGAACCATTCAGCGGCAATGCTCGTAAAAGTGACTGCGCTTGGTGGGCGCTGCATTGCAGGAACCCAAGCAGTCGAGGATACTTCGGTAATCTTTGCAGGTTTTCTAATCCGCAATTGTCTTTCTCGAACGACTTCTGGTATCTTGTCAGCCGTAGCTTCTCGGCTCTTTTCAATAGCTGCTTTGGTTATATCCTGAAGAAGTGGTTGAAGAATGTTGTCAGAGCTTGCAGCCAAGTATCTCTGATGTGATACAGGTGGTAGCATTTTGCTGGGGAAAGCGGTCTGTTGAGTCGCAAGCGGTTGTAAAGCTTCGGAATAAATAGGAAGTGATGCCAACTCTCTTGCACCAAGCGCCAGAGCATTTAGCATCATAAAGCGTTGGTCAGACGAATACTGGTTTTTGAAGAATTCCTCAATGATGCACCTACAACAACTGAGCCGGTGACTGTATGGAAAGCAAGGAACGCACTGGGCAGAGATTCGGGGACAACACGCGACTAACGCTATCATGATACGTTGTCTCTTGTTGTCGAAATCGTCAAGTTCAAATTTATTGTTGAGGGAAACAAAACCGTAGACAAGATTGGCAGCATTTTCTGCTACACAGGAGGTGAGAGACACGCGAATGGAGTCAAGATAGGCTTACCCAGCTCTGTCCCATAGTCGCGCTTCCTACGGATTAGTTCTTCTCCTGTATTTATGGCCATTTCTATTTTGTCCGCCTCTCGATCTGTTTCGGAAGGCCCAGTACCACTGCCCCGAACGAGTTCGCCCAGCTGAGCCAAGTACACAGGGCGAAGTATCTTCTTTTCACCAACGTTCAGCGTAGGATCTTTCTCGATCTCCTGCAACTCAGTCGGTGTAGGTGACGGAGAGCGCGATGATGGGGGAGAATCATAGCCAGTTAATGAATCATCTGAATCGTAGCCAGCGGCGCGCGGCGCTAGTACAACAGTTCTTGCGATAGATCCTTGACCAGGTAGTGCGGTTGATGTGACTCCTGTGGTCAGATCGAGGTATGACTCTTCACCGCTTCCATGAACAGCGTCATTGTCGTACGACGGCTCAAAGTCAACGTCTCTCCGGAAGCAAAGTTGCCTGAGACGCCTAGCCCACTCTTTTCCATCATCATCTCCTTCCCAATCGCCGAAGTTTAGGCTTTTGCCGACTCTGCTGGCCACCACCTCGGCGACCAACATACCACATCGGCGTACACTGTCATCCGGGTGGCTGATATAGGCGCCAACTGCAGAGACCAAGGAAGAAGAGGTTGCGATTGATGTCACTTCGTTCGAATATGGTGGAAAATGTGTTACAAGGAGAAGAAGCAATGTGGAGGTATCTGGAACCACGATCTCTGTATGGTAAGCCAAATGTTCCAAAAAAATTTGACCAACCTACACTGATGACGAGAAAGTAGGGAATGCTTGATGTGTTCAGAAGTACTCCATAAGGCGACGAGATGGGACATGAGAGCTTCCTGCGCTAATTCATCAAGGAGTCAATTCACCAAGAAAGGTTCGGAAGACTCAGGAAATCACCTTGCGAAGACCACTTTCCACTCGCTAGCCAACATACAAAAACTCGAGAGTGATTTTCACCCCAACTTCGAGCTAGGATTACGGATACCAAACTATCCCAGATATCATCGTCGGGACTCACGTCGCCGACTATGTCGTACAGAAATGATGCCTCCCGACGCACGGTGCCCCGGTCATGAGAAGATGTGCCCAGCGTCAATTCCAGAGGAATAAGAGATAAAAATAGGGACGTGAGAATGGCTTGCTGCGTCAGCACAGAGTTCAGCGATGCTATCGTACGATTCCAAAGTTTCTGGTACGATTTGTTCTCCTTTTCTTGAAATCTACGTCGGATTATCGGGAGTATGGAATGGAAGAATGAGGGCTGGGAGGGAGATTGGTGAGTTAAACTAGGGAGCGCTCCGACGTGCACAAGCTTTGAAAAGAGTTGAATCAAAAGAGATATGTTTTCTGTCGATTCGAAACATGTAAAACTTCGAGGTGTGAGTTCAACGGCGAAATAATACCTGCAACAACATGCTTCGAAAATGCATATATGAGAAGCTCGACTCGTATGCTTAGATTGTTGTAATAATCAGGGAGGCTGAGGTCAGCTGGAATTTTCTCCCCCTTGAAAGCGTTGGCAACTTTGACGGGTACTGCAAAGACATTCCGAAGGCAATCATCCCAACTAACCGATCTCCTGACAGGATCACGTATCGTGCGCACTGCCTGGAAGAGTCTGTCGACGGGGTATTCCTTGACGAGTCTCAGTAACAGGCGCACACATCGTTGATGTAACGGTAGGGAAAGTATCGTCGAATACGCGCATAACGCAACATCTCCTGCAGAAGACGAGGCGTTTAAGAATGCACCTGGACAAAAATATTGCAGTATCAGTGCAGAGCAGCCCTCCTCCTCAAAGATCGTTTCCCATGTTGGCAGTATCGACCGCAGCAAAGCGCGTTGGATTGGTGGAAATACCTTGACGGTGTCAATCGTCCCTTCTTCGCTCGGCAGGGTGTTGAATTTTCTGAATTGTGGAGGTAACAAGTTTACTCTGGCGAGTGGAAGACACAAGAGGGTAAGCAGTGTCTGAAAGTCGGTGATCTGGGTCTGGATTTGAGAGAGAACGTCTTGCAGGCCCTGTCGCGGATGATCTGAAGACATGATGAAGCCTAAACGTTACTAATACCAGTACCTCGATCGACACACGCCAACAAGCACATACAAGAACATATACTACTACTAAATTATTAGATGACCATAAAATCCAACTCCCAGGAAACGTTTAGCATGTGTTGGTCAGAACCGTGTCTATGCACGTCTGCCGGTCTCATCCAACAGACCCGATGGTTGGAACTTCGATCACCCTAGTTTGCTGCTGCTCCCGGATTCGCTTGCGTGCATTCAGGCTGAGAAAAGTTAACGTTCGGTCAAGGGAGTTATACTGGTCTACTTACACACTGAGCATGGAGTTTGTATACACTTTCGGTAGACAATTGAATGGACCAATAAGCAGATCATGCAAAACGACGTGCGCACCTTTACAGAGTAGGTTGCCCGGCGCAGCAAATAATGCGTCTGCTTTGTTGGTACGATTCTGTACCAAGTACTAGAGTATCACATCAGTCTACGCAACTGATCCAACGGTTATCCCCTGCGAGAGCGTGCTTACCAGAATCACCACCATCAATGCATTAATGCTGTGAGATGATTGATTACACCAGAACACTGAATCAAGGTCCCCAACTTTACCAGGAGAAAAGTCCCATTTGAACAAAGACTATGTTCAGTTTCTTGATATAGTCACCCGGCCTTTAAAATAACATACAGGCAAGACTCGTAATCATCAAAGATAAGAAAGTACCTAGGTAATTGTGTCCTCCCTGGCCGAAGATAATACATGACGGAAACGGTAATGAATACGTCACAAATAGCGCTAGCTATCGCGGACATCGCTGAATACTACAACAGCACATGAGTCTAGCTCTTCCGATATCATAACGAATGTCATACCTTGCTGGTTTGTAGATTTTTGTACGTTGGTGTACGGATGCTGCCCTGTGATCAGCGACATACATATCATGTGCAAAATAGCTACTAACAAATCTGCCGCGCATACTTGAGATCAAGTGAGAAACATCAATCACGGAAATAGCCGATGGAAAGGGTAGAGGTACGAACTGAACCCAAACACTGTGATATAATTAAACCAAATCGAACAGAGTTCACTCAATTCCCATACCTAGCTGAGAAAGCGCGGAGAGAACCTGTCATGACTTCAGTTAACCTCGGCGATTACAATACCCAGATCATACCACGATCGACGAGACGGCGCGATTCCGAGAGCTAACTGATCGGGGAGATATTGGTAATGAAGAAAGGAAATCCAGTGATTACATACTTATCCACACTCGATGGGCGTAGAAGCTGCCAAATCCTAAGAAAATTACACCAAACAATTGTGAGCGTATGGTTACCTCTGGACCAGGAAGGTGATGCAATACTTGAAGAGCGTCACTACTCAGGATAAATCTTTGGGGAATGTGTGTCGCTTACTGTAGTCACAGCAGCAAACTACAAGCGTTTCGTGCTCAGTAGGTGCATCCTGAATCAGAGAAACGAACCATTTACAATCATTTGGCTAGTGCAAGGCATAAATGAATGTCGAAACCGTGATATTTCTGGAAACCTACGGAGGCATGTGAATAAGGCAACTTGGTGTGTCGTTGGACCGACAAGAGACCAAAATGTGATGGTAAAGCCACATCATTGCCAACGTATTAAAATTGTCGAGCATGCTGTCGGAAATCAGTCGTGTATCCGAGCCTGTAACGACGAACGTACAAGACGGAACACACCTAAGCATCGGGATGAATTAGACGAAGCGTGCTAGAAGTGTTTTCGACCCACCAGTCCCTTCAGATAAATCATATCCTGAGGAAATGCGATCACATAGAATGCGAATTGGCCAAATGTAACGCCAGTCAAGCTTGCACGAAGTTAACGGTGCGTCCAATTCATCGTGCCAGGCAAAACGACATACGCTAGTCCAATCGAGAGACCTGCAGACATGTGAGTCTTGGAACTCGAGAGCTCGAGCAATGCACTCAAACGCATACCTATAAGACCAGGACCCCATGGCGATGTAGTACTCATGGCAGAGGGAGAGGAAAAAGAAATTCAAATTGGACTGCTACTAGCGAGTAAATAATACCCGCACGTGAAAGAGTTTTTTTTTTTTGTAATTTTTGCTTTTCATATATCGGTTTGAACACCGGAATTGATGAGTGTTCAATGATCGCACTTAAGGGGGAGCCTGCTGGGGGCTAAATTTCATCAACTTTCTCGGCAATCTTGAAAATGTCTTGGATGGTTCAATTTCTTTACGAAAATATTAGGGGCATAGCTGTCACCTGTCAATATTCAATGCTGTCAGCCCTCCGCAAACATGTTTGGGTGTGGATAATTCGTCGAGTCTCCTCTTCGATCTTAGACAATGAAAGTAGCTTTTCCTTGAATGCGGCGCGAATGACTGTGTCAGCATACGTTGCATGAAACGTAAATGATCGTGGGTGTGCAAACAACGAGTTGTGACTGAGCGAGCCCGCTAAGTGCTCTGACCATGGGGACTCGCTGACGCTGTGCGCATACTGCGCAATGCGCCTACCATGAGGACGTTTGCCTTGACGATTCTGATCTAAGATTAGAGGCGATGAACGAAAGTTTCCGTCCGACCCCAAGGCTTCGCACGACAAGCCGGCCACATTGCAGCTCAGTCGGTTGGCTGCCGGTCAGAATCAGTACCTTTGCCAAGACACCAAGTTCGCTGCGTTTATTCCCGAAAAGACCTACGTAGTGGACGCACGTGTCAGTGAGGAATGTGCTAGTAAGGTGAAGTTTGCTTGACCACAGTCTGGGTACGTAAAGAGACCAACGGATGCTGCGGCGGTTCCAACTTGAAGCCGTCGTGGAAGGCGCCTTCGTCTACACTGCAAACAGAATGTATCACGACTTCTAACAGAAGAAAAGAGATATACAGGAGAGGGAAAGAAGGAGCGTTACTACGTGCTCAACTGCTCTGTGAGGACCACTGCCGTTCGCGTTTACTTACTGGCTCGATCGCCCACCCACAGTGAGCCCCGTAGGTTACCACTTCATCGTTCGTGCGCACGGGTCCGGGGCCAGTGGTTAACGTGCCTCCGTCGTAATGTCTATCATGGAGAAAACACACAACTTGACCGAAAATGATATGATCACGTGGGTTTCATGACCTTGTTCATAGCTTAGGGCAAAAATAGCAACGCAGTTCCCAGTTCCCAACTTTTTAGTTGGATCTGTTTGTTCTGTGGCTGAGCAATTCGGCATCCATCCCGTTGTTGAAGCGGAGACTAAACTGTAACCTTCGACATGAATGATGCCCCACACTGACTGCTACTATCAGCTTCGTAGCAGCCCCGAAATACGAAAGCAAATCATCGCAGGCATTATTTTCCTTATCCAGATCCTGCTATTCACACTCCTTGACATTGTCTCCGGAATCCGGTGTGAACTCATGCCATATCACACCTCTGCTCTTTCTGGCCATCGGTGGGTCTTGGAACTCCTTTGTGGTCACCTGGACTGCATTCGATCGGAACTTGGCATTCGTAAAGTATTTTTATAGTTGACATCCGAGTTGCAGGAGTTTGGAACTTCAAAATTCAATTGGTAGTACATGTACATGATTCCACTTGACTATTGTCCTTCTCCTTTCCACTGACAAGGAGGGGGTTGAATGTCAACTGCTGCTGCACTGAATGCCGGATCTTTGAACTTCCCGTCTATAGTGTTGAAGCGATGTTCATAAGGATAGTCGACAAGCACATCTGCCTTGCTCTCAGTCCATTTTGCCTTGCTACCAGTAGCAGGTGCTTTGGGTCGAGACTCTTTTGTTGCCACAGCAATTGGTATCATGGCTATAATATTCACAAGGTTGAATAGGTAATTGATAATATGTCGGCAGTGGGGATCAAGAAGCTTGAGATAGTGATCAGGCATATGAGGATCTTTAGGTTCAGTCTCCACTTCAATGACGGGAGGGATGCCGAATTGCCCAGCCACAGAACAAATAAATCCAACTAAAAAGTTGGGAACTGGGAACTTGGGAACTGCGTTGCTATTTTTGCCCTAATAAGGCCAACCAAAAGGCGCCGGACTCCCCTAGCGCAAAGAGAGATGAATCGGTATTCCATTATTTCTATGACCTCTGTGATTGGACCCAAATTGATTAGCAGTCACCTTCAGGTTCATGCAGAGCATGGGACGCTTCAAAACGTCGCCCTCCGCCACCTTCATTATAAGATAACAAGGAACGTAGCGAATAATTATGCATCTCATAGGTCCTCATGGCTTCGAGAAGATGAGTACGTATTTGTAAATCGAATTTTGCTTCATGCGTGAAGCCCCGAATTTTTGCATGCGGAAATGTAGCAATAGTGGGTTCATACCTTACGCTACATGTAATGTCTACCTCATGGATCTTCCCCCAGAGGACAATCAACGTAGATGATGAAAATAAGGCCAACCAGAGCTCTGTATGTTCAATTCCCAAGTGCAAGACTGTTACTAGTTCGAGTACGACTTATGTAAATACACATAAATTTTCAAGAAACAAGTGCTTTCAAGGATACAGAACGACAAACAAGTGTCACTTCTTCCCAGCCACCTTGAAGGCGCCGTTGGTCATTACTTGGGCAATCTCTCCTGTCTGAACCCAGTCTTCATCTTTGAGATCTATCTTGTCTGCGCCCCCGGATACAAATACACCAACTGGTGGTCCGCGTACGAGGAGTTCCCCCTTGGGGTCATTGCCTTTCTCGATCGTCGCGTCGTCAACGCCAACAAATTTGACTTCAACGTTCACGCTTGGGGCACCGACATGAGCTTGGTCACCATCTGTCGAGGGCAGAGACTGGAGATCAAAGGCATGCGTAGCAAACACGGGTCCGCCTGTTGAGATATGTGTATGAACATTGATGAGCGGGACCGAGAGTGCAATCCGTGCTGGCGTCAACACGTCGCTCGGTAGCGGGCCTAGAGAAATCTTGTGTCAGTTTAAGAACAAGGGGAATGATGAGGAAATAATCACCTCCACTGACGACAACGGTCTTCAGTGTACCTGCCATTCGCCCCATAACATTTTCACGTGCACCATCGAATAGAGCGCGGTCCCACAAACTTTCTTTGCTTAAAAAGCCCTCGGTCAGCGCCGCCTGTTTATGTCTCCACACAATAGGGTAGATGAATGACGATTTCTTCGCATGAGAGAGCACTGCGGTTGATAGTTCCTGCAGATGATCAGGCTGGACAAAGAGAATCGTGGGTGATGGTATGGGCAGCTTGGATACGGAAAGAATGTCGTTGACATTGTGCTGTATACCATCGTTGGAGTCGGAGTTGTCGTAGGTGCGGGTCGAGACGCACGTCACGAAACTCGCGCCCTCATACAATGCAGTGTATGCAACTGCTCTCCCGAACGGTGTGCTCAGAGAATGACCGGAGACAATGGTGTCGAGAGAGGACAATGCTATAGAGGGTGGAAACAGTGATCTGACGGCTGCAACACCTGCTGTAAAGTTTGAGTGAGTGAAGCGAACCCCCTGGGCATTTCCATTAGGAGTTTCGAAAAATGCAATGGTGAATGAATCCTGAGGCCCTGGAAAGAAGATTAGTGGATGGATGGCACGGCCATATCTCAGAGATGACTTACGAACTGCAGGTAAAGTTGCAGCATCGGCTACCAGGGCACCGTCTGCCTCGACCTGAGCCCAGGTCAGAATTTGGGGCTGAGGAGCCGCCTTTGGCTGAACGTTGGCGTCTGTCTCTCCTACAACGATAACCTTATGGTCATGTTCTGCCGCATCATAGATGACCTCGAGAAGCTGAGGGAGGAAGTCCGCGCCAACAATGATGGCGGACGGGGGATGAGTCTCCAAAGTGCTTGAAAGGAGCTTGCGCGAAGTTAGAGTCATAGACACTATGGAGTGCTTTGCGAGTGCGAGATCAGCGATCACAAATTCTACAAATGAATGGCGTTTAGTCAACTGAGAAAAGAAAAAAGACAACAGGCACACCGATACTATCGTTCAATAGTAACAAGACATTGGACTCGCCGGGCAGAAGGCGAGCGATTCCGGCACCAAAAGCAGCAACACGTTCGTTCAGCCTTACATTGGTGATCTATGTGAGGGTAGTTGGCAGATGCACTGCACACGATTCAGGCTACCCACTTTGGTCGACCAAAGTGTTCTCGGAGAGTCGAACTGGGACTTGACAAGGTCACCGACAAGGTCTATATCCTTGTCGGGCTTGAGAGGGAACTAGATGTGCATGTGAAGCAATTGTTCCCGTACGTCGTCGGGAAAGGGCAACATACCCTACCCATAAGGCCAGTGCCATAGTTTCTGTAGATGGCGCTTTCGGTGGGATGTCTTACACGGCCAACATCGCTCTGTCTTCCAAGGAGAATAGGGTGAACAAGAGGTTGTGGCTTGTACAAGTTCTGGAGAAGAAATACAGATACACCGATAAAGCCCAGGAAGACCGTCAGATCGTCAGTGACGAGGTAGTCAGAGACTGGCATAATTTTGAGTGTTTCGGTGGTTTGCGAACAAGATTGTTCGTGCCCGGGCAAGCCGTGGGTAACTTGCCCGTTGATGACGTGGACGACTTTTACAGTGCGCACTGACCCGCACCATGACATAGGACCACGTGACGGTCTAGATTCTCCTAACTTGACACTGACATCGACTATCGCAGGAAATGAGCAAATCAACAGAGAAAGTCACTCATCCGCCTTGGGTCGATATAATCACGGTAACGTTGTCTGGTTCATCACGCTCGAAACAGGTTGAGTTTTGGTCAAGGAGTGTATAACGACCACTCCCAACGGGGTTAAGCATGGTGTATCGCGAGCTGCCATAAAAAAGGCCCGTTTGCTGTGTTCGGTGTTGCGCCCTGGCTAACTTGAAGCGATTGCAGTTTGTCGACTCCAAGTACCATCTCGCAATGGATGCCACTGCTACCGGTCGGCTGAATCAAACCATCGCACAAGGCGCACGGAACGGAAGCTTTCTGCTCCCCAAAGGTTAGCCTTGTGTACCAATCCCGTGGAACTGGCGTCAATTGTTCCATGTTAGGCCCGTCTGGCAAGGTCAAGCTGTCCCCCGGTAAGGAGGTGGGTGCTCTCGCCCTCTTTTTTTTTTTGGTTTATTGTCTGTCTGGGAAGCGTCATCGCACAGAGACTTTGAGCGAAGATGATCGTCGAAAGACGACGGTTGCGATGAAAAAATACGTTTCAGCAGCGAAGAAGCGACGTAGCGGAAATAGATAGATTTTTGGTACATTGTTTCCCACGAGTCCACGAGCCGTCCAAATTTGGGGCGAAGATAACGAAACTAAATGATCGGGCAAGTGAGTGTGATTACGTGATCCATTACGTGACATACGTACGCAGCATCTGTTTTTGAATTTTTGATGGATTCATGTAATTTTAGCTGTCACGTCGGGCTCGTTGCCCTCCTCCTCCCTTTTTGTCTTTCACCACCACCATCCCGACTCCGCCCAATGCTATCCCCCTCCCTCTAATGCATCCCACTCAGCACCACTATGCAACCCGCACACGACTCAAACCAAACGCCCGCCAACGTCAACGTCCCCCTTCCCCGCATCCTCCACCACGCAGGATCAGACCCGTACCCGTCCCTCTGGCCCACCACGCCCCCCCTCAACCCCAAGATCCCTCCCCCCCCCTCTTCCCCATCCCTGGCGTCATGCTCCATCCGGACGATGCCTCGAACAAGGTCTTCCACGCGATTGGCCGCTCTTTCCTCTCAGTCGTGAGTTGCCTCTCCTTCTCGCCCTATCTACCACTTACGATACCCCCCACGTGCCGGCTCTCACGCCCTACAGGAAAATCGCGCCATGACGATCAAGGATCTCGCGGAAATGACTCTCAAATACGGTCTAATGTGCCAAAAGTATGTCTCTTCGTTCTTCTCTACCCCTGAATTTCGCCTCCCCCTTGCTTTACATCCATTGCCTTGCATTTATCTCGTGTCCCTTACCCCCTCCCCAGCGTCTCCGCCGCTTCTCAGGCTATCACCACGTATATTCGGAATCACATGGCTCGATGTGAGGCGCAGCAGGACCATCCCCTCCTTCTCCGCCACGTCTTGTCGGGAACGCTCTCAGACGACAACCTCGCACCAGCTCTGTACAGTAGGACGGGCGGTGCAGCCAATCTGGTCAAGTCCACCAAGGACTCTGGGCACCAGGGCAACTGTGTTGCTCAGCATCCCCAACCCCCTCTTGAAGGCGATCGCTTAACCAACTTCCGCCGCGGTACCATGGTTTGGTATCTGTCCAAGGCCGCAGGCGTCTCGTGCCCGTTTGCACGTGCTGGAATTCGTCTATGCGAATATGGCAAAGAAGGAAGAAAATTTGCGGAGAAACACGGCGACGAGTTACAAGCGGCCCAGAATGTACACGTGACCCGTGATGGGGCACAGTGTGGAGAGAAGAGAAAGAGACTGAGGAGGGGTGGTCGACGCGATTCTGATGGTTCCATGGCAAGCTCATGCCCTGGGCGGGACAGCCATAGTCCAGCTATTGACAGTGGATATGGGGAACTGAGCGCCGACTCCAGCGATGATGAGCGCCCTCCTAAAGTGAAACTCACGCTCCGACTCCGTCCGTCCATCCTCTGTGCGCCCTCACCATCCGCTGCTTCTCGGCCGAGAGAGGTTATCGACCTGTCCAACGACGCATCCGATTCATCGTCTGAAGATGACGCCACCCGCGCCGATGATGGCGATGATGTCGATATGCATTCAGACCCACCCGAGGTCCCATGGAGTCTGCCGCCGTATCCGCGTCGGGGGATCTCCGTTCCGGGTTACACGCCTACTTGCGAAGAGCAAGGTCATTTACCGTGGTCGTACCATGCAATAAAGGACGAAAGGAAACGATCACCGTCCGTACCTTGGAGCGCGTCTCCACCTCCCGACTCAGATCGCGATGATTTCGACCTTGATCCCGATTCCGACATTGACTGGGATTCTTCTTCTCTCTCTGTTCCCTCGCCAGCACCTGCTCCTCAGGTGAAGGTGGAGATGGCTGATGACTTTCAGCCATTCAGAAACGAGCCTGCAGGCATCCGCGACATGCTGGATGCTTGGGAGGACCTCGACTGTGCACCTACGTCTACCGTGTCGTCCGCCACTGTAAAGCTACCGACGACAGACGACCTCAAATTTGACGCATTGGAGCTTTGGGGATGGGAGTTTGAGAGTGGTTGGACTGGTACCCCAGAAGATCAAGAGGATTTGCCCGTTTTGAAAATGGAACCAAATGAACATGAATCTCCGCTCGCGTCATATTTTCCATTATCGTATCCCCCATCGACAGCTTCGTCTCATCGCTTGTCGTCCTCACCTGGATCGGGCGCAAGTTCTTTTGCATCCCAATCTTGCCCCTCAGTTTTAACATCACCTGCCTCGCATTCCCCACTCACGCTTTTGGTCGGAACTAATGCGGCGCTGGCTTGGCAGGATGCCGAATTACTTGGCCCTGATACTGTTCATCCACATGACTTCGAAGATGGATGGGCCGATGGGGTGAGAATGTCCGCAGGTGGTAGCTTGCTCCCACGGCTTGCTTCGAATGAAGTCGCCTCTTTGCAGCGTGTGCAACTTGAACAAGACAAGGTGGACACTTCGGTGGTCAAAAAGATAGGAACTTGTCGTGCGGAGTCAGATATTTGCCCCTCGTCTACAACAGATGTGGTGGTTGTCCGCACGTGTGGTCCATGCACCCCTGACGTGTGCGCAACGCAAGTTGAAGGTGTGTTGCGCTTGTACTCGAGTTTCACAACGGGAAAACCAACCCTGATTCTTCTCAGGCATTTCGGTATATCGGACAATGCTTGGCTTGACCCCTCTCTTGAGACGCATCGACACGGATTTTGTGAACCTCAGTACGATTTTATCCCACCTGTCGTTGTCGGCCCCATCACCTCTTCCTAACGCGTGTGTCAACGTGTGTCATCCTTCCTTGCCCATCAGTGGGATCTGGGCTCCTCTGAACATCGCTCGCTCGTATGGTCATGGTCTGCCGTTGGGAGTAGAGAGTGTTTTTCTTTCTGATGACCTTGTCATGCGCTTTCCTACCGCTCTACAAGATTTCTACCAGAAGAGCACGTCATGGAGGCTGCTCAATCAATTTGGACCAAACTTCAATGACTCGCTCTCTTCGCCCGGTGCCGAGAATCCCCTGCCTACACCACAACTTGACAAGAGAAGACCCGCGACAGAAGCCATTTGGGAAGTTCCTGTCGAGACTGAACTTGAAGAACCGTTGTTGGCCATTCCACCTTGTGTTAATCTTGCGCTGGCCAATTTGCACCCACCGGCCGGAGAGGCAGCTGCCCCATCAGAAGTGGCACTGAGCCCAACGGAGCAAGAAATGTTCCATGCTTTGTGTGTGCACCCTGATTGGGAAACGGAGGATGGTGGGGAAAGAGCTCCCCCTGCACCGAAGCATAGTCCCACGAGACCGTTACGGCGGTCGAGAAGGGTTGCCGACGCAATTGCCATACGATCTCGTGTTGCGTCACCTCGGGCCAAGGGTCCCCGACATACTTGATCCGCGGAGCGCTGGAGGGTTTTCTCGTTTGCTTGGGATGTTTTTGTTCGTCTTCGTTTCGCTTGTTACTGCTAGAGTCGTATTTTCGATGTGACTTTGTATACCTTGGTATTCTATGATCCCCCCTCGATTACTTATGAGCTAATGGAGTTGCTAGCCGAGTGCGGCGGCCACGGGATGAGGACGTAAGACGGAGAGAGCGTTTGAATGTGTTCTTGGGAAAGGAAGTGTGCAGTCGAAGAGCGGCGGAGTGTGAAAAGACGGCTTGGGATTTTCAGACGGTGGTTCGTTCCCAACCACGAAATTTCTACCATCTTACTTAGTTCTCTGGTCCAAGTACGCCAGGTCTTTTAACGTACTATTCGTGGACATTGTCCATCAAATATCCTTTGCTTTTACCACCTTTTTTTGCCTTTTCTTCTAGTTCATTCCCGGCCCAGCGCAAGCTAATTCATCGACACGTCTCCACCCTCGACCTTTCGCATCGCAGACACGACCCCCCAAATTCCCTCCCTCTCGCTCTCAGCTCGGGTTTTGCTTTATTCCACCCAAAAAAGCGGACGGGCGTCTGTTAATCCACAACCCAACGGTAATCTCTAATTGCACACGAAAACAAGCCCTATAATGTCTTTATCTGCCTCCGACAACAATGGCTCATATTCAAGAGTTTCCTCGGGCAAAACCCCACCCCCGGCACCTTCCGCAGCGTTTGCAAAGAGGTATGTCGGTTTTTACGTCTTCCTTTCTGTCACTCATCTCGAATCCCTAGAGCGCGGGAGATCCAAGCGGAGGAACGCCTAGGAAGATACAGACCGCCTGCGCTGCGCGCCCTTGTTCCTTCTGGCTCTCCGCCGGATGACTTGGCATCTAATGGTCCATCTCAGGCCGATTCCGAAATTTCTCCTGCGTCGGCCTATCCACCCGGTTTTAGGAGAGCCAGGGCCGGCACCCTTCCTTCTGACGTTCACCTTGCGGCCCAGAGATTCGCTGCTGCCTCCAATACGCTGACCACTACGACACCTTCTACTGAATCCTTTGTAGAGCAAGTGCCACAGCGACAAAACGCCAACACTCCTCCTAGTCTTGTGGTTCCTCAGCGTCCTGGTCTACGTCATTCGGCCACCTCTGTCGCTCCCGCAACCACGGTTAGTACACCTGTAGGCGTCGTCGAGCGTAATAGTCGCCTCAGGTCGGGTTCGCTTACCTTGCCGACTTCTGGCCTATCGAATCCGTTCGGGCCCTCCATCTTTTCGTCGTCCTGGTTATCATCTGCAAACTCTTCCGGCCCATCGTTCCCTGTTCTCGACGAGTTGCGATCTGTAACTTCGGCGGATTCGGCTGATGACTTTGACGTTCATACTCTTGATTACCTCGGCTTAGACGACAGCCACCGCCCACCCCCGGCAGCCACCATTTCCGAGTTACGTACACAAGCGCAAGCGGCGATTGCGGGAAACTTGGCCAACCCGCCTCGCCTGCGCGCAAGCACAGTGTCTAACCCGTATCGTGCTCGTTCATCTGGACCTACTTCGTTGTTGGCCACGCCGAGCGGCGAAGAAGAGGAAGAGTACTTTGAAAACTATGAAGCTCAACTGTATGAACGGCAGCGTCTCGGCTCGTATGACGGCTCTATCCCAGATGCAAACCTTTTACATTCTTCTTACGTGGCCAAAGGATTCAAGCAGGCCGACCACCTTTCTCCCGGTAGCGTACTGACCTCACGACCGCGTGCCATATCCGTCGGAACCCTGGATGACCCCATTCGTTCTCTCCAGCGCCGTGTTACGACCAGCGAGGTTCAAACGCCATACTTGAGTGACCTTTCCCCTGCTGCGGGCAGCCTTTCCGGCCTTGCAAGCCCTGCGAGTATCCTCAAGTCGGATGCCAAATTGGCATCGCGCAACACATCTTCGCCTACCGTCCATTTCCCTAATGGGGAGGTTAGTCGCGCCTCGGCTTACCTCGTTGCCCATGGCTCTCAGGGAAGGGCAGTCTCGCCAAAGTCTGAGGCCAATAATAACTCGCAGATCCAGACGCCTACGCGGTCACTTTGGATTGGTAACCTTGATAGTGCTGTGACCAGCGAACAGCTCATTCATGTCTTTGCGCCTTATGGTGCTATTGAGAGCTTGAGGTTGTTACCAGAAAAGGTTAGTTTATCGGTTTATGCCTTTCTCTTGAAAATAGTGCTTATTGTTGGATCTAGGAGTGTGGCTTTGTCAACTTTGTTGACCAAGCAGATGCTATCCGCGCAAAAGACGATGTCTTGAACCGCCTTGGAGGAAACATCGGCATGCCCAACGGACAGACCGTACGAATTGGATTTGGCAAAGCCGACAGCGCTCCGGTCGCACCTGCAAAGGGCACCACTGTGACAAATTCTGGTGCAACCTCCCCCAATAGCATGGGTAAGAGCGCCAGCCCTGGTCTAGGAGGTTTGGACGCACAGCTGCAGTCCACACCTACCCGTGCATTGTGGATCGGCTCCATTCCCAGTACTACGACGCCTGCGACAATCCTGAACGTTTTCAGTCCATATGGGCCTATTGAATCTGCCCGTGTCTTGACACACAAGAATTGCGGATTTAGTTCGTGCTCCTCTTCTATGAAACGTGATTGGGACGTTGACACTAGTTACAGTCAACTTTGAACGTCTGGATGATGCTGTTCGTGCAAGGAAAGCATTGAACGGTCGTGATGTGTTGGGCAGTGACGTTGGGGCTATCCGCATTGGGTTTGCAAAGGTGCCAGTCAAGAATGGTCAGGAAGGTAGTGGCGCACAAGATGATAGCCCCAGTGTCGCGGTACAAGGCATTGGTGATCTGAGTGTCGGTGCAACTATTCATGCGTTGCGGAGTGTTAAAGGTGCCTCGACGATCCCCGCCGACCAGCAGGTTCTTGGAGGATCGGTTGAGAACTACCGTTCGAACTTGCTTCTCAGCATGATCGGGTCGGGTATGCATAACATAGCTTACGCGTCTGATGGACTTTCCAAACCCGCTGGATGGACTCCCTCCGTAACGGAACAGCAGATGATCATGCGAGAGCTTTCCAAAGGAAGTACTGATGCAGAGACTGATATTCAGGCTCTTTCTGGTCAGTTGTCTAGCTACATTGCACAACTTGCTCTCATTCTTTGCTTAGAATTTCGGCCTCCTACGATGTACTACACCACGATACCACTCGTCTCTGAGAGACCAAACAACAGACGATGGGATGCTTCTAAACTTCGCGAACTTCGCAAGCGTCTCGATTCCGGTACGATGTCTGTTGAGGAGACCGATCAGGTTGCGGGGGACTTCCTTGATGGGGAAATCGTTGACCTGGCTTCTGATTGGCTTGGAAATACGGTTAGCGCTCACCAACATTTGGCAATTCCGTATATTTTCTCTAAAACTCAATGTACAGGTCGTTCAAAAGCTGTTTGAAAAATGTTCCGCAACT
Source organism: Austroboletus cf. mucosus (assembly GCA_038093715.1). Taxonomy (NCBI): domain Eukaryota; kingdom Fungi; phylum Basidiomycota; class Agaricomycetes; order Boletales; family Boletaceae; genus Austroboletus; species Austroboletus cf. mucosus. The sequence goes on along the minus strand of JBBPST010000001.1, from coordinate 287,166 downwards.
CCGAGGTTTGCGATGCTGGAACGAATCACGCCCCATTTGGCTATGATTGGAATTCACAAGAACGGAACATGGGCTGCACAGAAGATCATCGAATGTGTACAGAGTCCAGACGAAGTCGCGCTTATTGTGCAAAACCTGAGGGCTTATGCACCTCCCCTGCTCCTCGATCAGTTCGGAAATTACGTAGTGCAGTATGTTGCCCCCCAAGGTTTTGCTTCGCTTCTGACTGATTTATCAGATGCTGTCTGCGTTTTGGCGCGCCTGCAAACGACTTCATCTTCGATGCTATGGTCGATCGTATGTGGGAAATTGCACAGGGCCGTTTTGGAGCAAGGAGCATGAGGGCGTGTCTCGAGAGCCCTCACATTAGCATCAGTCAGCAACGGCGCATCGCTACTGCGGTGATCCTCAACTCGATTCCCCTCGCCACCAATCCGAACGGCGCGTTGTTACTAACTTGGTTGTTGGACACATCTTCGTTCCCATCACGATACAGTTTACTTGCGCCACGGTTTACCCCTCATCTTTCCCATCTTTGCACACACAAACTAGCATCACTTACCGTCCTTCGAATCGTCAACCAAAAGATCGAGCCCGATGCATCGCGTCAAATCGTGCAGGCGCTGTTCTCGTCGCACGGTGATCACGTGCTAACAGATGTTTTGGGAGACCAAGTGAACGGTGTTGCCGTCGTGCACAAAATTTTGACGAGCGTTTTCCTTGACCCTCTTGACAAACCGAACTTTATTGAAGCGACGAAGCGAGTACTGATCGAACTGAAGGTTATCGCCACCCAAGCATACCGCCGTCTCATTGAAGAAGTTGGTCTACCCATTCCTAATTATCAACCAACTTACGCTACGAACGGTCCACCCGGCAAAAAGGGACAATCTCACAATTCTTTTGGTGTCCCTGGTCTCCCTTCAGGATACCCGTCAAATGACCAGGGATTGGCCTCTATGATGGCTGCGTTGCAGATGGGTGGCCAGAACCCCCAGTCCGGACCACCCCAACTTCACATTGATCCGTCGTTTAGTCAGAGCAATGCGCCTGCTCGTCCTCGCACTTCGAACCCTCCTTCTGCGTTCTCCCCGTCCACAGACCCTTTTAATCCATTTGCTCTTCGATCGCCCGAGATCAGCAGCCCACGCCCAACAGTCCGTCGCAACGGGACCCTGCCAACTACAAACCCCATAGCACAGGCTCCTGTATCCGCGATGCCTTATGGTCCTCAATCTTCTAGTGTCGCGCAGCCCAGCGGTGTTCTTGGTATGGGTCAACCTGCATATAATGGCCAGACCGTGCCCCAAGTCTATCCGCCGTATGCCATGTATCAAGTATACCAGCAGACGCCGCCAACTAATATGGGTACCTTCAACTGAAAAAAAAGTTCTGCCACGAAATCCGTTCATGACACTATGTTTGCACATTGAATGAAGTTATTCCTTCTGTTGTCTATCTATTCTCCTGCCCACCATAGTCCAGACGTTGCCAAACACGCTCACTTCCACTCCTTATATTGATACCCCTTTCTGATTTTTACACTCCTTTTTTGGCGTAAAATTGGACAGTGTTGTGGATCTTGGCCAGTGCTGGAATGTTGCTATCCTCATCTTCTATTCTTCAATCTTGGTCGACTTGTGCGACCGTGTATAACTTTACATAGTGGATGGCTGTAAAACATGGCCGTAAGGTATAGACAATAAAAGGCTTTCAGACTCGGCAAAAAAAAAATTGTGTAATCCGTAAGTTGCTTAACCACACTCATTATGGGTAGTGTTTCTTCCAAAGCAGCTCGCAGGTTGCCAAAGGAAAAACCGTCGTGGGCAGGCTCACGCACGCCTAATGTTGCAGAGCCAGAGCGCTTACGGACCGAAAAACCACTGGCCTTTGAGAGCAAGAACAAAGGTGAGAAATACGCCCACAGTTCCGTCTTTTTTTTTTCCCTCCCCCGTTCGTTAAATGCAGACTGTAGCCATCGAAAGGGATGCCAAGGACTCACACTGGGTAGAAAAGCTACACCAGCTCGGTCCAGTACGAGTCGACCCTATGCAAACGGCTACACGCGCAGTAAGCCTGCGATATGTTTGATCCGCCTCGAACGGGTATGACCGTCGTCCTCCAGGCCAAGTTTGCTGACGTGCAACACATGCATCGATCCAGAATGCAGTCTGAAAACGAGGCCGCGGCAGCGACGAGCGCGCACAGTTGGGCAAACGACCGTCTGCTGGCGTCCAGCCTGTCTGAGCTACTCGAAGCACGAAAGTCGATCACCAAGAGTGCCGAATTGGAAACGCTCGCGAAACGGTATGGTACTGACGTTGCGATACTAGAGCGATTGGGTAGGGTCGTGAACACGCCAAGCGTGGACGAGAGTACGGTTCGGAGGACGACGGACAAGCATGGGGAAGAGTCTCTGACGATGATGGTACGTCGTCGGCTGTTTTTTTACTATCACGATGACTCACTTTTAGCGCGCTCGATTTTAGGCTTACTGGGTCGATCCGCCGTATGCTCGTACTCATACATCAAATAATTGAGGGATGGGCTACAGTACAAGCATGATGCACGATGGATATTATGCTAGAAATACACTCGTAAAGCATTGCCTTGCATTGATTCTGTCGGACAGTAGGGGCATTTGACGCGTCTGTGGACATTGTCTATCATTTACGCATGCAGAGGGAACAAAAAGTGTAGCGCACCCATTCATTTTACTGAGTTTTTGGAGACTGTCCTTGGTGATTACATGTCCACACGTCATCATCATGGGAGGGTTCTGCTCCGTGGACTGGTCCTTTGAGACAGGACAAGCAAAAATCGAATGATAACGGTTCTCCGGAGAAAGGGGTATCTCGATCTAGGATGACATAGTCAGCAGTCCAACAGTCACATTCCAAATGGACAAACATACAGGAAGTTCGTCACTTTGGCTCCACTCGCTCTTCTTCTCTTTCATCACATTTCGCGCCTTTTCAATCTTTGCTAGCGCGCCTCCGCCACCAATATCGCCGACAACTCGAAGGGGGACTTGTCGGCTCATTCCTAAACTGGCACAGTACTCTTTTGCGAAAAGCGGCTCGAGATCCGTGTGAAGCGAAGGCGATGCAAGGTCTGCGTATGGGGATCCCTCTAGTTTCTCCTTGGGGAGGTAAATCAGACAGGCCATAAGGCGTTTGAACTCGGGAGCGTGCTCGGGATAAAAGTTCCGTAAAGCGGCGTTTGCATACGATATCGCTGGAGTGGGGTTGGATGGATCGGAAGAAAGGAGTAACCGTATGTATTGAGAGCGATGAAGGTAAAACTCCAGCGGAGAGGACCGCAAACGAAGGAACGAACGGTTCTTTCTAGACCATCTGAAAATACGCTTCAGCATGCAACCTGGGAATGTCAGTTCTCACAGGACACTCACTCGAGCGCAGGGCCAACGTCCTGTCTTTGGAGTGATGTTATGATGCGATGAAGCTCCACGAACTGACTGCGGAGCTCAGGAGTGATTTCGATGCCAGATTCCTGGTCCTTGTTTCGCAGGCAAGTTTATAAAGGAGAGTACGGTCGACGCACCTCGATGAACGTTTCTGCTGTGGAGAATTGGCCCGTACGAAGGAAGTGCAAGGCCATCGTCCGATCAAGTGCCTCTCTAGCATCATGCGAGGTGAACAGGGGATCATAAGTAGGCAGAACCTGGGTGAATTTCTGGGAACAATGAGCTTTGCGTGAACGGAGGGGGTTACAAGACGGACCTTGTCCAAAGCCTTTCCGAGTCTCGCGATCGCGTTGTAGACCTCCTTTTGCTTATCGTCAATCTCCTTCTTTTTGGCCTCTATCGTCTGTGATAGCAGCGCAAACGTGTCTTGCGTGACCGTGCCGGCCTCGATTCTGCTCTTGACTTCGTGCAAGGTCAGGAGCAGAGAGTCAAGCGAACTTTCCACAGAGGGTACTTTCGCCTTTGTCGAGGTCTCTGCGGATGTCCTGAGCTTTTCGAGCTCCTTGAGTGGCCCTTCCATAGTGAGAGAGATGTGAACCGTGTCGGAGCATGTCTCCATCTTCACACCTTGTCACGTCACATTGTAATATGCCTCGGTTTCTGACTGGCGACGAGCTGGGCAGTATAAAGTCGGTCTCTTACACGGACAAGCTGCTGCTCAAGACCCTGCAAGACGGTACTCAAACCGGTCGTGCACAAGGCGTGCAGAAATTAGCCATCAGCACGAGCGGCCCGACTCTGGTGTGTGCCCCGTTCACATTCGCTACTGGCCGAACACGACAAATAACGCTCAAGGCAAGGTATCCTCCGCGCACGCAGACGGCACCCTTCGTCTCTCATTATTGACCAGCGAAGACGGCCTCGAGCGACGGCATGAATGGAAGGAAACAAGGTTCAAGGAAAACCCTTCTTTCGTCGGTCTAGCATCAACCCCAAAGTAAGTGAATCATGAAAAAAAAAAAAAAGAAAAGGTAGCCAAGCAACTGCTCAATGGATTGTCTGCAAAAGCACCATATACTCGTGCGCCTCTAATGGCGCATTTCGGCTGACGTCCATGGATGACGAGGATAACCTGACGCACAAACTGGGCGCCCTCCCGTCGCGGCTCATGGACTGGCAGCTAGGTCCGAATCAAGAAACGTTTGCCTATGGCGGTGAGGAGGTCGAAGTGTCTGTCTGGAATACCGAACGCGCTTTCGAGTCACGATCGGAGGATTCTGCAAGTAACAAGAAACGAAAAAGGACAGAAACATTGTTCCCCGGCGAAGTCTGGCGGGCCAAAAATGTAGCAAACGACTATCTCGGACTACGCCAACCGGTTCACAATACGTGCCTTGCGTATATGTCATCCTTAACTCAGCCACACATACTTGCTGGTACGCGACTTGGTCACCTCCGCAGGTACGATACGCGCTCCGGCCGGCGACCTATCAACGATTTCGGAAGCGTTTCCAAGGTAGGCGGTGTTAAGTCGGTAGAGAAGGGATTTTTAGAGCAGTGAGTTTTAAAACAAAACTTATCATGTGGTATGGACCTCACAGTTCCAACTAAATAGTGAAGTATTCGTGTCAGATCAAGGGACGAATCTCTTTGCACTTGATTTACGCACTGGCAGAGTCATTTACGGATACAAAGGCACGCACTTTCACACTGGAACAATACAATCTGATACTAATACTTTGGTCAGGAATATCTGGTGCTGTAAACTCCATAGCTGCAGCGCCGTCGTTTCTTGCGTCTGTATCTCTGGATCGATTTAATCGCATCCATAGCACATTCCCGCCTGCTGCCGAAGTCGGAAAGCAACAAGAAGAAAAGGGGGCTGTACTTGATAAAGTATACATGACCACGGTTCCTACTGTTGTTATCTGGGATCAATGTGCTGTGGAAAATTTGCGCACAAATGCCGAAGACGACGAAGGAGATGTATGGGAACAGATGAAGCATGTAGAGGACGGAGATCAAGAATAGCAAACGTATTAAATTGCATCTAGGTGCATAAAATAATCACCGTCATGCAGTTGACAGGGACATCCTGACACCAGACGTACGATCAGTCGGATAATCACCGGAAATAACGGTACCCATCTACGCGTAGCAGGGCACTTGTTTAGTTTCCTATCTTACTCTTCCAAGTATGGGCATTCTCAAAGCCATTCTTGCCGGTTTGATCTGGTTGGATGTCAGTAAGGGTCTGGAATATGAATACTAGATATTTTACAATCTATCAACGTCTTCTGTATCTCCTCACGGGAGGTCATGACAAATGGGCCGTATTGAAACACAGCTTGCTCGAGAGGTTCACCGGCAACCTGACACACGTAGACTCAAGGAGATACCCTACTCGACGGAAAGAACATACCAAAACAAATTCGGTGTTATCCTTGGTTGCTGTAATATTTGCTCCTGTCTCTCCCTTTTCGTTGGACAGCACAAGAGTATGGAAGCTGCCATTGACTGAAGTGTCATCTCCGACGTTAATGGCCCCCTTCCAAACTGATTAGGCAATGTCAGCTTTTGAACTCCGTTGGAGAGGCCAAGCATACGATAGATGAAGGAAGCCCAGCCAGAAGCTAAAAGGATCAGCTTAGCCGTATTCGATCAGAAAAGGAACGACCTACGAATGTCTTGGAAAAGGCCATCCCCTGCCTTGTTCATTATCATGTGAAAGTACCAGCATCCGCCAAGTGGTCGGACAGGGGATTCGACACCATGACTTTTGCCACTGATTACCCTAATACTGATGGAGCCTTCGGGGCCATTTGGATATGCGACTGGGATGCTATTTTACATGAAGGGAGAACGCAAAGCAGGCAACAATAAACGCACGAAGCAGGCCCAAGTTCTTGATAAGAAGGCTCCTGCGGTGCATTATGAAGTTTGAAGAAATTAGGGGCTTTGCAGTATCCGGTCACTCACCACCATCTTGAACTGTTGTAACGGTGTGAGTACATTGAATGAAGACCCCATTCACTGAGGAACATGGCCTTGGCCCTTGTGTATACATACCTGTTTGGGCAAGTCGATCCAGAGTTGGAGACCCCTTGGTTCGGGAACACCTGGCGCGTGGACTGGCATCTCGGCATGGATAATGCCCTTGCCCTGTGGAAGCGGGGTGTTACACGGGCATGGGATGACAGCACTGGATGGCGTACGGCACACATCCATTGGACGCCACCTGTCTCGATGGTTCCAGCGTGACCCGCCGAGTCCTCGTGACGACTGGATCTGTGCATGATTAATCGCCTCGAGGTTCAGCCACAACGTTAAGCTATAACATCTGGCCGGCGGTGTCTTACCCTTGTAGCATGTACGTAACAGTCGCTTGGCCACGGTGGGGGTGATCGGGAAACCCCTGGAAAGAGGGACTGTTTGACAGAGCATCTTGAATAGGCGAAAGTGGGACTACTCACGGCGCCTTTCGAGACATGGAAGTGATCTAACATCAAGAAGGGAGTCAAGTTGCGGAGGTTCATGGACCCGATGGAGCGCCGCACGCGTGCGCCTACACCCTGCAGGGGGGATCAGAAAAACGGGGATCAGATAGACAGACGCCGGACTTCTTCCGTTTCTACGGCAAGGACCTTCTTGACGACGATACGAGAAAGAGACATTCTGGACGATTGGAACGTGTCGGAGGAACGATCGCATCGGCTTGGGGATGCTGAATCAGCGATAACCAAAAAAGGAATGAGCTGCGTCCTCCGGGCACAGCAGCGCGACCGAATACCTGACTAGACGCTTGGCTGTACCCGATTGCCGACGTACAGGCAAGGATGCAGCTTGGATGACCAACGGAAGTGACGCGTCAGCTTGTGAGTGGCCCGTTCGTGTGGTAGATCAGGGGACGGTGGTGTCAATAAACCCACAAGGAGGACGGTGCAGTGAACATCAGGCGAACGTGCGATCCAAAAAAGGAAATAAAGGGTGAACAAAAACGTTTCATTCGCCGAATGCCGACATCCCATTTGTTTTTATCTTTTTCCTTAAAATTATTTATCTCCAAGACGCCCGATTCCTCAAATTATTCCCTGCAGCGCCAATCACTGCTCGGTATATATATTCCTCCACGGCCTTTCTTCTCCCCAGCTCGCCTTCATATGGACCGCTTCCTCGCCCCTCACACTTCAGAGGCTATCGCCCACTCGCACCTAACGTATGTACGCCCCCCTCTTGCCCCGTCCCCTCTCACACTCTGCAGCGAAAACTGGTTTACTTGGGATCAGACCCATCCCTCTTTCAACGAAACACTCGTTGCCGGTTGTGCCTCCTACCAGGCCTTCAATCGTTATCTCATTGGCGCAGACCTGTTCATTGTCCCCCGTTCACGCAGCGAGCTCGAGAGTGTCTTGTGCGTGGCTTCGTCACCCGAGCTGCCCTTATACTGACCATCGTTTCTACCAGGCGCAGGTATGCTTATGACAGCATACACAATGCCATCGCCATTTCCCGCCAGCCCCTAGAGCGCGGTGGCTACAGCAGAGTGAGTCATGTCGAGTCATTTCTTGGTCCCTGTCTAATTGTTGCCTCAGACGTGCATGCTGGCCGAAAAATCGATACGCGACGTACTAGATACCAACGACAATGCCGAGGTGCTCCTCGCCCTCCACACCCCCAAGCGCCAACTCCAGCCATCTCAAACAGGCCGGAGTTTGACAGCGAATACACGCATTAGAACGTGATCCCCAGCGACACCTGGGCTATATTATCGCGTACTCTAGATCGTCAGTGTCGGTAATCCTGCCTCCTATTCACTCGGCAACCGCATTTGTATTACCATGTCATTCCCAAGTTTTGTACCACTTGCCAATAACTTATGATGACTCCGAGGGTTCTGCATCGCTTTGCGTGACGCCATCACGAACGTGCAATGCAATGAGTACTAATTGATTTGTAACCGCCCAGACTGTGCTTTGATGGCTCTAATGATTCATAAGCGCATGCATATCTGTGCACATCTGTGCATGCGGCAGGCACAGCTGCCAACACAACATCTCAGCTGTCTATTTTCGCATTCCCCCACTTCCCCGCATAATCTTCGTCTGTTCGAAAATACACCTTATAGCCGATTCACAAAGCATCCACTCGGTCAGTCGAACTCAAATTCTCTTCAGAGTCACATCCGAGCACCGAAAACTACGGTTCAGTTGCGTAATTCGCTCCCGAGGAGAAAAAGTGACTTGCCTTAAAGGGTTTAAGTTTCTTGCCCTGCTCATATTGCCAGAAAATTCCATGGCTCCACTATGTCGACGCCACGGACAGAGGGGCCGCGTGTACGTGATTCACAGCATGGTGGTACACAGGCAGCCAAAAGATAATATGCGATATACCGCCTGCCGCCTGCCCGCCACGTCAGTTTGGCGGATGGTGGGAGTGAGAGATTTCTCAGCAATGTCGACGGTTGATGTTCGGAAGTACATGACTGGTGACCGCGGTGTGGGTGACTCACCAGCCAAGTCCACGGATACTCTCATCCAGTTAGACGCGGCAAACGCCCGGACAGTTTTCAAACTCGAAGACCCTACAATCAGCGCACAATCGCGGCGCCGCGCGGTCCAACCCGATGGCAGTTGAAGATAAGGGTCAGTCCGATGACCTAACTATACATTAGTACGTGAACACCAGCATGTATTCTATTTTCTCATCCATGTCTCCCGGAACGGGTGCCTCGCAAAATTGTGTTCACGCGCCCAGGTTCCGTCTCCGTTCTTCCACACACGTTGATCATAGCTAACGTGGCGAGCTAACGGCGAGCACAGTTACAGTATCGGATGGACGTCTCTGGCACAGACGATATGATTCTCAGCGTCTGCCGAATAGGCATGTGTCGCAAGCGTGGTCTCAGCAGGCGATTGTTGTGAACGTGTCACTGCAGGGAGGTAAGTGAGTTACCCAAGGGCCTACTCACCTGAGAGCGTTTCCAAGTAGTCGTCATGGTGGAAGGAGTTGGTTGATCATTTGGGCCTTTAGGACTGTAGTCCCTCGGAGATCGACGCACGAGAACAGTTCCTAGGCCAATGATTTTGTCCAACGAGTGCCTTGAGCTAGTACTTTATGTATGACCGTCCAAGAGTATCATCACATATCGCAGGCCTGCGGATGCGTATCATTGAAATTTACATGGCGAGAACGTGTTCGTTTTAATGTAACCATCCCTTTGCTGATCTAGTGTAGACCTTAGGATGCTATGATATTATTCATGCATTCATATTCGTCCAAACCGTGTGCATATTTAAAGGGAACGCTCTCATGAAGAGAGTTCGGGTAGCAGCCGATGGGAGCTTAAACCGTACGACCTCACACCATCAAGTAATTGTACCCGTCGTTCACATACAACAATCTGTTATCATTTACTTATCGTCACCGAACCGATACTGTAAAGGGCGGAAGCGAGGATGGGCCATCGCTCATATCTCGGCAAACTTTACTTAAAAATTCTTGAGATAATAAATAATTTTCTACAAGTATCCCGTTCCCCAAATGCCGAGGTATCAAGGGGATGTGTACAATGGACGTACTATAATTTATGCCTAATTTCCTTCCGTGCAACCATTTCGAAACGTCTAGCAGGTATTCCAGTTGCAAGTCTCTCTGCCTGCGCATAACTTTCCCGAAGGTTCACGGCGTCGGGGTTATTCTTCTCTGACAGTCCAGCCTTGAGAAGTGCTTTGATGGTGAGTACGGACGTCCGGTCCAGACCATCGAGCTCGCCAAGTATGTGCTCTCGAACCGCAGCATGAAACAATTCAGTAGACTGAGAAGGAAAGATTTTACTGATGAAAATTTTCAGATCAGAACAATCGTATCGGATGAAAGTGACACACTTGACGAAACCGCATTCAAGCAGTTCTTGAGCGCTCTTCTTCTTACTGAACATGAGCACCTCATTCGCCTTGGAAAGACCCACTGCGCATGGTTGGCGTTGAACTTGAATGATGAATTCAAAGTATACTTACTTCGATTGACGAAGTTGACGCTTGCTCCCCCCTCGATCACAATTCCTTGGCAAGGCGTCGGTCACAAACTCAGGGACCGTGGACTGATACGCACCCAAAAAAGGGAACCCAACATACAGCCATGCGTCAGGGAGGGCGTATATGAAGTCGAAATTCCCAAGGAATGCTTCAGGTGCATCGTACCACGATCAGCGGTCGTGGTCATGGCAAAGGTTTGACTCACCAGCCGCAATACCTGCACAGCTACGTAAGCCAACGTGTGCGTGATTCAATAATAGGTCACTTACCCATTACAGGACCATTCAAGGCAGCTACCAAAATCTTGCTGTGGGTGTAGAGCTATAATGATGAAAGTTGTGTGTGCGGGGCCTTTTAATTTGTGTCTGGCATACCGCTCGTGTGCAATCCGTGTTTGCTGTGACTACCTTTTCACGGAAATTATCCCTAACTGTCGGCCCTGCACGATTGGCGTTCTTGAAATCGGTCCCACTGCAAATCACCCAGGAACATGTTTGCGACACTGTTGGCGAGAAGAACGACAGCTGCTCACGCGCAAAACCAGTTTCCATTGGCTACAGCGAACAAGCACAGCTGAACGTTGAGCAGCTGAAAACTTGATAGTATAACTTGAACATACCTTGCCATATCGTGGCTACAACATCATCACGTTTATCAATTTCCCTCAACGAGTTGGCGAAATCATCGTAGTCTATGGTTTCATATTGTTAGTTCTGTTGTCCTTAGGGAAAAGGTAATGTAAACCATCAGTCGTTAAGGCATTCAGCCGCTGTGTTGCGTTAAGGGTGATAGTTGCAATCCCTTGTGAGACGTTTACTTGAATTTTGCTCAACCCCATGGATGAATGGCTGAAGAAAACACAGAAGGTGGTCTGGTTTAGTATGAGCCCGGATAACGACTTTGCCGGTATAACCGGTTGGATTCACGAGAGTGTGTACTTGGGATTGATTCATTCTGTCTCTTCGACATCACGAGTGTTACCTTTGATTGCCGTATGAATCGTATGACATCCCTTTTGTGTGCCTGGGGCCGTTGCTTTCTATTTAAAATTTTTCGATGTCGTAATGTGCAAAGTGAGCATCAGGTCTATCACGGACATTACACTACATGTACACGTCTCACGTCCACAGATCAAGGACCCTCTTCGCTGCAGTTGCTAGTATGTTCTCCTTGCCCGAGATTCCATTGGATTTTTGCAAGTCCTCTAGGGTAGACCTAGCACTATCCTTGACTATTTCTAGTTCGTCTCCGGTTGTTCGCTTCCCCAGCTGTCCGAGTAGAGCACAGATATTAATGCGAAGTTCGACAGGATGGGAAGGCAATTCAGGTCGTCTGGGGCTGGAAGCATCATTTCCATTCCGACCGCTGTTACGGAGGATACTCATAAGTTGGTCGAGAGCACGTCCTTGAAGAGGAACACGATTGCGCGCAGGAGGAGAGGTGACGATAGGGGACCCTGCCTCACTGTTGGTTAATGCTACAGTGGACATTGTTGCAGACGCTGGGGTCGTATCATTGAAAGGGGGTGCTACAAGAGCATTCAAGACCAGCTGGCCTAAAATGTAGATGAGCGAGATAATGAAGTGTATTGACCAAAATAACTTACCACCATCCCGGTAGGTACTAAGCAGACTGAGCGCAACGATAGCCTCATTGATGAGAATGGGATATTTGGCACTTCTGCCGACAAGTGCTACGAGCGCATCAACACATGGCGTGGTAACCACTGCTTGCATCGCTCGTTCCTTTTTCTGCTGTCTCGTCTGATTTTCTTCCGCAGTCCGTTGTTCGTTCGTGGGATCACCAGACCAAAGCGACTTGATGAGATTGACAATAACACGTGTACCTTCACTTTTAACAGCGACCGTGTCGGATCGCTTAATCAGGGCAAGAAGCTGCGAGAGTCCTGTCGTAGGTGCAGTTGCACTGTCGGAAGGTAGTATGACTGCGAGCGAATTGTCGACTTGTGACGAGTTCCTTGTTAGCAAATCGAAGAGTGTGCAAATAAACTAGACATACTACTGTTGTTGCAGAGATGCTTTACAACGCCAATGGCATTAACTTGCACGATGTCCGCCATTACATTACCGCGGTCGTCCCAAACGCCGCTCGCGACGATACGCTCGATTATTCCAGCGTTGCTCAGGTTTACGCGATTCGCATTCGAACGGACAGATGACTGAGAAAGATGCTTGAGTACGCCAATCGTTCCGTGCTTCAATTTGAGGTCCGCTGTTGATGAGAGCAGGGATTCTGAGGACAATAACTGAGCAATGTTATGTGGCGGGGATAGCAATAGTGTCGCATGGGATTCTGTCAAGTAATCAACAGAGCGGCAAAGTGAAATTGTATATGGTTACCTCTTCTTGTCAAGTTCCCGAGCGCAAGAGTACCACATATTGCCATGTCGTCCCTAAGATTTCCATGGTTGCCCGTAGTGACAAAAGCTCGAATCCAGCTGACCATACGAGAAACAAATTTCCCACCGGGATTTATTTCTTCCGAGTCATCAAAGAGCACATCCGTGTTTTTTTCTTCTCCAGACACTTCTACCACTGCTTTGATTACAGCTGCCTTACAATCGTCGAAAGCCTTTTCTTGGCTCCGAACCTCGGTGTCATCCAAACTGGTCTCATGTTGTACATACCACAGTGGGGCATAATTTCCTTGTTCAATGAAATTTAGCATCACAGATAAGCATGGAACGTCTTGATGTTCTGCAGGGAATACAAATCCGCGAGCTAGGGACAATCGGATGTCTTCGACATCTAGCGCAAGTGACTCGAGGTTTGAACATGCTTCTGAGAGCAGGTCGAAATCAGCGTGTAACAGAGACGTCCGGAGATGTGAGGGCTGCGCAAATTCCGGAGGGGGTGGAGCGGTAAGCAGAGGCGGCGTGAAAGCGATCAAAGACTGGACGAGGAAAGGGAGGACATCAGTGTCAAAGAGTGGATGTGCTGTGAAGAAATCAAATCAAGGGTCGGCAATGATTACTGAATAAACAAACCATCGTCTCTCAATTCCGTGATAAGCCTCCAAGCCCAATTGGATAGTTGTATGCGAAGAGTCCAGGACTCTGTCACATGTTCTGGAACGCCATCGAGCCCAGACGAATGTGGCGGAAATAGACTTGTCGGACCTCTCATCCAAGCACCGGTTGGGTATATCGCAGACGATAACCGTACAAGTGTCCTGGCGACCTCAAGAGATGTAAGCCGACACTTGACTGGTTCTGTGTACGTGGGTTATCAGTGGACATCACATCCGCGAAACATGCCGACACACCATAGCCAAGAGATGAATTGAGTAGAAACCCTATGGCAGTTTTGATGACCTGCAAATGGGAGGTAGATAAAGGCAGAGGGTTGACTTGTGGCTGAGGTGGGAGATGGTCCGCGTAGCCTTCAAGTAGTGATACGACTGCCTGAGGAAAGCCAGCTTCTAACAGCTGGCCTCTATTTTGGTCTGCGGAATAAACTGGAATGATACAGATGGACAGGAAGGATCGACTGTGCTCACCATGCTCTACACACAGGTTGGCACTGACACGGAGGATTTCGAGTACAGTGGGGGAGCGGGCATCATTTGGAGCAGACGATCCATCGAGTGCTTTGGACAGAAGAGAGGTGAGATCTTGCGGCAGGAAACTTGCTCCTAGCGCAGTGTGATTATCCTCTGTTGGGATGGCGTCGATAACAATACTTGGATGATTAGATATGTTGCCAACCTGTGCCGTTTCTGACACGCAACAAGTTAGCGAGATGTCTGGAAACGAGCTCGACATTGAGCCACGATTGCTCGCTAGCGTTGGATGAGAGTTGGATGCAAAGCGAGCCCAGTCGAGAAGCAGATTCGGCGCAGGTCAGGTTTTCCGAAACGGTTTCCATGTATCGAAGACAAGGAGCGAATAGCTATAGAACTCAGCGACGTCCTGTACAGTACAGCAGCTAATTTAGTTACTTACCGGTAGTGCACAGCCGTCAGACAGGCTCTTCCCAATGCCAAAGCGAAACAAGCCAAAGAAATCCGCCCCAGTCGACACACTTCCTCAGCAACCACCCGGGGCCAATGACGACCTTGTGGACGACCTGTTCACCGAGCTCGACTCGAGAGACGAACAGTCATCGACAGTTGCCCATCTCGCGAACAAGGTGGATGAAGTGATCGAGTCTGCGCTGAAGAAGCAGACCTCCAAGATGCGACATATTGCCAGGCAGGTGGGTGCGGCGCAGATCCTGTCTCAGCACTGGGCTCACCTCAAGACCCGCTAGGCACGAAAGGCCGCTACGTTGGCTCAGAATTTCGCCCCTTCGAATCCTGAAACGGAGGCACAGGCTGATCGCGAGATAAAGCAGGAGGCAGCTTCGATAAAGCGGACGTGCGACGAGCTCGCCGTGCAGATCCACGAGGTTGGTACCTTGCGCTAGTTTTCCCAGATCAGAGGCAAGACATGCGACAGATAAACCCAGACGGCCATTGTCTCTTCTCTGCCATCGCCGACCAGCTCGCTCTCCTCAATATCCTGCAACCCAGCGAAGCAAACCATACGACAGTCCGCGCTGCAGCCTCCACTTTTCTCTCTGAGCATCCTGACGACTTCCTTCCTTTCCTACCGTCCGCTTCCGGGGAAGACGGTGTCGGCGCAACCGACAGCACCGGACTCATGAATCCACGGGAGTTTGAACAATACTGTGGTGCAATCAGAGACACTGCCGCATGGGGCGGAGAACCAGAGATCTTGGCCCTTAGTCGGGCATATAACGTGCCAATACAAGTCATACAAGCAGGTTCACCCTCTGTCGTGACTCATACTCCAGACGGTAAGTCCCCCGACATGCGGCATGCGAAAATTGTCCGCATCAGCTTTCATCGTCGCATGTATGGTTTAGGAGAGGTGAGTGGTTTTGAAAACACAAGTGTCCTTAATCCCCATCAGCTGTATTAGCACTATAATTCGTTGCGGCCCAAGAACGTCCTTGCAGCTGTTGCAGACAAAATTCACTTAATGCTCAGCTGATCCTCGCGCCTCGTTTGATTAATAGAGTCCCCTAGCATTGATGTTCGCCAACAATAATTCATCCTCGCTCGATGTGCTGTATCACGCTTGGAATTGTTTCAGCTTCGCATACTTCTTTACCAACAATCTATGTCATACATACCATACAAGACTCGAGTAATCATGGACATTGCTCAGAGGAAAACACCATAATATAACTGGAGGGATTATTAAAACAATAGGTCATCCAAATCGTTGCCCCTCTGGTGTCCAGCCATGGGCCGAGGCTGATCTGCCAGATAACCTCCGAATGCACCATCTAGATTTGCATACGGATCCGCTACTGGATTACCGTCGATGTCATCATCATCATCATCATCTCCATCTCCAGCAGCAACAGCTTCTGTATCCTCACGGCTGCGGCCTCCTGTGCTCAGTGAGTCATCGATCCTGAGCGAGTCCACTCCTTGCGCTTCGAGGTCTGATTTTGGTATGTCAGTAGAAGCATCAGCAAGTCGATCGTGAGGTTGCGGTTCAATAGGGCCTGGACCAGCGACGACGACAGGGGTTGGAAGTTGAGGCCGCGCAAGGGGGACTAAAACCGCCCTCGAGTTCGCATTAAGCGCAGGGCTGTCCATCAATGCTCTTCCAGCTGCATTGCGGATAAAAGTCTGTGCTGCACATCAGACACCAGTAGGGACATGTCTGCGTGTACCAACCTCGGGATTTTTATGATAAATGCTACCCAGTGTTCCTGTGTGTAGTAGCAACTGATCGAGCGCGCCACGATCCATTCGGTCTGAATCCGTGGTGATAGGAGGCTTCTCTGCAAGCACAATTTCACTAGCCACCGTCGGGTTCATTGCAAGCATCCTCCAGTACATGAACCCCCGATCCCGCAGGTCGGGATTGTCTATTTCTTCAGTCGCCCATTTCAACACCTTATGAACTAGTGTCTTGGCGGTCTCTGAAGATGACTTGTAGATGAAGAGCTTGACTGCGGCAGTCAGAAGCGCAAGTTGGACCTAAAATAATTCAACAATCCAATACAGCGTTCCTGATACCAGATACGCACCTCGACAGTCTCGTCTAGGAATTTGTACACCAGATCATCCAGAAGCTCATCAACGTTATCGATCCTGTTTGAAAACTGGCCCAGTATCCAAACCATGGATGCCTTGGCCTCAGGCTCCTCCAGGGCATCTAAATTTTCACAGAGTGTCGGGATGATTCCTTCGTATCTGCCCGGGTAGCGTCTGAATACATCCTTGATCACAATAACGGCCTCTTGGACGACATAGGTGACTTTAGTTTCGATAAGATTAAGAAGGGATTGGATACACATATCCGCTGCTGCCTCGACCTTGATAGCCAATCGGCCTATCGATCGCACGGCTTTGCGGACAAAGTCGATGTCTACCTCTGATGCATATCTGTAATGCACAGTCAAGGACTCTACCCCGGGAATAAATGAGAGACCTACTCTTCAAGCTCTGCTAGTACTTCTCTTGCATTTTCTTCACGTCCAAGGCGGTACATAATTTCCAGTTTCGCTAATTTGACATAGATCGGATCGTTATATTTGCAGAAGAACACTTTAACATCATTCTTCAGGACAGCAGGCCTCCGTTGAATGATGAGCAAGATGTTGCGAAGTGCGACATATTGAACCTCTGGACCGGAGGACAACAGCGTGACTACACCATAACAATTAATCTCGGTGATCCCAGAAAAAGTTGTCATACTAACCCAATGGCGGACCCATCTTTTTGCAAATGTGGTCGATCAACCTTCGATCCCCCATATAATTCATGAGATACAGGAGAACTTTGATGGTGGTCAGAACCACAGCTGAGTTGGCGTGTTGCAGTTGTACAATCACCCTTTCTGCCATCATTTCAGCGTCAGCGTGCCGTTCTGGGACGTAGCGTAGCAAAGAGTCGAGTATGTATATTTGGCCCCATCTTGATCAAAGATTAGTGAGACTCGTGAAACGCTACAAACTGACTCACTCAGAACTCTCAGTCAGCGCAGTGATGAGTTTGTTCGCTATGGGCAAGTTGAGGCGAAAAATAACGCCATCCTGACGATCACCAATCTCCGAGAGCGCTGCTACGGCGTTCGCGACAACTATTGCATTGGGATCGAGCATCATATCTCTGAGCATCTCGACGAACCCTGCTCGCTCCGCTTTCCGAGGATCGGCAGCATAGAGTTTTGAGACGCAAATTGCAGCTGTCTTTCGTACATATGGATCCCGATCCTTGATGCAATGACGTAGTTGTTCAATAAGTGCTTCCACTACTGCAGGAATGGGTATGTACGCCATTGTCCGTATGGCAAGTGCCCGTATGAGTGGGTTGCGATCGTTGCAGTCCTGGAAATGAAATATAGGTTGCGACTTGACAAAAGTCATATACACTGCACCTGTAGAAAGCTCGGGATGACGACCTGTATGTGGTCTGGTTTAGACCGGCCGTAACTGACCAGGTACAGGTAGACCACTGCAGCGCCATGACTATAGGGAGAGTCGAATGTCCACAGTAGTACTCACTCTTTTTTATTTCGAGTAGAGGGGTTCCAATGCACTGGACAACGTCATGAAAGAGTGGAGACACTGATCAATGAACTGGTTTGGAGACATAGGCATACATCCAACAATTCACGTACTGTCATTGCCCATAGTTATATTTGCGACGATCTTCTTGAGGACAGTCCGTCGTTTCTGGAACTTTTTATCCTTTGTCTCTGCAGCTTGAAGCTCGGCGCGGAATTCCTGGTCAAAAGTATTCCTAGGGTGATCGTGGTGTCTCAATTATCCTGATGTACCTCGATCTTTCCGCGTTGGAAGAACTTTGCATCTTGTCCGGGTTGAGAGGCCATTCTTGTTTGACTGACAGTCGGTCCGTCAGCGCGTCAAGGTAGATGGTGGATGCGAAAGGAAGGCCCCAGCACAATGATGGGAGTGGCTAGTAGCTGGCCGCGGGAGCGTATTCGGTTGCCGCTTGCACAACTTTACCCGCTCCCACCACTAGGTCACGCTAACACCTACCCCGCGTTGTACTCGAGCACTTTACGGATGGCAGGATGACAATCGCCGCTTCCAAGAGTTAACACATTTTCCATTGGACTTCAGCTGGACCGGTGACTCGCAGTGGCTAGTGACACACAACAACGACGTACGGCATTCATTGACGTGTCGCACGGTGGGTTATCGGATGACACCTGATTTCGCCATTCTTGCGACTGATCAAATGATAGAGCATCTCAACTTGCGCTTCTATTCCTTGTGTTTCTGCACCCCCAGATGCTTACCGCCAGGTCATCCGCTCGTCTTCCGCTGCAAACTGCTCGACATGCCCGATACGCGAGTACGGTTACGCCGAAGGACAGGTTTAAAGTCGTCGTCGTCGGTGGAGGTGTGGCATGTCACTTTTAGATCATCTGGCTGAGCACAATTCGAACCAAATCCAGGTTCTGGAGGTTTGGCCGTAGCGAATCAAATCTATAACCGTTTTTCAGCCGCAGGCAGACCTCTAAATAGCGATGATGTTGCGGTTCTCGACGCGGCTCAGTTCCATTATTACCAAGTAGGTTGTGTTACTGGCCTACTTAAGTTGTCTGAACTCATTGCGTTACCTTTCTTTCTCTTCTTAGCCGGGCTGGTAGGTGTGCCTATACCAGCAGTGACCCATCTCTCATCGCTCCAAGGACTCTTGTTGGTGCAGGGCTCAGTTCCAAACATGAGTTCCGACGTCCCCTTGCCTCCCTATTTCCACCAAACATTACCCACATCGGAGAAGATGTGACAAAATTTTCTCCTACAACGTCATCTGTAACAACTTCGGCGGGGCGATTGATAACATATGAAACGCTGGTTATTGCTGCGGGCTTGAAAATCGATTGGGATTCTATTGCAGGCTTATCTCAAGCGCTCGATGACCCTGCCTCTGGCGTGTCATCCATCTACTCGTTTGACACATGTGACAAGACCTGGGAAAACATTGACTCGTTGCAACGTGGAGATGCGATATTTACGCAACCATCGGGTATCATCAAATGTGCTGGAGGTATGTAACCAGAGCCATAGTGTGATATGTTTCCAGCTCAGTCAACAACAGCTCCTCAGAAAATAATGTGGATGGCCTGGGATCGGTATAGAAGATCTGGTAGAGGTGGTGATATCAACATTACGTTTGTGACGGGAATGCCGTCGATGTTCAGTGTAAAGAAATACTCGGATGCGTTGGACGCACTTCGTCTTCAAAGAGGTATTGGCGGCGAATTCGGGCAGAACCTTATTGCGATTGATGTGCCAAATCACCGGGCGACCTTCAAAAAGGTCGATGGGACGACTGTTGACCGCACATATTCACTCTTACATGCAACGCCTCCAATGGGTCCCTTGGATTTCATCAAAAAATCTCCAGTAGCTGACACTGCAGGATGGGTGGATGTCAATCATGCGACGCTTCAGCATGTAAAGCCAGAATACAGCAACATTTTTGCTATTGGAGACTGTGCTTCCTTCCCAACCAGCAAGACTGCAGCAGCTATCACGTCGCAGGCGCCAGTCCTCACAGAGAACCTGTTTTCTTTCATGGACAGCGGGAAGCTCAGCAACGCGAGATATGATGGGTATACCAGCTGCCCGGTCGGTATTATTTGACAATGCAACGAGATACTGTGCTTATCTCCGTTCCAGCTCCTCACAGGATATGGCGAATTAATGTTGGCTGAGTTCAGGTATGGGTTAGAGCCGAAAGAGTCGTTTTCTAGCTTCCTCGGTGATCAGACAAAACCGCGAAGGTCGGCTATTCGATTTCTGATTATTTAACTGGATATTCACTTGCTAGTGTCCAGGCTTTTCTACCATTTGAAAAAAGTATATATCACCAGATTTGCACTGCGACAGTTCGACTAAAAAATCACCCCATCTTTTTATTCAGGATCTATTTCCGTGGGCATACTGGAACTTGATGGTGAAACTTGTGGTTAATCTCGTTAGATCCTGCTCTGATGCATTTAACACCAAATGTGCTATAGGTCAATGGGAACTGGTTCGGACCGTCGGGACTATTCCGACCCAGATTCACTGGGTGAAGTGATTCCGCACGCTCTGTATTTAGGTCCTGTGAAATGCACGCATTTGTCGCCCTATGGATAATTGCTACGGGTCTCATCACAATGTCCCGGCCGGAGCAGCATTCAGAACGACACTAGTACTTAGCAGTACTGGCAAAAGTTGATGGTCGCGGCTCCCGGCCCGATGGCATAGCGACCACTGCACTTAAAAGTTATTTCTGTTCTTGGTGTGTAAATGTCTTACTGCTACCGTTCCCGTGCGAGCCATCACCCGTTCCTGCCATCCTAAATGGAAGAACAATAAAGTGACCACAAGCATGAACGTGTCTTTGAACGAGATTTTTTTTTTCCCGTGTATGGTACGTTTGCCATTATTTTTGTGTGTTTCACACTAGCCAAACTTTGTCGCGTGATCACAAGGGCTGTACAGGTGAACGAATCGGGCAGCTTCAAAGTGATCACAATGCGCCATCGATCTTTCTGCCATCGGAATAGGTGATCCGAAAAAGAGGATGCAATAGCTGCAAATCCATGTGATAAAATATACTAGCAACACGCATATGGGATGATACGGAATACGGTTCAATATCTCATCGCCGGCCAATCTAACACGTTCACATTTCCTTGTCGAGCATTCAACGGTACCGCCGGCAAAGTAGTAGTAGCTAGCGCTGGGTATTCCGTATATCCCGCATTTTGAAAGACGTTCGTCACTGACATCATGATAGACCCGTTTCTGAAACCAACCAGCACGCTTCTTTGTGAGACGATTCTATGAAGCAGACCACGAAGGTGAAGCGCGTTACAATTTTGTTTCGTGTCTAATAATACTTAGTATGTCCGTCTCCGTAACGGAAATAAGATAGATCGATTCGGCATCTAGGAAGCGGATTGCCTGAATGTGATTGCAAAAGTCGACGGAGAGCCGTATGTATGACACGCTATGACACGGGGTTCATGATACAATGAAGGCGAGTGGGGATCTCAGTCGAGATGTGGGATCGTTTCAAGTCTCCGTTTCAGGCTTCCAAAGCTGCACTCCAATCGTAAACCATAGAGAAGACTTCTTCCGGTTTTATCGCACACCAGCGTTGATTGCTACATCAACTCGTTAAATAGTCTGAGGGGAAAACGCGTACCATTGATTTTGCTTACAATAAACTTACTGGTATGTCGCCAGCACAGTCACTAAGCACAAGTTTAAAGTTGTCGTCATCGGTGCAGGTGGGTCACTTTCCCATTCGTTAGACATATATATTTATATTTGAGATGTTTCAGGTTCTGGAGGTTTATCTGTAGCAGATCAGATATACAACCGTTTTTTTGCCGCAAGTAAACCTCTGGGCCACGGCGATATACATAGTAGTGGTCGACACCGCGTGGCTCCAGTAAGACACGTAAAGCTGGCATGTATTTTCTGGAATTATCAATAATTTACCCTTGGCTTAGCCTGGCTAGTAACTTTTCCAACAATGATCCATTTCTCATCGCTCCAAGGACTCTTGTTGGCACAGGGCTCCGCCCCAGACATGAATTCAGGTGTTTCCTTGTTTCCCTATTTCCTACCTCATATTGCGCATATTGGGGAGAACGCGGAAAATGTTTCTTCTGCGACGTCATCTGTAACGACTTCGTTAGATCGGTCGATAACATATGAAATGCTAATTATCGCCTGAAAATCAACTGGGATTCTATCGTAGGCTTATCTGAAGCTCTTAACGACCCTACCTCTAGCGTGTCATCCATTTGCTCGTTTGACACTTGCGACAAAGTCTGGGAGACGATTGATTCATTGCATCGTAGACATGCAATATTCACGCAACCAACAGGTATTATCAAATGACCTGGAGGTAACATGAAATGAAATTGTGGTATGCTTAATGCTGATATGACTCTAGCTGCTCAGAAAATAATGTGAATGGCCTGGCATCGGTATAGAAGATTTGGCAAAAGCAATGATATCAGCAGCGTTTATGACAGGGATGCCGATTATGTTCAGCATGAAGAAGTACTCGGATGCGTTGGATGCTCTGCGGTTGAGATGGGGGATTCGAGGCGAATTTGAACACGATCTCATTGCGATCGATGTGCCCAAGCAAACGGCGACCTTCAAAAAAG
The DNA here is from genome assembly GCA_038093715.1 of Austroboletus cf. mucosus. Taxonomy (NCBI): domain Eukaryota; kingdom Fungi; phylum Basidiomycota; class Agaricomycetes; order Boletales; family Boletaceae; genus Austroboletus; species Austroboletus cf. mucosus. Next base: position 264,506 of record JBBPST010000001.1, on the reverse strand, counting down.
CCGATGGGACGTCTGTTGATCGCACATATATGTGACACCTCCAATGGGTCCCTTGGAATTCGTCAAAAAATCACCGGCAGTCGACACTGTAGGATGGGTGGATGTCAATCATGCGACGCTTCGGCATGTAAAGCCAGAATACAGCAACATTTTTGCTATTGGAGACTGTGCTTCCTTCTCGATTAACAAGACGGCGGTAGCTATCACGGCACAGGCACCCGTCCTCACGGAGGATCTGTTTTCTTTGATGGATAGCGGGAAGCTCAGCAACGCAAGACCTGATGGTTATACCAGCTGTCCGGTCAGTATTGTCTGCAAATGAAATGAGTCACTGTGCTAACCCGCGTTTCAGCTCCTTACAGGGTATGGTGAATTGATGCTGATTGAGTTCAAGTATGGTTTTAAACGAAAGGAGTCATTTTCCGACCGGTCACGAAGGTTAGTCCTCTGATCTCTGGATCGTTGCCATGTTGTTAAACTACCAGTGATTAGATTCTTTTATCACTTTTGGAAGGTACATCCACATTTCCGCCGATTATAATCCAACTTCTTCATGCACCTTTTAGGATCTATTTCCCTGGGCGTACTGGAACCAGATGAAGCGCATGTTTACTTCTGGAAGTCTGACATATTTTCGACGTGCTAGATTAATGAAAGTTGGTTCGAGCCTTCAGGACCATTCCGGCCCAAGTTCGATACAACATGAATTGAACTCGAATCACGGCGAACAGATACAGATTCGAAGTAACCGAACTGCGCTGAACAATATAATATTTCTATGTTTGACCTGATTAATCAACCACCTAAAATGTACAAGTTTGTCGGCGTCATATTGTCTCCGCCGGAACAAGAAGATACCAGGTGGAATCGGGAAGTATGCGGATGACAATAATAACATTAGGTCCCGAAGGCGGCCAACCGACGCGGCCGCAGCTCATTTGAATGACGTAACGATTAAGCAGACGCATGGAACACTATACAAAGTTCAAACGCAAAATTTCAAGTTTGACCCACTAATATTGTACTTCAGGCTTTAACCTAACAAAGCACATCCGGCTCGTAAGCTTACGATCGGACTTGCATCATCCCGTAGCGCCGTGCCATAAAATTTCCTTCTCAAGTCTTAGTAATGAGTGATGATGGCGTCCTGAAATTTCGCCAGTGGTAGCGAGAATTTCGGACGAGTTGTCCAATTACTCGGCGCTCGCTACTGAATGTCCTTCTTAATAGCTCTTACCTGTGGCGAAAATCAATATGGCACGAATAGTAATGAATGCAAGTCATGTAGAATATTGGCTGAATGACCCTGACCTCGACTTTGTTTGGCTTCTTAGAGTTCCGACATAGTTCCCGCTAGCAGCAATAGGTCATGGTGTAAGGCGGGTTCAACGTTTGATTCGATTGGCCGCCTGCTGCACGTGATCGTGGCGTGGCGTGGGGATGACTGTCGAGGAGCGTGTTGTACTCGAGCTTGACGTTGCCCCAATGTCGAGGTCGTTGACCGCAACACAAATCATCAGCCAGGGAGACTATCTTGACAATGACTTCGACCCAAACACATTGACTGTTTCTCAGTTATTGGGAGTCCTCACTCACCACCAAATTCGTTATCCCACTCCGTACACGAAAGCGAAACTCGTGCAACTGTTCCTCGACGAAATTCAATCCAAAGTTACTAAACTTCGGAAAGAGAGGCTGAAAAGGGAGAATAGTGTTGCCAGCGACGATGGTATTAAGGATGGTCTGACGGGCAGACCGCTCAATGCGGATTCCAAGGTAGCCACTTTCTGCCCCTCGTGGCTCGTAGCTCATCATAGCTTAGGTGACCAGGCGATCCTCGCGGCGACTCTCTCGGGCCCCGGAGGATGACGAACTATCACAACGACCAGAACCGGTAGGCTCACTGTCAATCCTGTTTCCTCTTTCAGCGCTAATGCCTATTTTCAGCCAAAACGTCGTCGTTCGTCTGCCAGACCGGATTTAGGTGGAGTCCCAACGAGCAGGGTTCGTAGCAAAATATCGTCCCTCGCGGAAGAAAGTGAGCCGGAAGATGTGCCACCAGTTCGGAAAGCGACAAAAAGGAAAGAGGTAGGGACAGTTTCATTAGTTTCTCAATGAATGACGCTGATGTAAAAGTATCAGGACGATCAGACACGTCGAACATCGGTACGTTCCATGCCCTACCGTAGTGCTGTTCTGAATTCCTCGTTCGTAGTTGGCAGATGACAGTGGATGGGAAGACAACAATATTTTCCAGTCTGGTGCTGAATCTTCGTCGCCGACCCGACCATCCCCCGTTCGTAGGCCGGCTCGCAAAAGTGGTGTACACAGGAAGACTCGCCATTCTATGTCGGCACCGCCACAGCTTTCTCCTCCATCATCCCCAGTCAAGGCGCCTATTTTCCCTCAACGGTCCCCACCTCAGTCCAAGTTTGAGCCCCAAATCCCATTGGACATTCTACGACAGTCACCTGCATTGTCACCTCCCGGGAAGAAGACCATGTTTGTTCCCTTGGATCATCAGGCTAGCCCGTCCCTGGTGGCAAAGGAGCCGCCACAATTTTCTGTTCCAGATGCGGATACGGCTGTTATGGATCGTCATTTTGATTCGGCAGCCCCGCCCGCGAACCTTCCGGACGACGGGATCGACGAATTTGAGCTTAAAGAGAAAGTGTCATCGACGTCCCGGCACATCCCGAATGCTATGGTTGACCATCTCGAGCCCCAGGCAAAACCGAGGCACTATTTACTCACGTTCTTGTATGCCCTCTGTTTTCTTGTTTTCTCAAGCATTGTCATCAACTACAAGAGGGAATCTGCACCCATTGGCTTTTGCGACGCGAGATCGAACAGTAGTCAAGCTTTGCGGGAATTCCAGTCTCACGTCTTTGCTATGGAATCGTGCATCCGACCAAATCGGAGCCTTCTGGATACAGCATCAGAGTTTTTTGATGCTGTCTTGGCCAACGATGGAAGACCTTGCCCTCCGCTTTCGTTAATCCCCTTGCCGCATCCATCAACATGCACGCCTTGTCCAGAATATGCAACGTGCACCCAACGCATGGTGACGTGCAATAGTGGGTACATACAACGTCCGCACCCCATTCTTGCGTTATTGTCACCTTTCGGAACCGCTCCGTCAGCTCCTGTCGAGTCAGTCTGGACCTTCATTTCTGAGGTGGCTGATGGGTTACCCGGATTGGGCCCTGTTACTTTCCCGCCTCATTGTATTGAAGATCCGAAACGAAAGAGGAATATTGGCGCCTTGGGGAAGGCGATCGAAGCCCTCCTCGGTCAGGAACGTGTGAGAAGAGTTTGCGCCGGCGGTGAGGAGACCCAGGTGACGATATCCGATAGTGAAGGAGGTGAAGCCAGAAAATGGGGTTTAGAAGTCGAGGTTCTGAAGGAGACGATGAGGAAGAAAACAGCGGTATGTGGACCTGTTACTCTCCGATACGCAATCAGTAACATATTTGGTTCGGCAGCCACACCTTCTCGACACGTTTGACGATACCTTTAACGAGGCTATACAACAACTTGTGGAGTGGGGAAGTGTTGTATTTGGAGAGAACATGTTGTGAGTTCCCGATCACTAATTGTCTGATCCCGATTATCACGTCACTCAATGTGCTGCAGTGGGCATCGTTATCTGGCCCACAAAACTGCCAATTTAACCCTGAATTGCCAGCTCACGGTAAAATTCAGACAAGTGTGGTTACGATGGCGAGCAACTATTTTTGGTGAGGTGACTGCGTTGTGGTCGTTGCCTTGCGCTGACGCTTCTATGTAGCATTGTGTGCGTGTACGTGCATGGCCGTCTTCTTTAGACGGAGCCGCGCCCAACGCCAAATAGAGAAGAAGCGTGTCGCGGAACTAGTGCAAATTGCACTTGATACGTTGCGTAACCAGGAGCTTGCACACCACACGGATCCGGTGACGGCACCTCAACCATATTTGTCTTCCCTTCAGCTCCGTGATCTTATTCTGCAAGAGCAGCACTCAATATCCGCTAGGAAACGGCTGTGGGATCAGGTGGAGCGGGTCGTAGAAGGCAACGCGAACGTCAGGGTCAATCTAGAAGAGGTACGCGGTGGCGATGAACACCGTGTATGGAGATGGGTAGGAAGCGCGGGAAGGGGGCCAGAGTATCGGAAGAGGGTTGAAATCAGGTCAGAAAAGGGTGGTGAGGGCCGGGTCGCCTGATCTGCGGGAGAGGGCGAGCGCGAATGGGTCGGGAATATATTGGCTGACAGGGACCCCTTGACCCATGGTACTTACGACGGGACGTTTGTCATGGTGTCGTTATTGGAAAAGTTATGAGTATAGACAACTTCTCTTTGACCCGGTCACGAAGGCATTTAATTAAAGTGGTCCGATGAATGGATACGCCCAGCTTTCCCACTCGGAACCTACTTGAAGATCCGGACCCGGGCTTGGAACAATTGCAAGGAGGCACTGCCGACGGAAGGGCGCACTTGTTCCCTCCAGGAACTGCTGCCACCAATCAGTCACTCTCTTGTCGCACGCAGCACAGCGCCGTAGTGACAAACTTTCACTACAGCTGGCGAGGGTCTGTCCCCACTTGGACGCGTGGTCCAGAACATGGCGTATTTGGCAACTTTCGTTCCGAGCACCCCCATACGACCCAAGTCTAGACATGCCATCTGGATCTCGTCACGTTCGGCTGCTAAATATGTCTAGGTATAGGGCATGCTCATCCCCATCGGCATCCCCATTTGGATCTTCTCTACGAGCGACCTTTTCATAAACTGCTCCTCGGCGAGCACGCGCGTCGTCTATCCGATATGAGTAAACCATGTGATCGACCAAGGGAATAACCCTCACCCTCAAAAAACGTTCTAGATCGATACGGCCACTATTCAGGGCCCTGTGCAGATGATAGATCGTGTCTTCAATCGCATTGTCCTCCGCGACCAAATTAATCAACCTGAAACCACGGTCGGTGAGTTGTTATCGAAAGAATTGTGGCGAAAGATACTTGCTGGTTGTGGACAATGCTCGTGGAGCAGACCAATTCGTCTACGCCTGGATCGCCTTTTCGGCGCAACTCGGCGAGGTTACGTTCTGCTTGTTCGACAGTGCTTCGCAGCCTTGCTGCGACATTACGGCAGACGTCTCGTACGGCTTCTAATCGCGCCATCTCGTCCCGGATAGCAGGTTCACCGGCAAGAAGATCTGCCTGCTGGGGGCGTAGCCGATCGGCTTCCAAGCGCATAACCTGGGAGAGGGAGGAAAACTCTGATCGTATCTTGTCCTGGACCTGGGCATGCAATTGGAGCAGTTCTGGATTCGGGGGGCGTGGCGGTGCTGGAGCCGGAGAAGGCTGTGGGATAGGCGATTCGTCATCGAGTAAGTTTGGGCGTGAGATACTCGGCACGTCGGGTGGAGGGCGGACCGGCGGTGGGGGCAGGGGAACATGGGTTGAGTGATTCGAGGCAAGGGTTGGAGCCGGACTTTGTGCGTTTGGATAGGGCACAATATCGAGGGCGGCCGAAGGTACGGATGTGCGGAAATTAGCATTGGTGGAAGAAGACAGCTCTCTAGACTGTTCGATAGGCGATCGTGCGGCATTTCCATCGGGAGGAAACACGCGCTGCGGAGGAAGCGTTGATGGGTGATGTTGCGGCGTACGGATATCGACACGTTGATGCTGGGGCAAAGGCGGCGGCGGGCGATTGTAGAGGTCAGACTAGATATGGAAATATGGTTGAGGAAAGAGAATAGCGTTTTAGAGTGATATGGGCATACGTGTGGATATGAAAGGGAAGAAGTCGCTGGCGTAGCGATAGGGCGCGGGGGCACGGGAGACGACTGGGACGAGATGGGTTTGGGTGGCAATGCGGGCCGATCATCAAGGTGAGGGGACAAGGGCTGAGAAACTAGGGGAGGGCGTGGGTGAGCGGAGGGGAGGGGTTGATCAGGGGCTGGACGGGGACTAGAAGGCTTGGGTTTGGCATAAAGAGGGGGGGAACGAGAAAAGTAATCCTGCATGGCTTGAAGGAGGGCGGTGATATTGCAGGGCTTGGAAGGGGTCAGCGGGGGCCAGATTGGGAAGAGGGACAGGAACAGACCTCGGGCTTCCTGGACCAGTCGAGGAGATAAGGGATGGCACATCGACCACTGAGGTCGACGTACCTGCTGGGCCGGACGAGAAGGTCGTTGTTAGGGACGACATAGGAGAGAGGGGGCTGGCGAGGATAGTCCTTTGTGAGCCATATCGCGACGGGGATGTTGTAGGAGGAGCCCCTGAAGGATATCGGGAGAAGACCGTGGAGACAAAGGAGGAGATGGGCCCGGCCATCGTCGTAAGCTGCACAGGCGATCAATCAAAGACAAGAGGAGAACATGTTCGACTGACTGTAGACGTCGGACTTTGGGCGGAGGACGGGGAAGCTTGCGAGGGCGCCGTCGACGTCGACGCACACACGATCACGGTCAGCGTACGAGGCGGCGTTCTGACGCAGCCATGCGCGTGTCTCAGCCATGGCGGGGCGGGCTGTCGGGGGTGGCGTGGGGGCGGGGTGTTCGATCGGCGACGGGAGGGTTCGATCTCCGACGCGTACCGGCTCGCTTGCCGGAGGACAAGGGGAGTGTGGCAGCGGAGGCGCAGTGACCCCGGAAAGAAGGGTTGGCCCCCAGATCAGTGGGCATGGCCAGAAGCACTGGCGCTTAGATCGCCCGATTTGTCTCCCACCCTCTCACTCCGCTTCTGTGGCGGCCTCTTTCCATTTCCGCGTGGCTGAACTCTATTTTGTGACAGGATGTGACGTGATGATTGGGTGCTGCCGCAAACAGGTACAAGTTCCCACGCATGCGATCGGTATCTCGCCAAGAACCAGGGCATTTTTTTCAATTAGAGGTGTCCGAGCCAACGGGTCCTGCATGCCTTACCGGATCTTTAGCCTTCGTGTGTGCTATTCTAACGTCCCCCTCCTGTCTCACATATATAAGACCGGCGACGCCCTCTCCCCCTCTCCATCCTCCCCCATCCCTCCCACCATGCGTGCCTCCAGGCTCTCCGTCCTCTACGACTCTGACGCACCCGCAAAGTCCCTCACGCCCCAGCGCAAGCACAGGAAGCTGCTCAAAGACGGCTCCAGCGAAGTGTGGCCAGAAGACATTGAACGCGTTTTTGTCCAAGGCCCGTCTCTCCACACTCCCGCTCTTCGTTATCTCATTCTCTCCTCCAGGTCTCCGCGATTACTGGGAGTCTCCCTGGGCAACATACTCCCGTGGACGCAGCCGTTGGAGGAACCAGTTCCTCGTCGACTATCTCCACAAGAACGGCGTCGAACGCTCAAAGAAGCAGGTCGCAAGCCACATTCAAGTCCTTCGCAACATGTGGAAGGGCGAGCCAGGTAGTTCTCATTCCCTCCCTTCCCCACTCCCACTCACCCCTCCCAGAATACCATCTCGTCGCAGGTGGCGAGGAGCTCTTCCTCGAAACCGCTCTCCTTCCATCCGTCAAGGCCGAAGACCCTTCCGAGCTCCCCGTCGGTTTCTTTGACGATCACTCCCCGGCATCCGATCTCTCGGGTGGTTCGGCTACTTCCTCTTGCCCGCCCCGGTCTCTTGCATCCGGTTCCAGCCCCACCGTGAGTTCCACCACGGAGCTCTCCCTTTTGCATAGCTTCAGACCTTCCCGAGTCGATGACGATGGTCGCCGTATCCGATCCCTCTCGGCCTCCGACTGCCATCGGTCCGACTCTCGCCGCCTCTCTCCTCTCTCCTCCTACTGGACTTCTGATCTCGGTCGGCCCTCGGCAACCCAGTCCTGCCCGAGTGGTCTCTACACTGCCGTCGATCAATCCTTGGACTTTACTCCACAGTACTCCCCGGAGCCATCCCACCAGCCTAGTCTGTCCGATTCGCCACTCTTGTTCACCGAATCTCCTTTGTTCGCCGCAGAGTCCGCTTCTACTCCCATTGGGCTAACCAGGCTTTCTCTCTGGGCAGAGGGCATGCCCACCCTATCCATTCCTGTGGATGCTCTCCTTTCTTCTACACAGCCGTTCGTCCACTCGTCTCCGGCAGTAGCCCTGAGAATCAAGTTGCACCTTCCACCCATCGAGACCCCGTCGTTCCCAGCATTACACGGCTTTCAAGGCTCTGTTTCTTGCATCATGCGGCATTCTGTCAACGTTAGGTGCTCCACTGCCGTTTTCGTCCGCGACCAGTGTACCGCCCGGGAGAGCAACCTTTGTTCCCTCGTGTCGACCCAGCCAACCGGTAACGATTCGCTGCAGAGCGTTACACTGCTTCTCCCTGACTCGCCGCTCAGCCGCGGTCGGTGGCTCGACTCGGGTGAGTGCTCCTCCGCCCGATTGCTTGACTAAGGCCGCATGCTCATTACGTATCTCATAACAGCCTCACCGGCCCGTATCGAGCAGAATATCATCGTCAACGAACAGGTTCTTGCGCACATCTTTTATGACTTGGACAGAGGACAATCTACGCCTGCTGCGAAGCTTGTCGGCATCCAAAAGTGCCGCCAGGAAAGATCACCCAGTCCTGAGTCCGCTTACCACACCGACTCCCTTTTGCCCACCTATACCCACATGCCCGGGCAATGCATACCACGTTCCAGCATCCCCACGCAGACGTCTCTTCCCTATGCTTTGTCAGCTATCAACGCGGATACCACCTTCTCCGCCGCGTCGTCATACTCGGCGGCGTTCATGCCAATGCCTTCTCTGCTTTCATGACCTTCATGACCGTCCTCATGCTCGGACATTCATTGCCATGGAACCATTGTATTTGTTTTACTCTTGACTCTCTGGATATTGCCTTCTGTGAACTCTTTTTTTTTTTTTGCCCACACTGTTGGGGTTCTCTTTCGTTACGATTTAATCATTCGTCTTCATCGATCGCGCTTTGTTTTTGTATCTTTCACAGCACGAAGTAGTGTAGATATTCGGCAACGTCACTGTGGACACATAGTACGTCTAATCATCGTTACGCTCGGGTATACGTAGAGAGCCTACGGGCCGATTCTCGAATACGAGAATCGTAGTGACGACGTTGCAAATGCAACAATTCGAAAAACGAGGTTCCAAACGAATGGCTTAACTGGGGATCGTCCACTTCCGGTAGATATACTCCATCTACATGCCGATCGTCTGTGGATAAGAGCGCTTCAAGTTTCGGTTCCTTTATAACCAAGCTCTCCACGAAATCCAGGGCACGAAGCGCCACCGGAGGTGTCCAATTCAATGAAGCAGTGAGAAGCCGCTTGGAAAATGCCGCCGACCGCCAAGGCAGTGAGTTGCCCGTGGTTCGCGGAGAGAATACGATAGTCAACGCCCGGAACAACATGTCCGCGATAATCGGCTGCTGCGTCGTGCCGGACTCCGAGACAAACAGCACGTCATCGGCCTGAAGTAGTTCGCTGATTGGCAGTATGATGGCGTATAGGTGATTGACAAAGTCACCGAGGTCGATGTTCAAGGCTTCGCCTGGTCGAGATCCGACGTGTCAGCATGTTTCACAAAGAAATTGCAAAACGAAATTGACCTTGACCGGATAATAACTCAAACGCCGTCACAATACACAACAAGCGATGTTGCATATCTATGGTCTGGTCCGAAAAACTGCGTGACTCTTTAGCGTGCGAGTCGATGTTGTCACACTCCGGCCGCATAATAAGATTCTTCAGAACTTGCATTAGATCCTTGAAGAAGTCGACGTTGACGAGATGCGCATATTTAGATATACCCCTCAGAGCTGCCGGCAGAAGGGGAGTCGGAAGAGGGTTCTTGAGTATTCGAAAATACAACACAAAAAGAAGCTTCAGGGTTTCCGTGTGCTTGCCACGCTAGTCAGGCATTGGAAGAGGCAGTTTTTCTTCCACACTTACCCTCTTGGCACGCTCTTCTTTGTCCACCTCCGCTTCTGCCTCGCGTACCTCACGCTCAATTTCTTTTTTTTCTTTGAGGGCCTTTTTGGCCCTTTTGCTCAAGTGAGGCCGGTCTGCCGATTTACCTTTGCTCCTACGGTTCGCCGTCTTTCCCTTTGTGTGCCTGTCGTCACTGTCGACCTTGGAATCCGAGGCTCGCACATTGAGCTCGCTCCTCAGGCGTAAATGCAAAAGACATGTGAGAACGTTTGGGTGCACGTTAAAGTGCCTTTCTTTGACCATGCGGTTCAACAATTGCACGGCTTCCAGAGAAGGTTCGCCAGTAAGATCATTTCTAAAGATGCCGATGATGGTATTCAAACATAGATCGGATGACTGAGGATACGCTTAAGTAGGCTTTCAAGTTGGACCATGTTGAAAAGAAGCTTACCTCATCCCATGATTTCTTGCTTAATCGCGCCACAATGCACGCGACAAGGTTCACTCGGAAGTTGAAATGTGTGACATCTGAGGCTAGGGAGCACATGCATTTGAGGGCGACGTCGGCCAATTCGCTCTTCGCTGTAATGGACGCTCGAAACAGAACCACGAGGCGGCGCAAAGAATGCCTACCTTTGAGTTCGGCTTCAAGAGCGCGGAGATAGGACTGATACACGAGTACAAGGCCTTGCTCCCATTCACGTGTTCGCGCAACCATCTGGCTAACCTTTTCTGCCTTTTCCTTGTCCGTTAGTGTGCGTATTCGATATCCAGGAATGATGTCTTTAAACACCGCGAGCTGCGAGAGAATGGCTAGTTTGCGTATTGCAAGATCATTTTTAACCGGTTCTTTGTGCGACGGAGTTGTGATTGTTTCCAAAGAAAAGGTATGTAATCGACGAAGTAGACCGAGCTAAGGTTGAGAATGAGACAAGAAGTGGGAACATTGAATTGAGCAAACAGACACTGTTTTCTGGGTCGGCGATAATTTCTTGACAAATACTAGCTATTTGGTCTTTTGCGCCCTGACTCCTAGCTTTACGCGAGCTGTTCGCAATCACGTCCACGACTGCGGGTCGACCAAAACGAGCACCAGTGGCCACGTCCTCTACTGTGGAAGGCGCTGGCAGGGGAGATTGGCACCGGTCGGAGTCCTGGGTGCTTTCACTGTCATCACTTTGCACTGGTGCCACGGTCACTTTTTCTGAAGCTTGTATTCGGCCATCCGAGAGCTTGATCGGAAGACCGGGTATGCTGCGACGCGACTCTGGCTCTGGGCCTTTGGGTCGCCGGGGAACACGCTCGTATGGCATCTCGGTATCAGAATCTAGATTGACCGGAGATGGAGGCTCTTCTCCGGAGTCGCCCTTGGGGAAAAAGGCATAGTCAGATTGGGTCTCTGCATCAGAATCCCCCACATCGGTATCCCAGGACTCCGCATCCTCGTTATGGGAATCGACGGAGGGTAAATCGTCGACCCTGGGTTTGCGGATAGGCTCGTGAAGTTGGCGGAGACGCTGAGTCTCCTTTTTACTCCTGAGCGGATCAGATCGTCAAGTTGTATTTAGAGTGTGGGTCTAGGGGCAAAGTACCTTGCTATGCCCTTGTGATCCAGCGCGGCGAGGAAATTGATATTGTCACCGAACTCGTCCAGCAAGGTCACGTCGTCCTGCGAAAGATCGACGCCGTGGACATCACCGTCGGCAGTGGCAGGGATGGCGATGTACTCTCTGTCAAAAGCCTTGGTCTTGGGTGCGGATTTTTGCTTTTTCGCCGGACGCTGGAATGAGCGTAAATGCGCGTCTACGAGCGAGTATGGGGCGTGTTCACCGCTGGGAGTGCCTGTGCAGCTCTTTTTTTCGGCGTGGAGCGCATGTGGACGAAAGAGGAAGGTCGCTTGGTCCACGACGACGATGGACGCGTACAAGCCTGGGACGCCGCCGCCGGTGCACCACGTCCTCCGTCCGCACCACGTCGACCTCGTCGCCGTATTTTTGCTCGTGTTCAAAGAATTTCGCACCAATCTCCCACCCAGCTTTCTCTTGTTCGTATACCGCTTCTTGCTCTTCGAAGTGTCTGAGGTGCGCGCACCGCTCGCTCACAGCCAATGTCTCACTCTTCGCCAGGTCGTGCAACCAAAATCACACCAGGAGATCATCTGCGTGCTCAGATCCGCGCCAGATGTCGACTCCTCGGATGTCCGGAACCTCCTCGCGGCCCTGGAAGCAGTGGTAAGACACCTGTCTCGTCCCTTGTCTCGTCCGTTTGATCGAAACTTGCAAAGCCGAGCCAACTCACCAGCGCAGACCAGTTGACTAGCTTTTTTCACAGTGCGTCGCTTACACGGTCGCACCAGTGATCTAATCCTCTTCTAGGCACTCCTGCCTTGTTCATGGATAGGGCTGACGACGAGGTGTGTACACAATTCGACTCTTCTTTTGCATGCTCACAATTGCATCAGCCCACCATCCTCGTATGCGCATCGATTTATGTCGTCGTCCACTAACTCGACGTTGAGCAGGCCCGCCGCTCAATCTTTGGTTACTTTTGCCGCCGTTGTTTCGTCAGCTTCATCAAGCTTTCGTTTTATGGAGTAATGCAACTACAAAGAGATTACCAAGCCTGGTGTGCTGGAGACAATCAGGCTGGTAATACTCCAGTGGAAAAAGATCCTCTCACTGGCGACATCTGGATCTTTAAGACCAACTCCGATTTGAAATCATCAGCTCGCTCAGAGCCTTGGGATCTGTAGGTTTTCCCAGACGGGCTTCCTTTGGTCGTGTGTTAACTTTTGCTCTTCGAGCTGGGAGAAAGGTCGCTCGACAGGCGACGATGTCATTGGTCCCGAAAATTTACGTAGGTACTTTGAGCAACGCTTTCATGACCATAACGATTCGTGCGTGTCAAGTTCCTCGTGTACAGTCTGACAGTCGTCATTCGTTGGTAGTGGAATTCGTCAACACGCCCTCCTAAACCTCGTGCGGTTGCATTATGTACGCAAGGAGTATCCCGCCGCCCGCAAGGTCCGCTACCAGCTCGAGGACGACTTCACTGTCTGAGCATACGTTTATCAGCTTTTACAAGAAGCGATCGCAGTGGCACGCACTAGCGGGGATCGTATCACATTGCAACACTGCATCAGGTTGGTTCGACAGACTCTGCCTCGCTGGTGCTGATCAGTTGAGACAGCATGCTGCATCGATTGCCTCCAGATTTACCCACGAACGACATGCTCTTACTGAATGAAATCCAGCCAGACTTGCACCCATCAGAGGTCCTTTTTGATGTCGCTAAACTCTTGCAACCTCAAAGTGTACCATTTTTTTTTTTACAATTTAATACCGTATTGATCGTTGATTCGTATCGTAGGGCCAGCCCCTGACCCTCTGTTTTGAAAAACTCGCACAAGCCATCGGACTATACGATCATTGGGTTGATCTTAAGAAAGCGGCATCTTGCGAGCCAGGGTTACTCGGACAACATGCGATGCAGGCTATCCTATGGAGTACATTGGGTATGCTTTGCGTGACAGCCATTGTTTTACCAGTTTCGTTTAGACGAATTTTCTAGGATGTCATGACCTCGCAGAAGTTGAGGAATCGATCGTTCTGGCGTTCGCCAAGTCTGGGGATGACGACCCCAATCGTCTGAATGTCACGCTTAATCGTGCTTACAGGGTCAGTTGGCATCGTGGAGCAACTTGACTGGTCGTTGATGCTATTTCATGCGTTCTGGAACAGCTGGCTAGGGCTGGATCTTTTCAAATTGCATTAGCGCTGCTTCTTCATCCAGAGACATGGCGGGGTCTTTCACTCGATCACTATCAAGAATGGGCGATCGTGATCTGGCACATATTGGCTTTGAGAAGCAGTCGGAGGTTAGTGGATCTAAGTATGCTTTAAATGTTTGAATGATTGCCTAATTTCATATACCGTACAGGAGTCAGCGCAAGTTTTTCCGTGATTATTTATTGCCTCGCCAGCCGACGTCTTCAACATTTGTTCCGAAGGAGTATTTCTTTGACGACAGCGTGGCTCAACTTCCTCCCATTAGCAGTGAACTGCATCAGGTGATGGATGCCCGCGTACGCGACTGTATCGGAATGTGGAAGTAATTTTAAATTCATATCACTGACAGCGACGGGGACAAGCTGTGACAGCTATCCAGCCGCTGCTTCAATCGCTGTGGCATGCCGAATTTCAAGGTAGATTGCCCTTGTACAGAGTTGGGACCATTCTTCTCGCGGACATTGGCTTGGAATTTGGGATGACCAAGCACTGCCAACGCCTGCTGGAGGGGATATTACCTCAGGTGAGTTGTGGGTCACCCTTCGAACCCGCCAGATAAATTTGATCAGTCTGACAGATTCTAACTGGTCACGAGTTAGAACACCGTGCATTCGCTTGCCACACGCTGGGAAGGTGTATCATTGCTGCTTCAGATACAAAAGGTGCGCGCACTTGATTGTCGGTGACGGCTTCAGCGGAGCGATTGCTGGTATACAGAAACAGGGCTTCGGGATGCTTTACCACACTTGCTTGAGGCAGAAGCTGATTACTTGCGGCTCTCGATGCTCGAAGCCGCATCAGACGTTCAGAGGTTATTGATAGTGGCATTTCACAACCTTGGGATGAAGGAGGAAGAAGAGAGTGCTCTCAAGCGTTATTCCACGTCGATGTCGACGTTGCGACGTTGCGAGGAGTGCACGTTGGACGCGGAAGCAGAGCAAGTTTGGGATCTCGTCACGGAGGTTGGGTTGACTCTAGTTGCACGGTAATAAAATTGGTCACGTGCTGTTTATGTCAATTACGTAATTTCGCGACTAAGGACGCGTCCGACTTTGACTTCCAACGTGCTGCAAGTCTTCTTGGACATGGACGGGCCTCCTCCCCAGGAAGAAGACTTTTCCTCGCTCACAAATTCTGAACGGGTCGCCCACAAGAACTGGAAAGCGCGTGTCAATGGCTACGAGTCTCTCATCAAGACATTCCAGACAACTGCGTCCGATGCCGACCCTGCGTTCAAACCTTACATATCCAATCCCGATCTCCTCAAGAAGATAGCAACAGATTCAAATGCAGTGGCTCAAGAGAAAGGCTTAGAATGCCTCGTAGCGCTGGCCAAGTTTGCGGGCGAGACTGCCGCCAAAACGAGGGACGTTGTCGTCCCAGCCTTGGTTGACAAGTGTCTTGGTTCCACCAGGGTGGGGACCAAGAATCAAGCAATAGAACTTATTCTGCAATACGTTGAGGTGGAGAATTCTGGTGCAGGGGTGGTGGTGCGTGTGATCGACCGTCGGTCAGTCGCTCTCGGAATAGTCAATCTGATCATGTTCACCTCCTACTAGGCGGATATCATTCCTGGTCTCGCCGCAAAGCAACCAAAGACGGTTGCAGCTTGTGTCCTCGCACTGAAGGAGGTCCTCCAGTGAGTTGTCGACAGACGTCATTTTCACCATGCGCTGCTCACCATGTTGTCTGCAGAGCATTTGGGACGCAGGTTACGCCACCCGCTCCAGTTCTCAAAACACTACCCAAGATCTTTGCCCATGCGGACAAGAACGTCCGTGCTGAAGGCACTCAACTTGCACATGTGTTATATCAGTATATTGGACCGGCGATCGATCCATGGCTTACGGAACTTAAGCCAGTGCAAGTCAAGGAGCTGCAGGAGGCATTTGAGGGCATGGAAAAGGGAGGAAAAGGAAAGGGCACGCTCAAGGCCAGTCGTATAACAAGGGAACAGCAACGGGAAGCTGAAGCCAATGCAAATACGGGCGTTGATGAGGATGCTGCGGATCCAGGCGCAACAGCAGGCAGGCAATCCTTGCATGAATCGGCAACTTCTTACCGTCTTTGCACAGAACTAGAGATACCTGATCCTCGCAGCCTTGCGGAGCCTGTTGACATTGTGGCCAGATTTCCATCAAATCTGCATGCTAATCTTGCGTCCTCGAAGTGGAAAGAGCGGAAAGAAGGGTTGGACGGCTTGGTTGCACTCGTTAATGCCACACCCCGAATTCAGGACGCACCCGAGTTGGCGGAGCTCGCAAAATCCTTGGCCACTTGTATACATAAGGACGCGAACATCAATTGTGTCATGACGGCCGCCAATGTCATGGAAGGACTTGCCAAGGGAATAATGAATCCGTTTGGAAGACTTAGGGAGGCGGTGGTCCCTCCAATGCTGGAACGCCTGAAGGAGAGGAAGGCCAACGTTACAGACGCCATAGGGGCCGCGCTGGACGCCGTATTCACGACCGTGAGCATCTAAGCGTTTTCTAGTTGACATCCCTCCATAATCGTGAATCTCTAGACATCTCTACCCGACATAGTGCCTGACTTGCTCCCGGCGTTAGGAAATAAAAACCCTCAAGTCAAGGAAGGGACTTTAAAGTTTCTTGCACGTTGTCTCGCGACATCAACAAGTCCAGTCCTACCGGCACAGATCAAAACACTCACAGATCCTCTCGCTGTCCTCTTGGAGGACAGCTTTGAAGGCGCTCGTAATGAGGCTGCTATATGTTTAGGAACCTTGATGAAGATGGTCGGAGAGAGGCCACTCAATGCTCTGATGGATGGGTTGGCAGATGTACGGAAGACGAAAGTCAAGGAAGCTTATGAGAAAGCTGTCGTGAAGTGCAAAGCTGGGGCTGCGGGACCGCCGAAACCGCCAGCAACTGCAAAAGAGCCGCCTAAGAAAAAACTTGCTGCGAAAGCACCACCACAAGCACCCTCTGGTTCACCAATACCACCCCCAGCTGCCGAGGTACTTCCGCAGGACGAGCCTCCAAAGAAAAAGCCGCCTGCAATGCTTCTGGTACGAAATTATAATTTTTCGAGTTATTCCTACTGACGTATTCCAGGCAAAGAAGGGGGGGCAAGCCAATAGCGAGGGACCTGCTGACGGGGCTCCTAAAGCTAGTACTCCTGCTACTTCTGCTCCTGCGGTGAAGAAAGCGGTACCCGCGGCCATTGGCAAGGGTGCAAAACCTCCTCCACCGGCTGCGCCAGGCGCGCTTGATACATTCAAATACAAGCACACTCCGGAGGATGCCGAAGCACTCGCCGCTGACCTCATTCCGGGATCTGTCATGGAAGGGCTTGCAGACGGGAATTGGAAGACAAGGCTTGCCGCGTGCGAAGAGATGACAACTTGGCTTGAAGGGGTGGCACAAGAGGTAGATGCGGAGGTCGTCGTAAGAGCAATTGCGAAGAAAGGTTGGTCAGAAAAAAACTTTCAGGTATATTCTCTTACTCCAGGGTTGATAATTCGCTGAATCGCTATTTCATCTAGGTTTCAGCCAAGTTGTATGGTATCCTCAACATTCTTGCCGAGCGCTCTCCGTCTTTTGGCAAATCGTGCGTGGCACTGTCATCTGGGCATTTGAGCGAAAAACTGGGCGATACAAAATTGAAGAAGCCCGCTGGAGACACACTTACTATCTTTGCTGAGAAAACATCCTTGCAGTTTGTGCTCAATCAAGGTACGGTACACTCTCTGCTCAATGCAGTCACCGAACACTTAGACAGGCCGATTTAGTATATGAGCCGTTGGGCAAACAGAAAGCACCCAAAGTCCTTGCCGACGCATTGACTTGGGTGGATACCGCGGTTCTCGAGTTTGGAATCGCAGGACTTTCACTTCGTAACCTAATTGAATTTCTCAAAACCGCCTTGAAGAACTCCAATGCTTCCGTACGCACCAGTGCAACCAAGGCGCTCGTTACAGTAAAACTTTTTGCAGGCGCAGGTAAGCTTTGGCTTTCGCTTCAATGCCACCGAATTTGATGTTGAATTACACAGGGATCAAGGATTTTTTGGAGGACATCAACCCACAGCTTCTAAGTACAATCCAGAGCGAGTTTGATAAGGTCGAAGGAACTCCTACCCCACAGCTGAGCCGGACATCCGCCGATGTTACTTTGATGGCTCAACCATCCGCCACGGGAAGTAAACGCGCGGTGGATCCACTGGAGGATCTTTTTCCCAGGGTGGAGCTCGACGGTTTACTCAAGGGCACTACTATTCTCGCCGATGCGAAGAACGATGCTTGGAAGACTAAAAAAGAAGCTTTGGAGACATTCCAAGCGATCCTAGATCAAGGCGCTAACAAACGATTGAAACCAACGATGGGCGAAATTGCGCAGGTTCTCAAAGCCCGAGTAGCTGACACCAACAAGGCGGTGCAATCCCTCGCTCTCGATATCGTTGCACGTATTGCGACGGGCATGGGAAAGCCTTTTGACAAACACACTAAATTGTTTGTCGTCCCAGTGGCGACCGTGCTTTCTGACCAGAAGGCGCCAGTCAGAGCGGCTGCCATCCAAACCTTGACAGCGATAGCAAATGCTTGTGAGAGCATAGACTCCATGGTTCACTTCCTGGGTACCGCGCTGGAGGCAACAAATCCTACGCAGCGGGCGTCGCTTCTAGGATGGATTTCTGATTATCTGAAAGAAAACCCCCCTTCGTCTTCACTCGATTTGAGTAATTGGGCCGGCACTGTGGTTTCATGCTTGGACGACCGCAACGCGGATATCAGAAAAGGTGCTCAGGCGGTCCTACCGTTTTTGATCACCTTTACTGGTTTCGACAAGGTTATGGCACACACAAGTGCGCTCAAACCGGCATCCCGTAAAACTGCCGTTCCAATGATTCAAGCCGCCAAAGATCTGGCTGCACCTCCGCCGGCTTCCGCACCCCCCGCCAAACCGGTCGCAAAGCCCTCGGTCACTACTGCTGCTGCCCCACCTTCCCCAACACCTTCACCTACTCAACCTTCACCACCAACAGCTCCTGTGTCGTCTACCGTTCAAAGTAAACCTAGTGGTGTCAGAAGGAAGTTGCCTCAGGGCACGGCTCAACCTGAACCAAAAGAGGAGCATGTTGAAGAACCTTCAAATGCAATTAAACCCTCTGGAAAATTTGGACTAAAACGGCCAGGTGTTGGTGTTCCGGCCGCAAAAGCTGCTACCTCGGTCACCACATTAGGTTCTCTACCTTTCTCCAGCATGAACATGGAGGCGAAACGTGCGAGGGTGTCCAAGGACCTTCAGAAATGGGTCAATGACGCTGGACCGACGCGCAAGGATCTCGCGGATCTATTGCAACATCAAATGGAGCCCCACGTATCAAAAGAGCTAATCGGCCAATTGTTCAGTCATGATCACAACGCGGTTAGCGATCACGTCTCTGGGCTTTCTGTTGTGCAAGAGTTTTTCTTGGCTGCTGCATCAGGAGAAGATAAATACGGAGTTCCTGTTGATGATACGCGCGCAGTTGGTCTGGCATGTTCCGATCTCGCGTTGAAATACGTTTCTATCAAGGCTCATGAACCGCAATCAAATTTGACTTCCAAATGTCTGGATGTTATCGAGGCAATCGTGTCCTTCTTGCGCAGCATTGATGCTCAATTTGAGGATCCAGAAGCACTTTGCTTCGTCCCGACGTTTATCCACAAGGTAAGTGGTCGATATGTTTAATTGCATAAACAATATCTAACTCGTCATCCGCCAGCTCGGAGATGCACGTGAGCCTGTGCGCATACGTGTACAGAACATTGTACAATCCTTGCCGAAGGTCTACGCGTACAGTCGGGTTTTCGACTTGTTGCTAGAACATGGACTTAAAGCCAAGGTAGCAAAAACTAGGCAAGGTGCATTGGATGAACTCGCGAATTTACTGAAACGTAACGGAATGGGCGCGTGCAATCAGCCTACCAAAGCATTTCCAGTCGTCGGATCAATGGTTGCCGACAAAGACTCGGCTGTTCGCAAGTCAGCATTGTCCGTGCTGAGGTATGTCCGTGCTTAGTCTGAGAGAAAACATCATTCAGCGTAATTCGTAGTGAGGCATACGTGCTTGTCGGAGAGAAGGTATGGACTTTGGTTGGACCACTCCCTCCCAAAGACAAGACACAGCTTGAAGAGCGCCTCCGGCGTGTTGCAGGTCCAAGTAGTCCTGCCCAGCCAGAACATCAAGTTCCTGCACCACCCTTGCAGGTGGCTCGCTTGGCGAACATGGCCTCCCGACCAGAATCACCGTCTACTGGGAGACCTGGTGGAATGCCTCGGCCTGCAAGTCCTGCCGCCTCGGTGATGTCTCGCATTGCACGACCTGGTTCGCCCGGCCGGTCGTTATCACCTCTTTCTCCTGGACCATTGCAAACTACCGGTCCAGCAAGTTCTCCACCTCGTGGGCCTTCAAAGCTGCCCAGTCCCTCCGGTATGATCGCTGCGTCCACGACAGGTGCTTCTGGACTCCCATCCGCTCCACCAGCATCAGGCCTGCGGCCCAAAAGCATGCTCCCATCTCGTTTAGCACAACCTCGTTCTGTAATACGCCCCTCTGTTTCCTCAATATCCAGCAACGCCGCAATTCGACCCGCCGAAGAACCATCAGAGCTACCATACATTTCTCAAACTAATGAACCCCGGACAATGGAAACTCCACCTTCATCCAGCAATACTGCCGATACTTTAATAGACCACCTTCCTGATGACGATGCACCCCCCGCTACCGCCAATGATATCACGATAACGATATCGAGTATCCTTAGTAGTGACCCATCCCGCAGTGTTGACGCACTCAAGAAGATACAGAAGATCCTTATGACGAAACCCGAGGAAGGACACGCCTCCCTTGAATACAGAGACCTTGCAGAACATACGGAAGGCCTGATCGAGACGATTACGCTGCAAATGACCCACGTATTTGAGAGGCCCGAAGAGTTGTTACTGGACGAAAATTTCAGGCTTGCTAAACACCTCATACAAACTCTAAACACGTTTTGCGACCATACATTCTTGGCGGAATCGTTGACCGTCGAAATCCTTACGCCTTTACTCGAGGAACTCACTCTACGCCTCCTGGAAACTGATGAAAGCAGCATAACCAAGGTCAAGGATCTGTCCCGATTCATCAACATGATCATTTTGCGCCTATTTGCAACAGGCCGCAAAATGTCAATCTTCCGGTTAGCTTCCTTTTGCATTCGACGCGACGATGTATGCTGAAACCCTGCCTAAGTTCCTTGTTCGCACTCCTTTTGCAGATCGTCAAACCGTTCCCTAGTGCAGGCACTCCGCCCGAGTCGAAAGAATCACGGGTAGCTGAGCTGGTTCTTAAATGCGTGTGGAAGCTTGCGCGGAACATCCCCCAAGACTTGAAGGAACAAAAGTTGGATCCAGTCGAGCTCCTTCCCGCCGTAGAACATTTCCTCCAATCGGTTCCTCCCAATGAATGGCGAGCGAGAGCAACTAATAAGGTCCCGTGTGGAGACATGCCGTTAAGGACGATCAAAGTTATCATTCAGCATGTGGTTGGTGTGTACAATGTTCATATGTCTTGTCGTGATTTCCTAACCCGGCACGTAGCTCACTACGGAGATGAAGCGTACGACATTCTTTCCGCTTCATTCGATGATCCGTCCGCTACGATCGTGTACCCGTACGTGTACCGTATCCTCAATTCGACATCAAAACCTGCGGATCTCCCAACAAGAACAGGTGGAAGTCCACAAGATCCCATCAGTCGGCCATATTCAGCTGCTTCCAGTCGGCCAATTTCTCCGACAGGATCCAGCACGGCTAACCATCGCCGCTCTTCGCCCAGCCATCGGACTAGTCCAAGTATATCCTCTCACAATGGGTTTTCACCTCCTGTAGAGGAGCCGGATCCGGAGGCGCAGCTCATCACCATTATCAATCACATATCAAGTGAGACAACTGGCGCGATGCATAAGGAAGGGATTACGGAACTGCATCATTTCCTGAAGAACTATCCACACAAACGGCCCAAGGTGGAGAAACTTCTTGAGTCGACCGGACCAGCGTTCCGAAAATACATCAACCGTGCTTTGGCTAGCCGGGCTGCGGAGGACCTGGAGAGGACGGCCGTCGTCGCAAGCACGCTATCAAGTACGTAGGATTCGATGCACCCTAGCTCATCAAAGTACTGAGCGCTGGTGGCAGAACTCGAGGCGAACGGGAATGAGGGGAACACGGGAGACTCAGGCACTGTCCGGGAACTAGGGAATGCACCACGATCACCGGGAGAAGACAGGTTGCACCGGCTGCACGACTTATTCCAATACAAACGGACGAGCGTGACGAGCAACGGATCCTCTGGAGGTGGGAGCAAGCCACAATGACTAGTATATAATTTTGTACCTCTATCTCGTGGTCACTGTAGAGTATTGCAAATGGACTAGATAATGTCGGCCGGGTATGCCGAGGTGCAGAATTTGGCTGTGTTGATACGCCCTCTCTTAGTACGACGAGAGCTGAGCTAGGCTCTCTCTATGACATTAACATTGACTGCTCTCCAAAATGCCTGCAGTCACATATGAAACAGCCCTGATATTCTGGAGGGTAATCACCCAGATATTCTTCAGGGAAATACGTCCTCGTGGTGCCTTCAATATCCCTCGCGACGGCCCAGTCATCTTCGTCGGCGCTCCCCACCACAACCAGGTCCGTGTCCGAGTGCATTCTGTTGTTGCGTGTGCAAACTATCGCTGCAGTTCCTAGACCCTCTGCTCTTGAGCCTCGAGGTGTTCAGGGATACCCGCCGTCGAGTTGCATTCCTAACAGCGGCCAAGAGCTTGAACCGCAAGGCCATTGGTTTCTTTGCTCGCCAGATGGACAGTAGTAAGCACCTCCTTGTTCGACGCTGTCGGTGAGACTCAAGCTTTGTAAAGTACCCGTAGCCCGCGCAGCGGACGAAGCAAAACCCGGAACGGGCGTCGTATCCTTGTCCCTGGACGACCCATGTCTTGTCATTGGAGAAGGGACACGTTTTAAGACCGAATTTACTCCCAGAATGCAAATCATGTTTTCAAAATCTATCAACTCGGCCACTGCCGAAGTGGTGGAGGTTATCTCAGACACAGAGCTTCGAATCAAGAAGGAGTTTGGAGGCGAGACTGGGAAAGGGACGGCGCGCATCAGAGAAAAGCTGGCAGAACTTAAGTCGGAGGGAAAGAATGGATTGCCGTTCAAGACACTTCCCTTTATTGACCAGCAAGAGATGTACCGTGGTGTTTATCAAAGGTTGACAGAAGGCGGTTGTATTGGAATCTTTCCCGAAGGTCAGTCCTGAACGATTGAATACAGCTACGCTTCTCTAACGCGACTTTAGGTGGAAGTCATGATCGCACTGACTTGCTTCCTCTCAAAGCTGGCGTCTCTATTATGGCTCTCGGAGCAATGGCTAATGATCCAAGCGTCAAAGTCAAAATCGTACCCGTCGGTCTCTCCTACTTCCACGCCCATCGCTTCCGTTCTCGTGCCGTTGTGGAGTTTGGAACGGCTCTCGACGTGCCTGCAGAACTGATTGAAATGTTCAAGGAAGGCGGTAGCCGCAAACGTGAGGCAGTTTCCAAATTCCTCGACTTGATCTATGACGGTCTCAAGACTGTGACCATCAGAGCCCCCGACTACGACACTCTTATGGTGAATTCTAAGACTTTGTGTTTTCTGTCACATGTTGATTTTATATCACGTTATGCAGCTTATACAGGCTGTCCGGCGACTTTACAAAACTCCTGGCCAACACCTCACGCTAGGTCAGGTGGTGGAACTCAATCGACGTTTCCTTGAGGGCTATACGCATTTCAAGGACGAACCGCGTGTCCAGAAGCTCAGGAAAGACGTATTGAAGTATAATCGTGCCTTGCGAGACCTTGGCCTCCGCGATCATCAGGTACGTATTGTTTACCGTATTCTGTCAAGTAGCCTTTTGACAAGCTTGACGTCAGATACCGCGCGCCAAGAAGGCATGCTGGAAAACCCTTAGTCTCCTTCTTTATCGTCTTGCCTTGTTGATGTTCTGGACCATATTGGCACTGCCTGGTGTAATTTTGAATGCCCCAATATTCATCACTGCCTCTATCATATCAAAAAGGAAGGCTCAAGGTGAGAAGGATGTGCCAGGATTGGTCATGACACATGCTAAACTATGTTTCTGCAGAGGCGCTTGCTGCTTCCGTTGTCAAGGTTGCCGGACGTGACGTACTCGCAACATGGAAGATTCTAATTTCTTTAGGCGTTGCTCCCGTTTTGTACGCACTCCATGCGGTTCTAGCCACCGTTATTGCTGTGAAAGCAGGTGTTCCTTACGCACTACAGCTGTGCACGCCGTTCCTTGTTATCTTTGCACTTCCTTTCATGAACTATGCTGCCCTCAAATTCGGAGAGGCCGGAATGGACGTCTTCAAGTAAGCGAAATGCGACTGTGAACCGAACTATTTATCGAAACTTTGTTTAGATCTCTTCGACCTCTTGTCGTTGCCCTTATCCCTGGGCAACAAGGGGACCTGGATAATCTAAAAGCCACTAGGTTGCGTCTTTCAAACGAAGTGGCGGATGTCATTAATGAATTTGGTCCAAAGTTGTGGGATGATTTCGATCAGGTGTGTCTCAGTTTTGGTGTGGTGGTCCCGCTCCGTATCTTATCCTTGGACAGTTCCGCGTGTTGGTACCGGCGAGCGCCCCCCCGTCCACTGATCCAGGGGTCTGGCGACGGAAGAGCAGCGTGGGACAAGTAGATGCACAAGGAAACTTGCTTATCCATCCAATGGTAAGTGAGCAACCATCGTCATGGCCCGATTGATACAACGGATATGTCAGACGTGGCTGGATGAGCGTCTCTTTGGTTGGAGTCGCACTGCTAAACGGGGGACTAGTGCCTGGGGAGGGAACACCCCCAGTCATGATCTCAGCCGACCAGGAACGCCGGGGATCGAAGAGTCCGATGAAGAAGATCATGGAGATTACGATCATGTGATCAGCTATCTCCCCGCCTACGATGATGCATTCAAAGGCAAGATCCGTAGTCGTCAAGGCTCTTATGCCGATGTTCAGCGACTCCGCTTGACGACGACTAACCACACTAGTCCATTTGTCGGTTCAACGGGCGTACAGGTTTCAGATAACCACTCATTGCATATGCGTCCACGACAACGCAAGCAAAGCCTTTCCGAATCTGTCTCAGTCGAACGCATAGCGTCGGTTGACAGGAACGAGACCTTTCCGAACGCGACGGCAGGCCTGAACGACGAGATTAGTAGGCACGATCGTACCTGAACACTATATGATGTGATTATGTATGGGGGTCTGTATGAATGGCATGATTTATGTTCATATATACATTGTAAGATCCACCCAACGAGAATGGCAAGTGACACCAGGTCTTACTTCCAGTGAATCAAGAAGGAAAAAAAAGGGTCGCCAAGTTTGCCTTTTGATTAGGCTGGTAGACCCTGGATCTGAATGTAGGCATTGTCACGGAGACTTGCCTTGGAGAATTCCATGCCACACTCGGAATTGGTGCATCTTTTGGCGGGGGGTTTCCATTCTCAACTGGGGTAATGCCCTCGGTTGGAAGAAAGGACGCTTACTTGAGATTTCCAGATGCGATTTCGTTGAAGAACTGCATGGAAAAGGGGATCAAACGTGATCATAGAGACCGACCACGAAAGAAAAAAAAAAGGACGCACTTGTATCTGCGTGCATCCGCCTTGCTTTGCTTTGAATGCGCCGAGCGCTTCGCCACCGAGGTCCATGCATCTAATCTCCCTCTGTGCACGTCAACGTTCCGTATGGGACGCAACGGGTGCGCGCAAAAGAACGGGGCACGTACCGTCCGGTTCGGATACGTATCAGTCGCGCTACGAGTTTTAAAAAAGAAAAAAAAAATCAAGCGTGAAAACGATGGGACGTTGTTTTTCTTCATGCACACTGACGGGATGTGCTTGGTGATCACGTAGATGGGCTTTCCGCGTGAAGAACCACATTTTTCGACGAGAAGGTAGGGCTCGGACTCGGACATCTGCGGGGCTTGAGGGGTGTGAAGAAAAAAAAAAAAGTGATGTGCGAAAAAGCAGAAAAAAAAAGAGACGCGTGGCTTTTGAAAAACGTGTCTGACGCTTTCGTATTTACAAGGCGTGTCGCGTAAAAAAAAATTAAAAAAAAGGGTGTCCACAAAAAGGTTCATCGCTGACAAGGAATTTGGGACACAGAGTGGACAGAGTTTGACGGCGGACGCATTGCCACCACATTGTATTCGCATGTAGGGTACGTCGTATGTGATTGGACTCAGAGAACAAAGTTCTTCTCTGCCGTTAGCACCTCCACGCCAGTTTCGGTTATACTGTTATTGGGCGATAAGCACGAGCCCCAAACCAAGGAAACGGACACGTACAGCAAGGTTTCCTCAAACTGAGCACTCCTTTTGCCATCAATGGTAGTCGCCGTCCATGAGTCGTCCCAATGCTGTGTATCCCAATTGGTACCCAAGTTGATCATCTATGATTGCACGCGTCAGCCGCAGTCGCTGCCGTGCACAGTGGCGCTCACCGGTTCGATAGTGAAGCACTAATTAAAACTGACGGTCAGCAAGGAAACGGTTCCGAAAGGCAAGACAAGGCACTTGCCATTCCGGGTTTCATGGTCCCTATTGCCTTGTTTTTGGCGTAATGAGGTATGTTTGGGGCAGTGTGAAAGAGGTCGTTGACGCCATGTCCGGTGTAGGTGCGGACCACCGCACAATTGTTGGCTCTCGCAATCGGCTCACTATTCCCGAGTCAGTGGTCGAACGCACGGCACAAGGGAAACGAACATGGCTTTTCCAATGTCGCGAAATAGGGCGCCTGGTTTGCAGATTCTTATCGCGGCGTCCAAACACTCGCGCGTCGTTCGAATCAGTTTCGCTGCATCTTCGTTGATAGTTCCGACAGGGTATGTAGCATTTAGGTCGCTGTGGAAACCTACGAAACAAGATGAGGGGTACGCAAAGGAGGGATCACAGATAGAATACCTTGGTAATAGAGGGAGATGTCTGGTAGACCGAGTTAGTAAATTGGACAGCCGAGGAAAGTGGGCAGATCGACCAAGATTGATGATGTCCCCGTCCCTCAATTTTCGTTGGTCAGGGATACCGTGGCAGATGACCTCATTGACGGAACTAGAAGTTGAGTGAGGAGATTTTAGAATGCAGGGGGAAAAAGGAATGCATACGTGCAGACAGATTTTGGAAATTTGCGATAACCGAGAGGAGACGGGTAGGCGTTGCGATCAATGATGGCTCGATGGACGATAGCATCAAGTTCGTCTGTGGTAATTCCCGGGCGCACGTGGGATGCAGCGAGGTCGAGTACTTGGCGCCCCAACTGGGGGAAAGGAATGAGGTAAGGCGGGGGGATGGGCAAGAAAACGAGTTTGGACTTGCATGACAGACGGTTCGCATCTTTTCGATTTCATCGGGAGAAAGAATGCGCGGAGCGTGGCCCAGGGTGCGCATCTCGGAGATGGGGACACCTAAGCGAAGACGTCTTTATCGGTGCGATTGGGCCAAGGGATAGGGCTTACCGTCGTCGCGTTCGGCATAGTCTGGTCGTGGTATGTGATCGGGGACCTGACGGTAGGGTGACAGCGGATAGACGGGACGCAGGGTGCCGGCGTAGATGTAATTGGGGAAAGGATTGAATGTGCCATCTGAGGGCGTGGATGGAGCGGCTAGCCGAAAGGGAGCAGGAAACCTACCTGACGGAGGGGCACGTGCGAGATCGTGGACAAGTTTGTGTGTTTTCTGGCAGTCGGAGTAGTAAGTCAGGGGACGGGGACGGAACGGATTAGAGGTACCCCTTGGTTGTATTAGGGCTAAAAAGGCATGGAACGGGGAGCGACTCAACAGTTGGCCTTGAAGCAGTCCTGACGGCAGAAAAAAGAGCCGCGTATGCCTAGCCTGTGCTCGGTTCGGACGGGGACGGTGTAGGGAGCGGAAAACGCACTTGTTGCAGGTCGGGCACTCGAGCTTGGACGGTGGATTGCCCTGGGGACAGTTGGTGCTCTGACAGAGAATCTCGGACATCACGATCGTCGTCGGGAAAGAAATGACTCGGTATGCGAGACTAGGTGTGGAGGTCATGTGACATATGTGTATGTGAAGGATTATCTCGACGACAAGGGAGCACTGTGCGAGTAGATGAAATGAATGTTATGCTAGGGATATTAAACTGATGGCAATAGAGTTACTGAACGAGCAAAGCGAATTAGTAGCGTAGGCGACGGTCCAGGGCGACTACCCACTCGGCGTGGAAATTATGCAAAGAAAGCGTAATGAGGATTATGTGACAGCAAAGCTCAAAGCGACCTCGAAGGAGCGGCGGATCACAGATTGGCCAAGGGTGCAAGGAGCGGTGGCGACATACATACAGAACGACAAAGGGGATGCCAGCCCGGGAGAAGCGCTCAGCGACGGCGAGGCTCGACGTCGACCTTGAAGGAAGCGGAGCGGTCGCTGCAGGCTTTCCAGAGCTGCTTGTAGTGGGTGCGACCAAAGACCTCTTGGAGCGCGGTCTGGTTGGCGTTTATCCACTGGACAGAGGGGAGGCCACGGGTGGTGGTGTAGACACCCTGTGGGAGCTGCTCCTCATGGACGAGGGTGACGACGCCGGTGAGAAGACACTGTATGAGGTTGAGGATGTCGCTGACGGGCTGGACGATGAGACGCTGGGTGGCGAACACGTCGCTGTGGAAGACCATCTGCCACTGGACACGGCGCTCCGGGGAGAAGAAGGAGGAGGCGTGCATGGGGAGCTGGAGCTTTAGTTTTGGGCTGAGGGGGAGGCCGCTCGGGGAGCGCCACGGGGACGGGGCCTCGATGGAGAAGAGCATACGGGGGTCGGCGGGGACGGAGTCCTGCCAGCCGTGCTGCTGGACGAGGACGGACTTGAGGGAGAGAAGCCACTTGTGAGCGCGGGCGTAGGTGGTGCCGAGCGCCTCTGCGGTGGTGAGGGGTATTCCGGTGCGGCGTGCCCAGCTGTCCATGTTGCGGACGTCGCTGGAGAAGTTCACCTGCGCGGTCGAGGATGGGGGAGTCTGCATGGCGTGGAGCGGTCAAGCGGTCACTGGGCCTTTTTCAAGGTGGCGGGCGTGGGTCAGTGCACTATAATTGGCGGGTACCGACGACATATAAATGGCCATTTCGACCCCGCGCCGGACGTGCAACGTGTTTCGACGACAAGCCATCTTATGACACAATCTGTCCACTTTCAGATAAATTCTCCCCTTTTTCCCTCACAATCCCCGCTAAACAGGGTCCACATCCGCGCAAATTTCGTCACCCCGCCCGACTCCCCTTGACAACCTTCATGTAATTACCATCACGTGATCCATATCCCTTGTTCCCCTCCCCATGCCCGACTTTGACATATGGGCCGCCTATCAGTCCTTTCTCGCCGACAAGGACATCTCCACGCCCCTCGCAGCCATCCTCGCCCTCACAAAGCTTGTCGAGGCCTCCCATGGTGTGCAATCTCCCCCGATCTCCCCTTCTCCCGCTGACTCGCACAGCCGGAACCATGTTCGAGCTCGTCAAGGCCCTCAATGACGGTGCCGCCGTTCTGACCCGCCGGTCCCCCAACCCCATCAGTCTCAACGCCGGCTGCGAGCTCTTCGTCGCCTTCGTCACCCTCTTCCCGCACGACTCGGACGTGAGTCTCCCTCCCCATCTCCCCCCCCTCCTTATATCACCCCCTCCCCAGAGCTTCTCCAACCTCAAAACGGAGCTCGTAAAGCAGGGCCAGAAATACGCCACAGAGGCCCTTGCCTATCGCGACAAAATTGCACATCTTGCCCTAGGATTCATAAAAGACGATTCCGTCGTGCGGTTTCCGCGTGTTTCACCGCCTCTTCTGCACTGACCCCTCCGAAAGATCCTCACTCATTCCTATTCTAGAGTCGTCATGAAAACCCTCCTCCGTGCCCACCAGCGCAAACGCATCTCGGTCTATGTCACAGAAGCCAGACCTCGTGGTCTTGGGTTAGCCCTACATCATCGGCCCTTTCTATTTCGAATTTCCTCACCACCCATCTCACAGCGTCCGCACCTATGACGAACTCACCGCAGCAGGAATCCCTTGCACCGTCGTCCTCGATTCTGCCGTATCCTATGTCATGGACAAGGTCGATTTCGTCCTCGTCGGTTCAGAGGCTGTCGTAGAGAGCGGTGGCCTTATCAACGCCGTAGGCAGCAACCAGATTGCCATCATCGCCAAGGCCGCCAACATCCCTTTCTACGCTCTCGCAGAAAGGTTCGTCCTACGATTCTCACACTGACTCGTGCCGACGCCACCGCACCTTTAGCTACAAGTTCCATCGATTATTTCCCCTATCGCAATACGATCTTCCAACTCACAATCCCAACATCCTCGCATTCCCCTTGCCATCCCCTTCTTTCTCCCAAAATAAAGACTTATCGATTAAAACAGACCAGAATAAATCATCGCCTGATTCGCCAAGGACCATGACGGAAGAGCAGATTGCTTGCCACCCCGATGTGGACTACACAAGGTCATGATCAAATTCTGCACCACCACTTCTCTCCTCACACCACGCAGGCCTGATCTCATCACCCTCGTATTTTCGGACGTGGGTAGTCTCACTCCTGAAGGTGTCAGTCAATATCTCGTTGGAATGTTTGCGGGTTGACCGCATTCCGTCCCGTCACACGCCATGATTACGTTATTTTCCCAATTAAGGAACAAACACCCAAATATATTACGAAATTTCCTATCCACCTATCGAGGTTAATCCACACGCGCGCGATAAGACCCTCCTCGTCGCTGCTTCAACGATGCCCCACGCATCCTCCAACGATGACGCCTCGAGAAGCGTGCAGAAATCAGGAGCGTGGCTCATCAGTTTGATCCGACTTCGACAGCTCATTTTCCCTTCAGACTGGGATTTTCGAGATTAACCGCGACCTTGTCAGCTCGAATAAAATATAGCCGAGCTTGCGACGGCGACCATTCATTTTCCCCTATGCGTGAGACACCTCGAGGCAGAAGCAACCTGGGCCTGGAATTGGGTTCCGCTCCGCCATGGGGCAGAACGTCAGAAGCAATTACGATACAGCTTATCACGAGGCAGCCGTCCCGACAATATAAAAAATCATTGAGCACACGACATCTGGAGCGAGGTCGCCAACATGTTCCTGCAACCAAGCATCACCGTCGCCTGAAATCCGCGCATTTACCCAAGGGAGACTGTTTTGGCTCTTTTAGTTTTAGCTTTTTGACGGACCCCCGCGAATGGAACGGTTCTCTATACAAATGATATTACAGATGCTGCGCCGTTTGACTGAACGAAAATAGCACTGCCCGTGGAGAGCCGAATAGATTCCTCGAACAATACCAGATAAGTTGAGTCACACTCCAAGCAGAACGAACGGAACATAATCAATCAGTGACGCACAGTAACATGGCGACGATCCTTTTCTTGAAATTTATTCAATTGGTCTAATTTCCCGCATTTAAAATGTGCACTAGAGTCGAATACAAGCCCCCTCATCCCCCCCCGCTACGATCCCCTTACGACATGTGTCACTGGAGAAGGTTGGAAGGTTCCCCTTCGACCATCGCTCGATATCTTGCTGACCTAGCGACCCACGTCGGGAATAGAGTGCAGAACACCTACAAGAAATGCAGTCATGTCTATGATCTGGTGCACTCATTGTCTTGCTCGTCGTCCGAGCGTATGTTGACTCCGATTTTCGTGACAGCCCGATGAGTTGGTCCGTCCGAGCGTCCATGGAGCACGACCGATTGTTCATGGGGGTTTGCTAGATTCGATGCGACAATCGGTATTGCAAGTTCAGCGCCGTTCATCCAAGCAATTGTGTTGCACCTACGTGCACCGAAACGTGTTGGCAATAGTGAGTGCTTGATGCGAGACAGTTGAGACGATAAGCTGATTCCGTCATCAGCCGTCAATTTCCAGAGTTGTACAGTGAGTGCACAGCCGAGATTGGCGTCGCGGAATCACTGACAGACCGTACAGATCCCCAGATAGATTCGTCTTGTCCACGGTGCATGGAGAGAGGAAGATGAGGAGGCCAAGGCCATAGTTTGGCGGTAGCGATGATGTGGCGTGACCTTGTCAGTTGAGATCGTCAGCAGTGCTGTAGTGTGAAGAATACGATGCTCTTTTTTTTTTTTTTTTTTTCCCAGAATGAGGAAACTATATCGGGAGGTGATGAAGATAAACCCGCCGGGGCATGCGAAAGAAGGGTGACCCAGCCAGCACGGAAAGAGTGGGAGAACAAGAGATAGTCGGAATCGGCGAGTAGAATAAGCTTTGGAAATCTGTCACTGTGTTGTAACAATTTCGTAAAACTGAGCTCACCAAGCAAACGGAACGCGGCGCCCAGTTGATCGAGAGCGTTCTGTGATACAGGAATTGGCAATTTGGACAGGCGGCAGCGTATCATGTCGTCCAAACGGATGGGAGGAAAAAAATATTTCCAGGAGGACATGGGGGGAAAAGACAAAACAAAACGGAAAACAAGGGAGAGAAAAGAACGCTCTATCGGCGGGCAGCGCTAGCGGAGGCGCGCTGGTGGCCCCTGGAGGAGAATAAGAGGTCACACGCCCAGGTGGGGTACTCACCGATAGCGCTCCAGAAGTGAGACGCCATGAGGCACGTATCGAAATGAGATCAGATCCGCGGGTCTAAGTGAACCCAACCGCCAGCGGAAGCAGTCTGAGCTGGTTGGAAGATTTCGAGGAGCAATTCTCGGAGGTACTTACTACATTACGTAGTGGTGGCTTGAGCTTGACTTGTTCGCTATCACTAAGGGCATGGACACGCAGTGGTTGTTCCCCCTCGACGCTCTTCGACACACGCCCAGCGTCGCGACGTCCGCCTATTCCGTCGGAAAGGAGCTCTATGATCGTGCCCGCGGCGTCGAGTTCCTCTTTCGTCTGGGCTCGTCCCTCGGACTGTGCGTCCTCTCCCTTTCCGTCCGCCTTCTCATCCTCCTCCCCCCAGGCCGTCCTCCGCCATGTTCACCGCCGCAACCTGGTTCCACCGCTTTTTCATGCGCCTCTCCATGGAGGACTACCACAGACAGGTACCTCGCCGTCTGCCCCGCGTGCGCACACTCACCCACCTCCGCAGGACGTCGCCGCCGCATGCATCTTTCTTGCCACCAAGACCGAGGAGTGTGGCAGAAAGCTGCGCGACGTCGCAAGAGTGTCCCAGTCCAAGATCACCGGAACCGACGTCTCACACATACCTGCCGAGAGTGTGGCAAGTATGCCCCCAGTTGAACCCATACACATCCCCTCAGGCTTCACCAGGAAGTCGAGCAGCAACAGACCGCGATTCTGCTCACAGAGGAGGCCCTTCTCGAGGCCCTCTGTTTCGATTTCGTCACGACCAGCCCCCACGTCATTCTGATAGACCTCTTTGACACCCAGCAAGCGGCCACCCAAGTCCAAGATTACGCCTGGAGCTTGGCCCACGATTCGTAAGCCCTCTTCTTCTTGGCCCATGCGCTCTCCTATCCAACCCCCCCATCAGATACCGCACGCCACTCCCCATCCTGTTTTCCCCTCGCATCATCGCAGCCGCATGCTTCATTCTCGCGCAGCGGGTAGCCGAGGGACCTCATTCCCCCTCGCTAGACGCTCGGATATCCGCATCCGCACCATCTGCCTCGCTTTTGACGCCTCCGTCGTACAAGCCCGCTTCCCCAGATGCGTCCCGCTTCGCAGTCGACTATTTCGGATTCTCCGAGTCGGAATCACAGCACCTCGCAGGTCATGCCATTTCTCGGTCTGAGTGGATAGGTTTTAACCGGCCATCTAGACGCTCTCGGTGTCATACTCGAATTTTACTCGGCTCAGGACCCGCAGACGACCTTTCATGTTTCCGCGCTCACCTCGGTCCGTCTTTTTGTAGTCATCTGTATTCTGCGTCTCTGACTCGGAACAGATTTCACCGCCAGCTCAGTCTCAGCGGCCAAAGTTGTATGAACCATTTGCGCAGTTACTGCCGCCACCGCCCGTGGTTGTAAACGGAAGCAATCTGACACCAGAGTCGCTTCACGGCATCACCTCTCCATCAGTAACTCCATCCCATACGTACGGCGCAAAAGCACAGGAGGCACAAAAGTAAGGCTACTTGAATTCAAGTTTGACTTTCGAGGACACGCTCGTCTCGCGTGCGCCGGGGACTTGCGGCGTCCTCGTGTTGTAGTATGTAAATATGTTTGACTTCAAGGTGGTCGATTTAATATATGCCTGTCGATGAGCTAGACCTCTTTGAGAACGAGTGAGCATTGAGCGCGGTCGATCATGCATTCTTCTGTTTCTGAGGGCTCCGGCGGATAGCTTTGTGTGTTCCGTCGGATTCGTTGGTCCGCAGCTACCAGTGCTTGCAGGTTCACTAGTCGCCAATTCTAGAAGGAACTTCTCGACCCAAGTTGGTCCTGATTGTGGGAGTGGGAAAGCGGCAAGTAGATACACGCTGTATTCATTTTAAAAAAACAAGTTTACATCCTTCTAATTAACGGCCAAAAACCGCTAACGCATCAGCGAGCTCTTCTTGAGACATGTCGTGTGGTTTGGCAGTCAAGAGCTGCTTGTAATGCAACGACTCATGGACGATTTCAGGGACTACGAATCCGCCAGAATACCCCATCGCAGATATCAACCAGAAAACGAGAACCTCCAGTATCGTCGGTGTGCGAGAGTCAAATGCGTAGACAGGGGACACAAACGAAGCAGTCCGACCTTGGATTACACGTTGGCAAGATACATTCCGCCGCCCTAAAAAAACACTCACCGGTAGAGAAAACGCCAAAAACCCAATGGGTGTAGGTAGTGACGATGAACCATGGTGAATCTCTACAGACGCAGGTGTCCCAAATCTTTCCGACTGATCAGCATCGACATATTGAAACAGAAAGAAAAAAAAAGGAAACCTTGCTCCAAAGCCATTCCTTTCCGTTCAACGCGTTCTCTGGTGGGTCTGCTCGCGACGAGGTGCGATCAGGAAACTAGGATCCATTCGTCTTCAAAACCTCATTCGGGCACGTGACTACACACCGTTTGTCCTTGAGCAAACTCTTCCACGTCTTTTGCGGTCATCAACCAAGGCGGTATCAGAAACAAGCACAGTGCATGCTGCGAAAACATCGTTTTGCCTTGATCACTTTTGACGTACGACCACATCGACGTCTTTAAAAAGGGACCCTCCTCGCAAGGAAGAAACTTCCATGAACTCGAATCCGCGTACAAGAGCCTCAGAATGCGGCGAACACTTTCGAGAGGAAACATGTCCACCCAGACAAACACGCTATCGACTTGGGATCAGACCAATTGACGGAGAACAAGGCTTTTTAATTTAAAAAAAGTACCGTTCAATGTCTTCTGCGCGTGCAAGCGGTAAAGGGACTATCGAGAAGTGTGGTTCACATGGAATCGTCAGGCGTTCTCCTGTGCGTTCATCTTCGTCGTCGACGCCTAATGAGGTGCATGGTACGAATTCTTCCACCCCTGAGGGTGAGTTAGCCATGCTTGCGGAAATTTGGGGTACACGAACAGTGGGTGATGATGCCGTAGAACAGTCTAGAATCGACCGTGTGCACGAGTCTCAATTTGCGGTAGCGCTCTGGGCGAACGTTCAATGAGATCTGTAATGGTGCAGATTCCCGGGGGGGACGATAAGCCATGACCGGGAGTTTCGCTTCGTGCATATAACATCGCAAGTTGTCTGATCCTCTGAATGCCATCTCGGGCGAGGAATTTCCAAGAGATGTGGTGGAGGATATAAACCTAGAAAAGTGTCAGGGATCTTTCCTTCCATCTAGGCATGGCTTGAGCCCGTGTGATTGAGACAAAAGGAACCAAACTGAGCATTACCAATTTGGTACAATGGGCGTCAACTTAGTTACCCAAACGCTCTTCCTTTGTCACCGCCAAAAGTTCAGTTGGAAACGTTGTTCATTCATTGTCATACAAACGCGTATCCGAATGGTCCTTCATTATGTATAAAAATTATATGGTATATCGTACTTTGAACTAGCCAGCTTAGCAGCCCCGAGCGCCAGCGCAGCGGAGCAAGATTCGTTTTACGACTTCATACTAACTCCCACCGGGAGAGCCTGAGGGCCACCTATTTGGCAGCTTGCACAGGCAGTGGGACTAATGCGGATCGGATTTTTGACGGGCAAGGCCATCAATCTAATACAAGCCTGGGATTTGCATCCTTTCAATATGTGCTTATGTTAGCAAGCTCTGACTCGGTCCGCTTTCATAGACGAGACCTACCAACGGGATGGACATGTCTTCTGCTAAAGAGGCAGTTGGGTCTCAGGCAGTCTTGTACTCGTGTCGACATGGACACGAAATGTCCACAGGGTGTGTGGTAGCGGCCGTCGATTATCTGCAGTCAAGGCATTAGCCATAACTTGGTACGGTGCCAGAGGGCACCTACGTTATGGCACATCGGTGGAGAAGTAAAAAAAATGGGTCGAAAGTAGCTTGTACTGGACCCAAGCTCAATCGCGGTTATAAGTCGTTCCTTGGGTTAGTGCACTACCGTCATGGCTGATGAAATTTATTGTGGACGCCGCGGTTTGTCACAAACGCGCACGGAAACCTCATTCCTGCGGTCCCCGGTCACATTTGCAGACCCGCGAGGCGAGGCAGATTGCAGAATTTGGCCAAGAACACCACCAAATAATACGTTGCACGATCCGGAGTTCCCCTTTTTGCCCGGCCATTTGCAGCGGATGCATGGCAAAAAATGAGACATGTTCAAACTTGGACGTCCTTGGTGTCATTCACTACGACTGTCGGACGACTACATGGAACATTCGGCCGTGTTTCTGTATCCTCGGCGGATGAACGAGATCCATTCTGGTCTTTTTCACAATGTGCAGGATCATTTATCTCCGATGAAGCGGTGTATCGCAGGAAGAGTGTCCATCGAACCAGCGTGGTAAACACGAGGTGTAGAGGGTGCGAAGAACAAATTGGGGACGCCATCAGGTGAGAAATCCGGGCCAGAATTCACCTTGCTCGTTGTCAATGCTGTCCAAAGCGGCAGTATGCTATAGCTTATTATTCTCCACGGAACTCTGTTGGTTCGATAGGATCTTGAAAGTGACCGTTAGTGAATTGAATTACACTCGTACTTGACACGAGGTCCGAATCACAATTTGGTCAACGATCGCCATGAGCTATTCGTCACCTGAAAGCCTCCGGCGCGCAAGGGTCTTCGGCTCTTGGTCGCTCGTCCCAGACGACCCCACACAAGGCGTTACACCCACAAGCATTTCACACCCGTTTACGGTCTCGTCATTCAGCGGTACTTCAGTAACTGCATCCACAACGGTACCCGTAGCACCGTCATGGATCATGCATTTGATCGGAATTTCTAAAATAGCAACGCCAAGTTTTGCGACGGGCTGATCCGTTTTCCAACGCGCCACACGCGTAAGAAATCAGGCAGGGTGGGCTGAATGTAACGAGAAGTAACCGATCACCATCAATACAGTAACTTGGGACCGTGTAAGCATACAATTTTGGCATAGACGACCACGCTCAACCACCCCGCCGACGTATCGTGCTGACTAGCTGTACCTTTTTCCTGACCTACAGGGACGTGTGTACTCAGTAGACGTAGGCCAAAGCGCACAAGGGTACGGACCGCGTCGGCAAACCTCCTCCTCCATCTTTCGCTCCGAAGCCGCGCCCTTTTATCGCCCTTCTTTTCGTGCCGGACGGTCAGAGCAATCTCCTTGGCCACGAAGTTTTGTCGTAGACACTTGTTGAGGCGCTGAAACGCACTGTGCAGATCTCCATTGTGCACAGCGACTCGTCTGCCTGGATGGAACGTTGGGAAATGAAACAGCTGAGGCCTCGATGTCAATCACCTGTCCATGTGTTTGGGGGCGTAGAGAGCTTCAAGCTCTTACTCTTGTCGGCCCACATGTCGGCCGGCAACCTGCGCGCTGGTAGGGATCCCTTGAACTGTATTGCCTTCTCCAACGCATCGTCGATGTTAAATTTCATCGTCGATGATGCAGACAAAAACTGAGAAGTGAACCGAGCGCCGCTGGTAAATTGTGCGGGACTCCATGCTGAGTAGCGTCGCAAAAGAGCCGGGGTAGTCCAGGACATTGGTGAAAATGGTTGAGACCAAATATAGTAATTTGACTTGAAAGCCAAATTGGTCGGGTATCGGATGAGCCGCAATGTCTTCCGAGTCCGTCCTCCAGGAGGAGTTTGAGGTTGAGACGCCCTTGGTGCCATATCGCTCGTCTTTTGCTCACCGATAACTAGGTACTCGAGGCCATATACCCGTCAGAGCTATCAAGTTCGTATCTCGCGTGTTTTTCTACGGCTCGTTTGCTCAACACTCATGCAAAAGTCATATCGGACAGACAGATTGAGATCGATGTCGAACCAGACGTCGTCGTAGAAGGCGCAGATCCATGTGAGTCAGTCATCTCGATCCTGTCCACAACCAAATTCATATTAAGGTGCGGAAGAAAGTCAAGCTGAAATTAGCGGTCGATTACACCGATGGGTACCCCGATGTTCTCCCCAATCTACGATTAGAGGTTGTCGACGGAGAAATCAGCGAATCAGAGTGTAAATCACTTTTGGATGGTCTTCGAGATGTCGTATGTCGTGACCTGCCTTCCAAAGATCGAGCTCAACGTACTATAGGGCGAAGAAAACATGGGCATGGCGATGACGTTTACCTTGGTTTCGCACCTCAGGGAAACACTGTCTGGTTTGGTGGAAGATCGTGCAAACGAACGCGTAGCTCAAGAGCGCGAAAAGGAGCGTCTGGCAATTGAAGTGAGGTCCCACTCATATTTTGTGGCGAACGAATACTGATGCCATCGTGTCAGGCAGAAGAGGCGCGTACTCGCGGAACTCCGGTCACGGTCGAGTCGTTCAAAGTCTGGAAGGCCAAGTTTGACAAGGAGATGTCACATAAAAAATCACGGGATGAAGAGGACAAGTTACGCGCACTCACTCCCAAAGAGAAGGAGGAGGTCAAGAAAATCGCGTTTCGGTTGACAGGTTTGCAGTGCAATCTGTCTCCACCTCGTCTAGCTCTCTCATGAGTTGTTAATAGGTCGTCAATTATTTGAAAGAAACAGAAACCTCGAACACGAGGATGACAATCTTATGGAAGAGGGAACTGTCTCTGTTGACTTTACTCAGTACGACCGCAACCAGGTGGAAGTCGAAGAGAACCAGGATGATCGCGTGCACTTTAGTGACAGTGACTAAATTAATGACCATTTCTTCCTCCGTGGTATGAACAAAAGGCAGCACGGGAATCACATGTAACTATAGTCTTGCTTCTCTATAGCCCTGCTATCATGCCAGCGGCCACCTCAGTGCCGACGAGGGTGACGTCCTCACCAACCACCTTGCAGCCTAGTCTCTCTGACCCTGCTTCCGTCAAGAACCCGTCTATTTCTTCAAGCTTGTTGGTGTTCTGTCTATTTCGAGGGATGTCCTCTGCCGTAGCACGTAACCATTCGATCACTGGTGTGCACACCCACCGTCTCACTCGACCCCAAGTACCATCAGATTCGAACCACCCCAGGTGGCCCCCATTAGGAGTTACAACCATCACAACCCAGTCATTTTCTTTTTCGACCGTTGGAACTTCCTGAACGACTGGGTCATCTGCTGCATTGATTGAAAGGAAGGGTATTCTTATGTTTCGGAGAACCTTGTGACTTGAAGCATATTCGTAATAGTCGTACGCGGTTGCAAACGGCCAAGGAGGTGAAGAACCGCCACCGATCCTGGTAAAAGCCTGGTCGAACGCCTCTATTGTGGGCCAAGCCATGGTACTGGCTAGAGTCGCGGCTTCGGCCACAGCATGGCTGGGATCGCGGGTAAGTGACTCAGTGTGTCTCTTGAGGATATTGACGAGATTTCGGCCCATTCCCCTGGAATACACGTATTGCCCAATATATGTCGAATGGAGCCTAAGCATGTCTGAGTAGGCGAGAGATCAATCATGACGAACGCATACTTTTGAACATTTGCTATCAAATTCCACGGCTGCGTGATGGAGTGGGTTATTTTCATCTTTGAAAAGCTAGAATGTCACGCACACATCCTATGACACATGCCGACTGGAGGCGGCAGTGTTTGCCTTCCTCGGAAATGTAGCGGGTCATCACGTTGGCCCCGAGGGAAAATGAGAGTCCTAGGAGCGGAGCCTCCGGGAATTTGTTGGATATATGGAACATTGCCTGGCGTATATCATCCGTATGCCCGGCAGAGTAAAACTGGGGGCTCGTGATGGGCACGCCTGCACCTAAGGGTTAGCATTTCATTAGCACGTGTCTTTGCAACGGATCAAAGCAATACGTGCATCCGCGGAAATTAACGACTACCGCACGATAGCCAAGTCCACCCTGTGAAGCTGGTCGACAAGCGGGAGCCAGTATGGCTCTTACGTACGATTCATATGAACCTTTGGGAGAATCAGCTGACGGGAGTGAGAGGGAAAGGAAAGACAGCACCTCCGGTGAGCCCGTGCATGACTACCACGACGGGAGTGTCAGGAGGCATATCGGAGTTGTCCAAGGGCGTGAAGTCGAGTCCCCTGTGCGGTACAAGTAAGAAACGATCAGAGCATCGTCACGACAGAGGACTGACAGTGTTCCACCGTCCCGTAGCCGAAGAAGGGTCCTGGGCGCTGGAATGTGAGATGTGGACCAAGTGTGACCGTGGCCGCTGCTACCTTTTGTAATTCACCTGGTCTCTCTGAGAAAAATCGCCGAGGGTACAGTAGAGAGTCTGTAAATGGCCGCTGGCCGGAATGTCAGACCTGTTTGGGGGCCAAATGTGACTGCACGGTACCTCGGCAGCCACCAAGCGGGACGAAAGCGCGAACGGATGCTGGGACATCTCTCGTCCACGAATTCCTGCAGCGAGACAAGGTCCCTCCCGGGGACTCTGGTCTGTAAGAGGGCTGGTTTGTGGGGATAACTCACCTGTGAGGACATGGAGAAAAGCAAGCGGATACAGTAGTGCTGGGAAATACTTGGACAAGGCGCGTCACGCTTTGCCATACTCGTCACCACCATGTCTCTGTACAAGACCCAGCGTTGTCGTGTAGGTGCCCTATTCTGCCCACTGCCGTTTTCTTACGCCCTGAAAAGCAC
The DNA here is from genome assembly GCA_038093715.1 of Austroboletus cf. mucosus. NCBI lineage: Eukaryota > Fungi > Basidiomycota > Agaricomycetes > Boletales > Boletaceae > Austroboletus > Austroboletus cf. mucosus. Next base: position 223,643 of record JBBPST010000001.1, on the reverse strand, counting down.
TTTGACGAGGAGGGAAACCCTATCAAGCCCTACTGTTCGCAGGGAAACAAGTGTCGGCGCGTATCTACCCGTTGTCGTCTGTCCCAAGCTGAACATAGCCTTTAGATTCATACACCCAAACGATCACCAGTGGTCGAAGCTCAAACGCAGAATCGAAGATACCCCCTCCCCGCAGAACCGCGACCCCGCGAGATTAAAGCCGAAGAGCAAGACTCAGCTCTCTCCTGCACGCGTACCTCCCCGCCATACCTCCCCGCTCTTAATACCACAGAGCGACCTACCAAAACGCAGGCCGAGAGAACTTCATCGCGACCACGACCATCGCGACTGGGCTCCCAGGCGTTACAGTGGTTCGGATTCCTGGGGTGTCCGCCCCCATGAGCCGGAATTTTCCCTGAAAAGAGCAAATAACGAAGACCACCAGTACCCAAATCAGCGGCAGAGGTTGTCCGAAGGAGTCAGTCATTACACAGTCGTGCATGCGATCCAGCCTCACCTGCCCTTAGACCTTGTACAGATCCGTCTCCGGAAGCGGATCTCACAGCACTCGCCACGCAGTCCAGCCGGAAAAGGTTGCTTCTACCGGTCCTCTCGTTCCAGAACGCGATCCTAAAACTCAAACCAACGTCTCGGACACATTCCATCGTCTCGCAAAGTTGGTCTGCATCATTCTGCCCGCGACGATGACTGATCTTTGCCCCAGATTGTGTTGTGAAATAGTTCAGGATACTTGCTTTCTGGATCGAGAGCAAGATAAACTGAAAGCCTTCACTGGTCTCTCATCGGAACTTTCGAGAGCCGTCCCCGATGCCGCGATGGCGGTGACACCAGCACTGGCCACAGTCATAAATGGGCATACTCGAACTAGGGAGCGACTAGAAACACGCGTGGGAGAGCTTGAGGCGCTCTGGAAGACACTCTTTTCTACCCTGGAAGGTGATATATCCAAGATCATTGATGCTCGTTTGGAGCAGGCGATGGCCCTGCTGGACAAGGGCAGAGACAATGCACTCCGAGCGGTGGCCCATTCGCAGAGACTCGCTAGCGAGAAACTGCACGACGGCACATCTGTGCCTCGCCAACGGATGGATGGTTGGAGAGAGACGACGGACAAGACTGCCACCTCGTCACAGCGGAACTTGGTTAACGGCGGAGCACCGGTAAACGCGCCATCTGAAGAAATACGACAGGAAAGACGTCCCTCTCTATTTTCACAGGCGCCAGCCCCCGAGGGAGATCTTGGAGCGAGCATAAAGATTGTGCTTGAAGACATGAAAAGGCAAATGGACAGACAAACGAGGGCAATGGAGCTGCTTGCAAAGGAAAATCTCCAGGTATGTGCATACGTATCGGGCGCAGCAACAGGAAACCAACTCGATCATTTCCAGCTGAAATCTGCGTCTGAGCGCATCCACCCGCAGTTTGTTCCGACCGAACATTCATCTTCTGTAAAGAAACCATCCGTCCTCTAAGGCAAGGCATGGCAGATGCTCTTGCGAGTATGGGGAATGTGACCGTCCAAGGGTCATTGCGCATCTGGCTTGTTACCTTTTTGTATCGCACGAGATGTACTAGGGCGTTGTAACGTTTTGTATTCGATGATTGGACGGTCACGCGTCACGTGGCGACTTGAACGCTGTACCGACGCCAACACGTTATCAGCTTTCCACCGTTTCCCGTAAGTTTCGCGTTGTCCACCGCGACATGGACGCAGCTGCCACCGACAGCCCGACGGCACCGACAGACGCGGTCCACCACCTGCTGCTGTCGCCAGACCGGCCGCCTGCTTCGGGGCTCGTCGCGAAACGGCGAATTAGGGAAGCAAATGCGCTTGGTTCTCCTCGCCGTCGATCACTACGTCTGTCTGGTTTTCTTCCACCGCAACCCCCGGAAGAGTGTCACGACGCGCGAGACACAGATGAAAACGAGACTTCAAGCGTTGATGACATTGATCCTCACCTCTCTCGCGAAGACACACCCGAGAACGACTGCCTTCCGCCAGACGGTGAGGCAGACACACGCTCGACTGCGTTCTTCTCACCGTTCTTCTGTTCCAGAACCCTCTACGGTGCTCGCGAACAGAATTATGCGAGCGCAGGACAACCCCTCTCCTCCCCCGCAGGATCTTGCCCCGCATAACGTTAGCCACGCGCCCGAAAAAGACGATCATTTGCTTCATGAAGTCTCTGCACCTCCTAGCCCATTCCGCCCTATAAACCTCTTGGAGCGATTAAACCAGTTATCGTACCCTCCATTCCAACACTCTCATGGCCGTCGGACCTTAGACTTGGATGATAGCGCAGGGGCCCCGGAGTCTTGCACCAATTCCCCTCATCGTGCTGTTGTCTCACACGGATCTCGTGTTCCCTCGATCCCCACGGAAGACGTTCCTCGCGATGGCCTGGCCTCCGTTAGCACGCCTCCTCTTATATCTACCCAACGCGAACTGCCTCCACAGTTGTCACAGCAGGTATGTGAGACCACCAATGACCTTGTGAACAACATGCGTATCGTTCCGCCGTCCGAACGTATTGTTGAACTACACATACAGGGTTCCCTTGAACCAGGAGTTTTTGGCTCGTCTTTCACACGCGCTGATGATTCTTCGTCAAGCCATGTCGTATCTCCCACTTCGGATAAACTTCCGCAAGAGCCTTTGCCATTCTCTGAACAAGAGAAATTGCGCGAATCTCCGCCTCTCACACCCATCGTGTTACCGTCAACTCAGAATGGCCCGTCTTCGATAACTACCGAGGTTCCCTTCCAGAAAGATAACGAAGGACAAACGTCATCTACGGATAATAACAGCATGTCTAATTCGAAGGAGGGGCTGGAAGGCGAGCGCGGCATGACGAGCACAGAGGAGACCAATTCCAGCTCACGGCAGATATTGGGTTCCATTTCTCCTCACTCTACGAGCGTGCTCGATGGACTGTGTTTGCCCTCAGGATCATTGATCGAGCAAACACCCTTACGTGCAGAGACCATTCACAATAAACACTTATCAACACCGCCTCGGACACCAGGGTCTCCCGTGGTGCATCCTGATTTCTCCACGACAACTGTTCAGCGGCCAATCATAGCTCCTACACCGGTCCGAGCGAACGGTGGTTCCGGGAAATCGAATTCCCCCGTTAAATTTTCGTTCGAAATTGACGACATCTATCGCACCCCTGCGCGAAGGGTACCTATTGAAACTGCCCTTGCACGTGGAACTCCGTCATTTCAGAAGACAGCACAGTTACCCATGGGGACAGACCAGTCACAGCCAGGTCGCTTTTCGACAATGAGGACCCCTGTCTTCACGCGTCCGGCTCTTGATGACCCGTCTCGCAGTCCAGCGAAACGAATACCGATCGCAGACTTGGCAACTTCCAGAGCAAAGGGACACCAGGCGCCAAGTTCCCCCACCCGACCCAGTCCCCGCGCTAGAAGCACATCCATGGAGCCTCGCCCCCTGCGGCCTATTCCTACTCGCAGTCGATCCGTTGAGCCTGGCGTGACAACTTCGAAACGTGATAATCTTGGAAAGACTAAAGAATCCATCTTTCCGAACGTCCCTGTGGTTCCTCGACAGGGCGTCAAGCTCCCTTTTCCTCTCGTTTCTGGCCATAAATCGAGTCAAGATCCGTCACAGCCTTCCATTCCCGAAGAGCCCGAGACTGCGGAGGTGGGAAGTAGCGAAAACAATGTTACGCTTGGCAGAGTCACGCAGGACGATCTCAGGTCTCAGTTGAAGCAGCCTTCCACCAACAGTCGTATTCCGCGAATTGGTAACAAGCCATATGCAAGGCTTCTGCCAAAAAACGGCAAGAGTACTGTAGGTACGACGTCACGCAGCAAGGCTGATGTACCAGTGCATGTGAGCCGTTCGTTCGTATTTTCGATTCTTGTTCATTAATATCCGTTCGCAGAAAACCTTTCGGCTTGCCAACAAGAACAATGATCTCGGGAATAACGATGCGGAAGGGCCTTCCGCCAAATCCGCTGATGATCAACGTTTTGGAGGATCGCTCAAACGAAAGCGAGGCACAGAAATGGCAGGCCCCTCCGATTCACGTCCTGTCATGATCCGTCAGGTTGTACCAGGAATGCTTAACGAGAAGTATGCTCCAAAACCGGCCAATCTGCCATCCCAACTCCAGACGCTTCCAGAATCAAGCCCATTAAAGGCCCCTCAGCCATTAAAGTTCCGCAAGGTAGTAGACGGCATGTTATCAGCACGATATGCGCCAAAGGCACAAACGGAACCGCCAGACCCCATTTCATCTCCTCCATCTCCGCTTTCGGAGCTTTCGTCGTCATCGAATGGAGGTCCTGATGAGAAGCCCCCTTTGTCTGCAAATCCCACTGCACGTCCTGAAACATCAGATACTTCACGGACTGATGACGATGCCTCGCCGGTGGAACCTGCTACACACAAGCTCTCATCGCATCAAAGTAATGCCAATGCTGACGAATTCTCTAATCGTCTGCGGAGAACTTCTCGCACTCGCAAGCAAGCACAGCAACAATATGTCCTTGACATCTTCAATAGTACCACCTCCGCACGACCACCCCCACCTCGTCGTAAACCCCAAACTCGTACGGAAGGTGATAGTTTCATGGGTATAAGTGCTGCTGCACTGAAGGCGCTGACTGCATCGAACACGACGAAGAATCAGCAGACCGTCGCAGTACTGGCGACGGAGGTCATTCGGAAGGAAGGTCTTAGGCCAGAAAGTCCAACGGTTAAGGCGCGAACAATCCTGCAGAAACAGCGAGATGAGAGAGACATGCGGAGGAAAGAAAGAGAGCAAAGGAAATCTCAACTAAGCGAAACAGATTTGGGACTCAACGATACTAAAGAACATGCCGATTCATATCTCGATACGCATACAGACGATTATATCGATGAGACGGCGCCACAGAAGCATCATAGAGGTCCTGGTGATGAGGAAGATTACGAAACTGCAGATCGATCTGAACGGGTCATTGAACCGCTGAGACTCGAAGGCACGGACAGAAAGGTCAAGCCGGTGAAACAAGTCAAGTGGCATCGAGGGTTGTCAACTGCCATTTATCTCGATGAAGTTGATCCGAACCCAAAGTTCTTGTCAAAGGAAACCTCGGTGAGAGGTTGTTTGGCACCCACATCCAAGGTACGCACTATGGCAAGCCTGTAGAAACAAACATTGAGTCATCTGTTTAGAGTCTTCCTCTTGACAATCTTGGGAATCTTCTCCACACTGACACTCGGCCACTTCCCGAGTTCGTTACGGAGCAGATTGTAGTAAAGAGGTATATTTACGATAACGATATCGAGCCAGAGCCTATTCTCCCTAAGATAACGCGGTCGAAAAGCAAGAAAAAATAGTATCTATTGGTCACGGTTTATCTCTTGTGATATCCTTGCTGTATCCTTAGCGTAGCATATTTCAATCATCTCGTGGCTAGTATGTACATTTATGAGTCTACGTCACATCAGGATTGTTTCTCAAGGTTTGGGAGACCTGTAGTTAATAATGGCTGATGCTTGGTTCACTGGTAGAACAAAGACTTCAGCAAGGTTTACGTGAGGTGGGCGCGATGCTGCCCAGACGATTTCTTCTGCAATGTCCTCGGCGACCACTTTCATAACAAGTGAGCAGACAGCAACTCAGGTAGCCAATTTGCTTCTCGGTACTCACGTGGTTGCAAACCTTCGTACACCTTGTCCGCTGCTGCCTTGTCACCCTTGTAACGCACGATGGAAAACTCGGTCTCGACCATACCTGCGGTTTTGCGAACAGATTTGCAACGTGTTCTGCTGGGAATGAAACGCAACGTACCGGGCTGAATCTCGGTCACTCTGATGGGCGTATCAACGAGCTCTCTCAACAATACACCGCTGAATGCGTTCACTGCATGCTTGGTCGCACAATAGATGCCACCTCTAGCATAAGGCTCTCTTCCAGCAATGGAACCGAGGTTGATGATATGGCCTGTCTTTCTTGCTTTGAAGTCTAAAAAGGCAGAAGTGAGAACGGAAATCAGGCTGAGTTGTTTGGAACAGTGAACCTTTGATAAATAACTGGGTCAACGCAATCAGTCCAAAGACATTAGTGGAGAACATGTTTTCCACGTTTTCGAGTGATAGATCGTCGACGCGATCAACCCCGACGACATAACCTGCGTTGTTGACTATCAAAAAGGATTAACGGTAGTAGGACGGTAATGTAAACTGTTCTTACCGAGGACATCAATGTTACGTAGTTCGGGCGGAATCTTGTCCAACAACGAAGTGACCTGGTGCTTGTCCGAAACGTCCAGAACGATGGTGACGAAATTTCCGCCTTCTTGAATGCCTGCATCTCTGTGTGCAATGGTGCATTGCTCTTTCGCGTTCTGCAGGGCATCTTCTCTGCGTGCAGTGAGAATAACGTTGGCACCGCCCTGTCCGATTTGTCACTGCGTCTGAGCGGACATCAAGGCAAGGATACCGGCCGACCTTGGCGAATAGAATGGCCGTGGCCTTGTTGACGCTTGGGGTGAGCTTGAATCTGTTCGGGTTATTCAACTTGGGCTCACCTTGCCGATCCCAGAACTCGCCCCAGTGATGAGGACCGTCTTTCCCAGCAGTCGAGAGGCGTTGAATACGGACATGATGGATGGAAGGAAGGAGGACTCGAGACCGAAATAGGTGGGACTCGGAAGTCTGACTGTGTGAGCGTATGATATGCGATATCTCTGATCAATCCAAGTCACAGCATGTCTCATCTGGCAGCCGGCGGTGGCGAACTTCCAGCTCTCCTCCAGCCTAGATGGAAAAACTTACTGGTTTGGCTTGAGAGCCACGGATTTCAAGCACAAGACATTTCCGTGGAGTGCAGAGAAACGGGACACGGTGGTTGAGTGTCACTATCAGGCAACGCTCAGTGACATTGATACGCCCCGCAGCTGGAAATGGGCTTTTTGCCCGCAGATCCTGCTTGGTTAGTGGTACCCGCACGCTGATGGCCTCTCAGCTGACGAATTGTTCGAACTGGCAGCCAGACAGTCTTGTCTTTGCAGTCCCGCCGAAAGCGTTGATGAACAAGATGACACTAAAACGACTCTATCCTCCAGATGCACGCGTGGTCAAGTCGTTAACTTCAGTGCAGTTGATCTCGATGCACTTATTCATATGGCGCCCGAAACTCGATGGGGACAGCGAAGACCCATCCTTTGGGCCTTACGTATCAATCCTCCCCAGAGATTTCAGTGGACATCCTCTCAGTTGGCTCGTCCTGTCCAACCTTGATAAGGCGGACGACATGCATATTTTGCTATTGAACAGTCTCCCGCCGAGCGTGTTGACGGCACTGCATCGCCTGCATGCCCGGTTTTCGGACGATTGGATCAAAGTGCGAGCTTTACTCGTAAGTACACAATCTATCTTACTACTTTCTCAGACTCTTTGCAAAATTGCAGAAGATGCCTTTCATGGCAACGATAGCCCAAGTATTGTTGAATGATCTCGAGTCGTTCAACGCAACTATGAATTTTTTGTGTGCTTGGCTCAATGGTAATCTCGTCTCGTATTCTGTTACATGCCACAAATATTTCTAATAGTGAACACCCGGTGCATCTACTATCGCTTGAAACACGCCAAGATGGATCCAGATAATCTGACCATGTGTCCTATCCTTGATTTCGCCAACCATACATCACGTCAAGCCACTATGACCCCTGTCCCATCAAACTCTGAGATTTGGAATGCTGCTCCCATAAATGCGATTGGCGATGGACTCAAATTCATAACTTTTGGAAATGCGAAGATAGAGGAAGACGATGAGATTTTGATAACTTATGGAATGCATTCGAATAAAACGCTCTTCGTGGAGTATGGTTTTGTGAATCTCTTTTCTGAGAAGGAACCTTCTCCTTGCGGAGAAGTAGATGTACAAGACTTGGCCGAAAAACACATCTTCACAGATGCGCGATTCGGTGATGCTGTGAAAAACGCACTCATTACCGAGGGTTACTGGGGGTCAGTATTTTCTTCTCTGTGTTTTATCATGACTTGAAGGCTTTACGAAGAGATTGGGCATTATACTGCACTCCAGATAGGGCTCAACCATCTTGGCGGTTGATCACAGCCTTACGGCTACACCATTCTGTAGGAACTGCTGGTTCTGCCGACGAATATATCATCCAACCTTGGCGAGATGTTGTCACGGGAAAACGATCTCAAATTTCTTGCGAGAACGAACAATCCTGGAGGAAGACGGTTAAATTTTTGTGCGATTTGCTCATCGAGAGAGCAGAGCAATCTGTCGCACCCCCTTTAGCCCCGGATGAAAATAGAGAGCATACCTGGGTGCGATGGATGTCGGAAAACATTCGCTCATTGTGGAAGGAGGAACTGCTAATTGCGAGAGCCGTGAAGGAGAGCTTGCTGAGAGGAGATGAATATTAATGGCCTGTTATTCATGGTCTGATTAATGCAGATCTAAACCAGTACGAGTGTTCTGTTGTAGCGATTGTCCGAGACTCGACACAGAAACAAGACTCATCGTTTCGTCCATACATAGTGACATCATTCTACAAACACAAACGTATGATCTGTGATATATCGCGTAAGGGTATTTCTTGGTTTCAGACAGTAAAATGACCGCAGTCCGTGCTCCACAATCAAACACCGGGCGTGCGGATAAAAATTTTGTGGACATGCGCCATGAGATCCTGCCAGGACTCCTGAGATATCAACACTGGCGTCGTCTGAACACTCCCATCGTCGTTGTAGAAAAGTGCCCCAGTGACGGCGACGACCACGCTTGAGCTGTAATGACCCCTCTGGACGATCCCCAAATCGTATTTGAGAACATCCATGGCATTCTATACGGAGAGAGCCAGTGTGTCAGCAATAATCAGCGGCAAAGTCGATCCAACTGACACTGAAAGTCGTGGACAGCTTTTGTCTGCTGAACATCATGACTCGGGTTGTACCCTCTTTGTTCTTGTGTTCGACAATGACTGGTGACCTCCCCCCAGGCTTTGCAGAGTTCAAGAGGGCTTGTAGAAAGTGGCCAATGCCGACCGCGGTCTGTTGGCGAGACTCTAGCAGCTGCTGCACGATAGCATATGCACCGCTCATTGTTATCAAGAATCAAGATGATCGAGCTTCTCGAACGATCATGATCGCAATAATTGTAGTAGTACTAATAGGAAGTATGAAGTCAGACCCGGACTGCACCGCCTTTTACACACCGCCACCATAGCCACAGGTACGGCGTCGTTGCTTGCTAAAAGCCACCACAGTCAAGCTTGCCGCGCCCTAGGCTTGAATTTCCCGCTCAACATGGCCGTTGAACCTTTGCTGGGTACTAGGCCACAACGCGCCTTCATTATAACCAGTATGTAGAACTCGCTTCTTTTATTTCTTACTTACCTGTTGCGCGCTACCGCAGTCGTCGTTCGTGAGTACACCGTGCATGGCCCGGACAACACTCATCCCCTTTCCAGAGGCCGCTATAGTTATTGCAATGGTTGCATCCACATTTGGAATCGTGAGCAATGCTCCTGGGCACAGTGTCAGATCTTCTAAAACGTCTTTTGTAGGTACGCGCACGCCTCGGCGATAGCTTCGACGCCGGCAGTTTCAAGGTACTGCAATACAAAGTGCGCTGCTGTCAAATACTGATGATTCGTCAGACCCTGCCCTGTTATCTCGCCCTCTTTATTTTGGCCGAGTAGTCGCTTTTCCGCTTTTCTTTTCGTCTATTTACACGCACGTTTTCCAGGATATTCGAGCTTTTCATGGCTTATGATGCCTTGCGGATGAGAAACATAATCCAGCTATTAGGCATTATAAGTATGTATTGCCACTCTTCATTTGCATCGCCCTAGTTGACCACATCTTCTAGTATTTCATGGCGCTCTCATTGTCTTCTCTGCCCTCCAAGTCCACGAAACGAAGGACGCCCTCCTGTCCTGCACCTTGCCGCAGTGTTCCACGGGCACTGGAGGATCGCTATGGTCAAAAGTAGAACCTATCCTCATAGTCGTCCCGTGCATCGTGGCTGCGTCATGGATTTTCCTGATCTTCTGGATCAAGCAACTTTTCGGAGAATTTGGGTGAGATTTCTGTCTTTGATGAAGTGCTCCAGACTTAATTGCAATTAGATGGGTTATATTTCATGTCGTCGGGGCGAGCCCCAAGTTGAAGTGTTTGTGATTTCCACATCGCTAGTCTGTGCTATTGACTAACGTTGCACGGAATAGCCATGTACCAGTTCTATCAAGTCTTTATCTGTCTCCTCAAATTCGACTTCTTCTGCTTTGTTGGCGTTACCATGCAGGCACGTCATTCTTTGTCTAAGATTGACAAGACGCTGATGGTACGGTACTAGCTTATTATTGTCGTGCTTCAAACCTACTCTGTCGAGTTTGGACTCACTATTGCTGCTATACCTGTGGTACTTCTTTTGATCGCTGGCTGTGCCTACGCAGTGCAGCGTGAAATTAAATGGTACGACACACATGCTTTGTCATGTGCTTCTCTGTTCAATCTGTCTTTAGGATGATGTCAGTCGCACTTGGATTGATGATACCATGCATGGGTTATTGTAAGATTATTTCTATATCCTCTGGTAAACGACTGATTTGACGCACTTTTTCGATCCCTTCCGCAGTCGGTGAGTACTCACTGAGGCCATTTTCCTATTCGCTGAAATCATTTCTATTTTAGTCTATAAGCTAATACGTTTTTATATCCCGACCTCTAAAGACGAGTATATCACCACTCGTGCCACTTTGACTGTTTTCAGTTGGTAGACCTGTTACTTTGAACAGCCTTTCGCTGAATGTTTTGTGTTTCAGCCGTTGTTGCGTTCCTGCTGCTGTTGATCACCTTTTTGGTCGGCCTCAAGTGCTTCCATGACTTTGACAAGGGTTTGCACGACTCCAAGACTCATGGTCAGTTATATAAGCCTATCAGGCAGCAAGTTTCAGATATGTTTAAAATGGGTGATTAACCTCTCCTTGCTTTCTCAGATATAAACGCAAATCAACAATACTTATCTTCGCCGAAAACACTAGGGGACATGTCTGAACGGCAATCAGCGTATTTGGGTGGCACTCCACTCCAACCGCAAATATCGATCGAATGATCCTTCCCGAAGGTTGTCTATGGAAACATTAACTATTTACATCACGAATCTTTCGGATATTATCTACTCACGAGAACGATGGGTTACATCCTTCCTGTGATGCTGCGTCTGTGGGGCTATCCAGGATCTTTGCGGATTTCCACGCATACCACGCATATTTTATGTACGGACATTGACTCATATTCCTGTAATCATTGTTTCAATTTATACCTTTTTCAATATGGCGAAGGTTAATGAAGAGAGTGATTGTTTCAACCTACTAAATGAGACGTCACAGCTGACGCGTGTGTCACATCGCGATTCGCGAGTCACGTGGCACTAACACCTTCGTTACTCCAGCATGGACGACTCGGAAATGGCTCAAATGTTCCCCGGCGAGGACAACGTCGATCTCTACGATGTTCTCGCACTCAAATCCAACGCTTCTCCGGAAGACATCCGGAAATCCTACAGGAAACTCGCCCTCTTATGCCACCCCGATAAACATACGAACTCGGACGAACATGAGCGCGCAGACGCGTTGAAGCGCTTCCAACAGATAGGTTTTGCCTACGCCGTCCTCAGCGACGACAAACGCCGTCCAAAATACGACAGGACAGGTACCACCGGCGAGAGTCTCGTCGATCCTGACGACGATGGTGGATGGGACACTTATTTCCAGAATCTATTCGACCACGTCACGCGTGGCCGACTGGACGAGATGAAGAAGGAATACCAAGGTGAGTGTGTTGGATGGGGAACGCTTTCCGTCGTTGGTCTCTCAGACCCTTTCTGCTCAGGTTCTTCCGAGGAGGTCGAGGATCTCATGGACGCATATTACGAGACAAACGGCTCGCTCGAGGACATTATGAAACATATCCCACACTCTACCGTCGACGACGAGTCGCGTTTCGTTTGCATACTAGCCAAACGCGTCGCTCAAAAAGAGCTGCCCGACTTGCCGCTTTGGAGATCTAGTTCGGCGGACGAAAAAGCCAAACTCGTCCGAAAGAAACGGGCTGCGAAAGAAGCCAAGGAGGCGGAGGAGTTGGCCAAGGAGTTGGGCGTTTGGGACGAATTCTATGGGTCTGGGAAGGCGGGTGCACGCAAGGGGAAAGGGAAGCAGAAGCAAAAGGAGGATGACGAAGAGGACGTTTCAGCGCTGCAAGCCCTCATTTTACAAAGGCAAAAGGCTAGAAGCGGGTTTTTGGACAATTTAGCTGCCAAGTATATGGAGGTGGACGATGAGGAGACGCCAAGGAGAAAAGGTGCAAAAGGAAAGAAGCGGAAGAACGCTGTCGAACCTGAAGATCGTAGTGAAACGGAGGCGTCGCCGAAAAAGAGACCTCGGTCCGCACCCGCAGAGATCGAGGATGAAGAATCTGGAAACATACAATCCAAGCCCGCGTCGAGGACAAAGGCATCTGGGACGGAAAGGGCGAAGAGAGGAACTCGGGCCAAGAAGGCAAAGTAACACAGCCTTTCCCTCTGTTCAACGTGTATTCCATGTCATTCCGACCATTACATATGCTGTTCTTGTATAATTGTATTCTATACATATCTCAGAGAATCGATTCCCAAACTCCTTCGTGCTTGAACGATAGCAACCAGCTCCTTGATACATTCCTCCAGGACGACCACATTGTCTAACAAATGAGACAAGGTAATGTGGGTAGTCGGATGTGGATCCTCGTGGATATCCGACTCGTCCACATCTTTCATGTTCACTCCTCCCCACAGAGTCCCAGCCGAGAACATGTCTTCCTCATCTGGCCCCCAGTTAGATGTTTGAGATGGCATCCACGAGCGAGATGGTTCAGTGGGAAGTGGTACGACGAACGGCTCGACGACGATATCTCGGGTCTGCTGATAATGGGGAGCAAACGGTCTCGACGCAATCGCCTTTCCACCATCCCGAAACGACGTCTGAGCTTCTACAGGCGCTTGCGCCTTTGACTTGACTTTCCTCGAGGTCAAAAGCGACATGAGTGACGTCGTTTTTGGCTTTGTCTTGGGGCGTAGTAGACTCGTATCCGCCGAGCTCACCGAATTCAAAGGTGCGCCTATCACGGTCGGGTCCACCACAGGCTCGAGAACCAGCGTGAGCGCATCCGTCAAATTCTCCGAGAACAACAAGCCCTGTCGGCGTTCGAGGAGATACTTGTCAAAGTTGGGCACGAGCTGACGATAGCGTTCCAGTTGGCCGACGAGCCCTTGGAATATGACATATACGACCGGGCGCGAGTTCTCGTCGAGCCGGGCCGCGGGAAGAATGTTGGTCTCCGTGGCCAGTTTCTCATCGATCTCAAAATCGATGGAGCGATCGTCTGACATGTCTTGTAGTAGTGCAACGTCCTCCGACATCGATATGGGTTGCGAGTCATCGTTCACGTTGCACGTCAGCCAGCCTGCGATGGACCTGTCCGGACAAAGTGCTAGCTCCGCCAGTACGCCCGCCAATGAAATGTTCGTCTTGGGCGCATTGGAAAAGAATTTGCACAACGAATTCAGAACAAGAGAAAGGATTGGGTCTTGGACGTTTAGTTTATGTCTCTGTTTCGCCCGAGATTCGAGGTCTTCTTCGGCCCCTATGTGGAAGCAGAAGTGATTTTGGATAGAGCAAAGAGCGTCGCCCAGGTAGTGGTCATAACCCGTGCTGAAAGCGTCATCGTTGTGCGACGGGTCAATACGTGATACAAGCGTAAGATAGAGAGCAGTCTCGCGTTCATGGGTAGAAATCGTCGTTTCTGGCTGCAAATATGTTGCAAGGGGCGTGGCTGGGAATCTATGCTCCACATCTTCGCCGGGATAAACGAACTCTTCCTCGTCGCTATCTTCATCCGATGTATGTGGAGGCACAAAAGGCACGATCATGGTAGGCTCTGGATAGCTAGTTGCGCTGGTACAAGGAATGACCAGGATGAGTCCATCTACGCAGACCCGACATCGATGTGAGAGCATCGTCTGGAAAAGTTGAAAAGCCGCAGTTATGGTGGCCTGATTCTGTGAGCGAAGATTTGAAAGAACGAGGTCCTTGAGGGTGAAACGAGCTATGGTGGTGAAGTATTCCGATTGTCGTCTTGATTCTGGAGCTTCCATTTCCAACAACATCATTGCGCTACTCTTGCGACGATGTGACGATCTTCCTACTCCGTCCGACACAGCACTCGAGCGAGACCGAGGTGGCACGTTACCACTGAGGTTGAGCATCCCGTGAAATCGTTGGCGTGACTTGCCAATGTCATCATTGTTCTCGCTTATGAGGAAATCAACGAAAAGATCCGAAAGCTGGCCTTTTTCAAGTGTTCGTATCATGATGTCAATGTAGGACATGACGGCGACAGCACTGCCGTCTAGATCAGAGCACTCAAGGATGGAAGGGTAAAGAACGTTTTCCAGAAAGATTCTGCGCACAGCGTCAAGGATAGATTGCACGATAGAAGCACCAACAAGACCTGGCGTGTCGTCGGCAGAATCGCAAGTTGTATTTCGCCGAATGATATCCTGCAGAAACTCGAGCAGTTTAAGAAAGTGGTCTAGTCGTGCTTTGAAGTCGGGATCGGTAGATTCCTCGAGGCCAATCGCACGATTCTTCTCTGCCTGGACCTCTGCCTCTTCCTTTTCTTGTTCAGTCGCAGGACCAGTGCTACCAATGACCATACCAACCGGACCAATATCTTGAGATACTGGAGAATGAATCTCGAGTTTCGAGGGCAATAGCGAGTACACAGCACCCAAACCTGCACCCAAGACATCGGAGAAATCGCCGTCTACAATGTATTCTGTAAGAGCGAGTGTGGCATCCGTGATCGGATCTCCGGCTTTTTGATTAGACCCTGCTTCCCCTCGTCTATGAGCAGGACTGCCTGAAGACATGGCCACATCCATAAGGAAAAGGAGTCCGGCGCGAGCAAAGTCTCCAATTTGGCCTTCTCGATGCACGAAGCGGAGAAGATAGTTGAACAATAGGAACTCATACTCTGGTTTTCGCACTGCTGATGTTATGGTCGCTTGTGATGGCGCAGGAGAAGGGACGCGTTTTGGGCCACTATCGGGATTCTTTGCATTTCCCTCTTCTTCATCCTCTTCTTCATCCTCGTCCTCTTCTTCCACTGAGAACAAGGGCTCGGAACGGTACCAGTGTTTATCATGAAAAAATATCATGAGCAGTTCCCGATAAGTGCGTATTCGGCTGCATAATATGCACAACAAATTGACCACTGTGCAAAGAGCATGAAACGTGGGTCCTGCTCGCGCGCACGCGACTCACAGTCTAGTTCATATTCGGAAGGCTGACACCGTACAGCATTCTTAGCAGCTCCCATGACTCTATTTCGGCCGTCCAACTGCTCTTGGAGATCGTCTCCAACACAATTGCGGAGGAGCCTAAGCACAGCTCTGTGTACGGCTGAGTGGACAAGAAATTGCTCGTCCATGAGGACGACCATGTTCTGTACAGCGCGAAGAACTTCTGCTTGTATTCCCGAGGGGCGATCGGGCTCGCTGAGACGAACGAGCGTACCCAACACGTCTGTACGAGAACATCAGGAACCTCGCCTGGCTTTACGATGTGTCAAACCTGACCGTTCTTTAAAAGATACTCGAGACAGGCGCCAGTGGTGCTTCGAGGGGGTTAATAACGGAGGGAAAGTAAGGCAGAGGAAAGCACGGACCCTTCTTCCGTCCGAGACGATTCCCATACAAGTGAATCGACCATCGACCGGAGATGAGCGGGTACATCGGTCGACTGGATCCCTCTCATGAGTTGGCGTTCATCTGGATGTTCGAGCGTGGTCTGGTCGGCGGCCTCGGTAAACGGGCTAGGACACGGAGCTGACAAGACCGACCTTGATCAGACACCACGATCTGTTGAATTCGCCAGCATGGTCGTGCGCCGGTTT
The DNA here is from genome assembly GCA_038093715.1 of Austroboletus cf. mucosus. Taxonomy (NCBI): domain Eukaryota; kingdom Fungi; phylum Basidiomycota; class Agaricomycetes; order Boletales; family Boletaceae; genus Austroboletus; species Austroboletus cf. mucosus. The sequence goes on along the minus strand of JBBPST010000001.1, from coordinate 207,652 downwards.
TGGAGACGGTTGGCTACTAGTTCTGAGAAACTTGGAGAAGTAGTCCATCGTCAACACGTTGGCCAGCACACAATGTCATGCATTCTCGTTATCATTCACGTGATCAACTACATACATCCTTCTCGAGCAAACGTTAATCTCGTTTGCTTCAGTTCCCGAGGCAAGGATGGCAACGGCTCCTTTGGAAGAATCGGTGGTTTGAGCGATGTTATTGGTTTCAGTGGCTTGACGGTCCGTTCGATGTTTGTCCGCTGCTGTCGTATCGATCGATCAGGCAGAGAATGGCAAGTTCGCAGTTGCCCGCCAAACTCTGCTTCCCTCAAAGGCTCATGCACCGACGGCTGCCCGTCAGGGATAATTGATGTACTCTGTGAAAACATCGACGTAGCCCTCGCAAACGGGTTGCGCGACTTGGTAGAGACGTCTGCCCGTGCTTTTGCAAACTCACTCTCAATCTTTGGGCGTTTGGTAGAAAACTGGTTAATCATGTGAGAAACGGCGTCTGAGCTACGTTTATGCAAACGTGTGCGATCAACTTTGAGAGTTTTGTCTAGCGATTGGCCTGTCCAGTGGGGGACTTTCCGTCGTAGGTCTTCGGTCTTACTCTGACGAGCAGGTGGTACAGGGGTTCCCAAAATGCTCCACGGGGGCGGCAATCTGGCGATGGCCAACGGGTCCGACTTACCGCCATGGGACTGTACCGCTTGTGCAGACAAGGGGAGGATGCTCTTCCTAGAACGGCTGCTCCTGTGCACATTCTCGTAGAACGAAGCAACGTTCGAGGACGTCGGGTGGTCGACGGGTGTAGACATGGTGACAATGGCTAAGGAAGAAGTCTTGCCTGGCTTCCAGGGAGGGATAAAAGTCACGGTGTCCTCTGCGGTTGACAATGTCGGGCGAGAACCAGGCTTCTTTGGACGAGAAGGGAGATAGTTGAGCTCGTCGATATGAAGGTGAAAGAGGGATTGGGGAGGACAGGCGTAGAGCGAGACGGGATCGGGTGCGGAGGCGGCGATCTTTTCGAGGGTGCCGAGGGCCAAGGAGAGAGGGGCGGGATGGAAGAGAGAGCTGACATCGGAGGAGCGGAAACCAAGGAGGGAAAGGTCGGCGTCGACGACGGCTGGGATGCAACTGGTGAAGCGCAGGTCTGGGAATGGACTGTTGAGACGGAACGAGGAAAGAAGAGATGGAACAAACCGACGGCGGAGAGGAGGGGGAACCTCGCGAGGGCGGGGAGGACGTCGTCGTCGATGCTGGGGCAGGCGTGGAGACTGAGCAGTCTGATGCGGGGGACGGAGAGGCCACGTGCGAGGGCGATCAAGGCGTAAGAGGAGACGGAACAGCCGCGGAGATCAAGACCGAGGAGGCGGTGAAGCGGGCGCAGATCGGCGATGTTGTCGTCGCGTATGTGCGTGCAGTTCGGGAGGGAGAGGAGCGTGACGAGGGAGAAGTCGGGCGAGTCGGGTATTCGCTGGAGGACGGGGAGGACGGGGTGCTCGAGGGGGAGGACGAGCTGGCGGAGATGCGGCGGGAGCGGGCGGACGAGCTGTGCGATGGTCGCCAATAAGGACGCGTCTGGTGAGGTGGGGAGCGCGTCGAGGAGGGCGGGTGAGGCGGGGATGGGCGGGGTGTTGGGCGGGATGGCGTCGGGGAAGCGGGCGAGGACGGTGATGGAGACGAACGTGAGCGGAGGCACGGCCGCCATTGTCATCCTGGTGGTGCTGACAACGGAACGTTTATATTCTCACGCAAACTCTTCTCCCTCCTCCTCATCGCTGGCGCTGACTTTTTCGCTCCCTCACCACCACCACACTCGTTTGACATGGCCAACCCGCCCGGCCATACATACCCACTTCCACAGCCTATTCGTCAGGACTACGACAACGACTCAGAGACCGCCTCTCCCTACGCAAGTACAACCAAACTCGCCGTCAACCAGAACTACTACGACCCCAACTCAAACCCGTACGGCGCACCCTCGCCCACAGACCCACCCAACGGCACCCGCTCCTATGCCCCTTCCATAAACTCACAGGCCAGCCAGCCCTATGGCTCCCCATTCGCTGACCCCGGTCAGGGTGCCCATCCCTACCCCGCCTGGTCACCAGACAGGCAAATCCCCATCTCCATGGAGGAGATTGAGGACATCTTCCTCGATCTCACCCAAAAGTTTGGTTTTCAACGCGACTCTATGCGCAACATGGTTCGTTCTTCTTCGTCCCTCGCATCCCCCCCTCACCTCTCCCCCAGTTCGACTTTCTCATGCAGCAACTCGACTCGAGAGCTTCCCGCATGAGCCCAAACCAAGCTCTCCTCACTCTCCATGCAGACTACATCGGCGGTCAGCATGCAAACTACCGCAAGTGGTATTTTGCTGCGCAGCTCAATCTCGACGATGCTGTCGGCCAGTCGCAGAACCCCGGCCTACAACGTCTCAGAAGCGTCAAAGGTGGTGCCGTCAAAACCGTTGGTTCAAAGCACCTCGACAGCGCCCTCAACCGTTGGCGCAACGCCATGAACAACATGAGCCAATACGACCGTCTTCGCCAAATCGCTCTCTATCTTCTTTGTTGGGGTGAAGCCGGGAACGTCCGCTTCGTCCCAGAATGTCTTTGCTTCATTTTCAAGTGTGCCGACGATTACTATCGCAGCCCAGAATGTCAGAACTCCGTAGAACCTGTCCAGGAAGGCCTCTACCTCGAGACAATAATCAAGCCTCTCTACAAATACATGCGCGATCAGGGCTACGAAGTCGTCGATGGCAAATTCGTCCGAAGGGAAAAGGACCATCACCAGATCACCGGCTACGACGATATCAACCAACTCTTTTGGTATCCAGAGGGTCTCGCTCGTATCGTCCTCGACAACAACGTGTGTTTTCTCGTTATTTTTTTTCCCCGACGATTCTCATTCCCGTCCAGTCTCGCTTGGTTGACATATCTCCTACTAAACGGTACTTGAGCCTCCGACGCGTAGATTGGAATAGAGTCTTCTTCAAGACTTACTTTGAGAAGCGATCCATCGCGCATCTCCTCGTTAATTTCAATCGTGTCTGGATCCTCCATGTGTCCTTTTACTGGTTCTACACCGCTTTCAACTCCCCTAAGGTGTATGCACCCCTCAACAAGCAATTCCCTTCACCTGCCATGACCTGGTCTGCCACGGCCTTGGGTGGTGCTGTTGCCACTCTCATCATGATTTTCGCCACTCTTGCCGAGTTCATGTACATTCCCACAACTTGGAACAACGCTTCGCACCTTACGACTCGCCTCATCTTCCTTTTCGTCATTCTTGCATTGACCGGAGGCCCGACAGTCTACATCGTCATCGTTGAAAATCAACTAATTCCCACCAACTCTCAGATACCACTTATAGTCGCCATCGTACAATTCTTCGTCTCCGTGGTCGCTGCCGTCACCTTTGGTTTGTTCCCCTCAGGTAGAATGTTTGGCGACCGTGTTGCAGGCAAATCACGCAAGTATATGGCCTCACAAACCTTCACTGCCTCATACCCCGAACTTCCCCGTTCTGCCCGAACCGCCAGCATATTCCTATGGCTCCTTGTCTTTGGCTGCAAATTCACTGAGTCTTATTTCTTCCTTACGAGTTCATTCAGTTCCCCCATAGCTGTCATGGCGCAGACAACCGTGCAAGGGTGCAGCGACAAGCTCTTTGGGTCGGCATTGTGTTCCCACCAGGTCACCTTTACACTGGCCATCATGTACATTATGGACCTCATCCTGTTCTTCCTCGACACTTATCTGTGGTACATCATCTGGCTCGTCGTCTTCTCTGTCGGCCGGTCTTTTTCGCTCGGGCTTTCCATCTGGACACCGTGGAAGGACGTTTACACTCGCATGCCCAAGCGGATATACGCCAAGTTGCTGGCCACTGCAGAGATGGAGGTCAAGTACAAACCCAAAGTTCTCGTCTCGCAAATCTGGAATGCGATCATCATCTCTATGTATCGCGAACATCTCTTGTCCATTGACCACGTCCAACGACTTCTATACCACCAAATCGATGGTCCGGACGGTCGTCGAACTTTACGTGCTCCGCCGTTCTTCACCAACCAAAACGGCTCAGACTATAAGGGCACCTACTTCCCTGCCGATGGAGAAGCGGAAAGACGCATCTCGTTCCTTGCATCCTCCCTTACCACTGCGCTTCCGGGGCCTCTTCCTGTCGATGCTATGCCCACATTCACTGTTCTCGTCCCTCATTACTCGGAAAAAATCCTGTTGAGTCTCCGGGAAATCATCCGTGAAGAAGATCAAAATACCCGGGTCACACTGCTCGAGTACTTGAAACAATTGCATCCTATTGAATGGGATAATTTTGTCAAGGACACGAAAATTCTCGCTGATGAATCAGATCATCCGGACGGCACCACGAACGAGAAGACCAAAGCTGATGATCTACCTTTCTATTGTATCGGTTTCAAGACGTCCTCACCGGAATACACCCTTCGCACCCGTATCTGGGCCTCGCTCCGCGCTCAGACGCTCTACCGTACCGTTTCGGGCATGATGAATTATTCCAAGGCCATCAAACTTCTTTATCGCGTGGAAAATCCTGACATTGTGTCCATGTTTGGAGGGAATACGGAAAAGCTTGAGCGGGAGCTAGAGAGGATGTCGCGACGCAAGTTCAAGTTCACCATTTCGATGCAGCGGTATTCCAAGTTCAACAAGGAAGAACAAGAGAATGCCGAATTCTTGTTACGCGCATATCCCGATCTGCAGATTGCCTTCCTTGATGAGGAGGCTGGACCCAAAGGTGGTGATCCTCGGTTGTTCTCGGTCTTGATTGACGGTCATTCCGATTTTGATGAGAAAACCGGCAAGCGCAAACCAAAGTTCCGTGTCGAATTGCCTGGTAACCCCATTCTCGGTGACGGAAAATCTGATAACCAGAATCACGCAATCATCTTCTATCGTGGAGAGTATCTGCAACTCATCGACGCCAACCAGGACAACTACTTGGAGGAGTGTCTGAAGATCCGTAACGTCCTTGGAGAATTTGAAGAATATTCGGTTTCTGGCCAAAGCCCATACGCTCAGTGGGGACACAAGGAATTCAAGAAAGCTCCCGTCGCCATCATTGGTACGCGGGAATATATCTTTTCGGAGAACATTGGTGTTTTGGGAGATATCGCCGCTGGGAAAGAACAAACGTTCGGTACCATGACTGCTCGTGCTCTGGCGTGGATTGGAGGGAAGCTCCACTATGGCCACCCTGACTTTTTGAACGCGATTTTTATGACAACACGAGGTGGCGTCTCAAAGGCTCAGAAGGGACTTCATCTCAACGAAGACATTTTCGCTGGCATGAACGCTTTTGGACGTGGTGGGCGGATCAAGCATTCAGAGTACTACCAGTGTGGCAAGGGCCGTGATCTCGGCTTTGGAACTATCCTCAATTTCCAAACGAAGATCGGTACAGGTATGGGCGAACAAATGCTCAGCCGAGAGTACTATTACCTTGGCACACAACTCCCTATCGATCGGTTCCTAACCTTTTACTACGGCCATCCCGGCTTCCATATCAACAACATCTTGGTCATCTATTCCATCCAGGTGTTCATGGTCACTTGTAAGTCGTCCTGATGACCTTTTTGAGTCTTTCTGTTCATGCGCCAAAGTACTCTACATTGGAACTTTAAATAAGCAACTGGCGATCTGTCAGGTCGATTCACAAGGCAACGTCCTCGGGGGTCAACAAGGAAGTGGTTGCTATAATTTGATCCCTGTCTTTGACTGGATTAAGCGGTGTATTATCTCCATCTTCTTGGTATTTTTCATTGCCTTCCTTCCCCTCTTCCTTCAAGGTATGAAACATTCCATTACGTACTCGGTGACCATGCTTATACCTCTGTAGAGCTCGTGGAACGTGGAACCGGAAAGGCCTTGCTACGCCTTGGGAAACACTTTTTGTCGCTTGCACCCATTTTTGAAGTGTTTTCTACTCAGATATACTGTCAGGCCATCCTCAGCAACTTGACGTTTGGTGGAGCGCGATACATTGCAACGGGCCGTGGGTTCGCGACGACTCGTATTTCATTCAGTATTCTATACTCACGTTTTGCGGGACCGAGCATCTACATGGGAATGAGGAACCTCATCTTGCTCCTCTACGCTTCGCTGTCCATCTGGACACCGTACCTCATCTACTTCTGGTTTTCCGTCCTCTCACTCTGCATTGCACCATTCGTATTTAATCCTCATCAGTTCTCCTTCGCCGACTTCATCATCGATTACCGCGAATTTCTTCGATGGATGTCTCGAGGAAATTCGCGGACAAAGGCAAGCAGTTGGTATGGATATTGTCGACTTTCCCGAACAATGATTACTGGCTATAAGAAGAAGAAACTCGGACATCCATCGGAGAAATTGTCTGGTGACGTCCCACGTGCAACATGGCAAACTGTTGTCTTTTCCGAAGTCATCTGGCCAATCTGCATGGCAATTCTTTTTGTCGTTGCCTACATGTTCGTCAAGTCGTTCCCGAGCCCAACCGGACTACCCAACCCTAGCCCTCTTGTCCGCATTGCAGTGGTCTCGATCGGGCCCGTAGTTTGGAATGCTGCTGTTCTTCTGGCACTTTTCTTTATATCGTTGCTTTTGGGACCTATGTTTGAAAAGTGGACCAAGTTTGCTACTGTGATGGCTGGGCTAGCTCACTTCCTTGCACTTGTTGGCATTGTCGCATTCTTTGAATTTTTCGTATGTGATTCCGACATTTTGCTTTCACCTGTCTTACGCTCTGCTTCAGTGGTTCCTCGAACTTTGGGATGCATCGCATGCAGTCCTCGGCGTGATTTCAATCGTTGCCATCCAACGTGCGATCCAAAAAATCCTGATCGCAGTGTTTCTCTCCCGCGAGTACAAACACGATGAGACGAACCGCGCTTGGTGGTCTGGTAAATGGTACGGTCGCGGACTGGGCAATTCTGCCATGTCACAACCTGCGCGAGAGTTTATCGTCAAGATCGTGGAGATGTCTCTATGGAGCTCAGACTTTTTGCTTGGTCATATTCTTTTGATCATATTGACACCTCCTATCCTTATTCCCTTTATTGATAAACTGCACTCGACGATGCTATGTAAGTGGCTGATGCGCTGGGTCTACTTGTGCTGAAATTACTTGGTAGTTTGGTTGCGTCCCTCCAAACAGATTCGTGCGCCTCTGTACTCCACGAAGCAAAAGAGACTGCGTCGCTGGATAGTGAGTTGCATTATATGGCCCAAAGAATGGAACGCTAAACCTAGCCTCAAGATTATCAAGTATACTCTGCTTTACATTGTGGTTGTTGCTGGTCTTGCGTCATTGCTCGTTCTGCGTAAGTGTTGGGCTTCTCGTCCTTGGAAACTTCATTCACTCGGGATTTTTATAGCCCCGATTTTCCGGGAACACATCAGGCTCAATTGTACATTGTGCCAGAACATTTGATGGCTGGCAATGGCTGGCATTATGATTCCCTTCAAGGACCATTGGTGATATATAGGCTATACGGACGCAGTTCCATCTTTTTTTTATTCGGATCTGCCGGAATTCAGGGCCATTTAGTCGACATGTACATTTCCATTAGAATTTGGCTTGCTTGATGTATCATAGGAAAGAACTTCCCAAGTTACTTAACGAACTGGAGACTAATCACATCGTTGTTCGATGCTCACTAGCACTTGCTGAACGACATTTAGTACTACATGTAGGTGCTTCAGCGGATGTATCATGGTCATCAACCCTTAACGAACTACGGTGCCTCGCTGACCAGGGCCATCACCACAGTAACGCTAAGATGTCAATGTCATGTCAGTGTTGTTCGACCCGCGAGAATTACCCCTTACTCGTCTTCCTTCTACAGACAAATTTTCAAATCGTTAACACCAAATCAGTCCACAAAAGTCATTGCATACATACCCCGCCACGATACAATAGTCCCTCTCGGGCCGCCTCACCTAGGGAAGCATAGAAAATCAAGTAAAAACATGGAAAATACAAGTCACGCACGTCCAAAGGGGCTCGCTCTCGTCTTATCCCGCATGCACGTCTGAGCGTACTGGACGATGCGATCAGCCATAGATTGTACTTGTTGGCCCTCCGGGCCACCGGCCCGAGCAATTAGTGAGCATATCGCAACTAGTTCCGCGGGGAATACATTGTCGGATAGGCCGTCCGTCTGAAAAGATGACATGAGACATGTTCGACCACCAATGGACGACTCACATATGCAATGATTATATCGCCGTGACGAAGTTTGGTTTCATACTGAGCAGCTGCACTCGGATGATCCAAGTAGTATCTGTTGACGCTCGCGTTCGCGGGGTACTTTGTGAGCTGGCTTTGTAACGGAGACATTAATGAATCAAACACAGCCAATGTTCAAATGACGAACAAGGGGCAGTTAAAGTAATGAGTCTGAGCTGACTCTCTATATATTACGGAAGAAGATCGTAGGATTAAGAAGCCGCTATCACCTAAACTAGAAGCTGTTGGGTGGGTCTGCAATCATACACATACACGACTCACTTTGCTGAGCGAAGGACGCCTGAGGAGGAGTTCAGAGTTAACAAGCAAGCTGTACTAGATCCTGTGAAAAAGATAAAATCGGCAGCGACGAGGCAAAGAAAAAAAGCACCCACCAGCTTCCACAAGTCGTTCTCGGAGGACTTGTTGGTAAGCAAGGTCGAGGCACTCGTAGGGTGACATCTCCCGTCCTCGTACGTCTTCCTGGCATTCGTGATCCTGGGTGGGGTCAATCTCAGGCTCCCCAGCCCAGGATTCGCGGGACTGGCCATGTGCAGAACACATGAGGGCTTGAGCGAACAGTGAAGGGTCGACGCCGGAATCGACCCATCCACCCACACCGTCAGCTACACCGAATGCGACGCCCTTTACGTCCAGACGCCAAGGTGAGCCAAGGAAGGTGGGGCGGAAGGAGTCTTACCTACCGAACCATTGCGCATCTGCCAAGAAGAAAAAAGAGAGGATGAACACGCGAGGGTGGCGTGAATACAATGGGACGTGCCTCGGTATGATAGAAAAAGTCCTCCCCTGGGTCCTTTGAAAAAGAGTGGGTCGAGTGGGCAAGCATTGCATCCCTCCATTGTCCAAGTTGAGAATCTGCAGAAAAGGCGGTATGGAAGCGGGTCAGTTTTGGATCGGGGGGCTTCGGGGCCCAGCTGACGCCTAGATGAAACCTGAATGGACGTGGTACGGTGGAGTTGAATCTGAGCGAGACAAGAGCCCTTGGACGGTGTTGCCAGTGGGAGACAGGCAAACGGAACATAAGTTTGGATAACACTACAGCAAAAGACTAATGACAACTTTAATTCGTCTGCACGTGACCACTATGTTTTCCTACTGCGTCGCGGGTTCGTGAGTAGTTCGCCCACATAACCTTCCAGTCTGCCTCCAATATCCCCTCACCTGGCCCATTTCGATCGGACGCCACACCAGCCCATCCAACTGCACGTTCATAGCATGCAAGGGCACGCTCCATGTTACCACCCTGCTCGTTAAGGATTCCCATCAAATTCCACGCCTCCGCCGCAGTGCGGCGTGCATCGCGTAACAATCCAGTTGCTGGCTTCCGCATGGTGCGGGACTTGGCAAACGACGGAAGAATGGAAGCATTCGGCGCAGGAGACTGTAACGTCTTCGTGTCAGATGCGAACGGCAAGCCAGTAAGAGCTGAGGCAACACGCTCAGAAGACTCGGCCGCTCTCGTCAAATAATCAAAGGATGACTGCTGAGGTGACCGCAGAGCGTAGAGCACCTCGGCAAGGTGAATAGAGATGAGGGAGGATCGGTGGAGGAGATACAACGAGTGCAACGTCTGAGGTGGTGAAGCATCTGAGACGCTCGAGGGCGAGGGAATGTTACGCAAGAGGGCGAGGGCAGTTTCTTGGAATTGGCGAGCGTTGTCGAGTTCACCAGATGTAGAATAGTAAGCAGATAGTGAGACTAGTGTGGATGTGAGCGTCCGTTGTGCAGACGGAGATGAGGGCGCGGACGAAGATACGACAGGGGCGACGGAGTCCTCAGTTTGCTGGATACCTTGTGCCAAACTGAGTGATCGTGCCCACCATGTAAATGCGTCCTTTGAGTCGCCAAGCCTGAAATTGAGGTCTCCAAGTTTTGCAGCGATGCGAGCGGCGTCCGTCCCTTTGTCCGCAAGGCCAGTCCAGACACGTTCGTACCTGGAACGGGCCTCAAATAAAGCGTCATTTGACCCGATCCGTTCCAATATGGCACCATGGCGGAGGATAAGCTCATTAATAGTTTGTGGACGGAGCTTCGCGAGCGCCGTCTTGCTCTCAGCAATTTTGATGGCCATGTCGAGATAATTATGCGCGAAATCCAGACGGGCGTCGACGACGTTGAGGCTGCCGATGCCCCCGTTTTCTGAGAATGTCGTGGAGCCTACGCCCCAGTTTTCCGCCATCCACGAGCCGCGTAGAAGATGCCTTGCTCTGAAGCCAAGAGCAGGGTCTGTTCCACCATGCTCACCACCTGACCACTTCTCCGCATCCCGGTCCCACTCCCATCGTTTTGTGTCATCGTCTTGCTCTGAAGTAAGTTCGACAGATTCGACCCATAGATGAGTGCCCTCAAAAATAGACCACCCGATAAGCCCCAAGCCAAGGGCACTCAGGAAGGATAATTTGGCGAAACGAGCGAACACATTGATGGCGACCCCTGCTGAATTGGCGAAGTGGTCCTGAATGAACGGGCCTTGACGAGCGTCCTGGGATTGGTAGCGGCGACGAGGGAAGGCGACGAGAGGACGGCTGAGCGATGCTCGTAACATACCAGCTGGTGTTATTATTTATTTATTTATTTATCAACAGTACTGGGTCACGTGTTTCTATACTTGATCGTGGCTCAGGATCTGTCAGGTACCCAGGTCCAAGTCATAGCCTTGATGTGACAATGTGTCCCAAATACTCAGCGCTGCAGCATTTTGGCCATTCGATTCATCTTCCGGTGACTTGTTACCTGTCACCTAGGATGCTTTCCTGCCCACATCATGACATAATTTATGTATGTCCCACTGCCCCCCAATCCCCACTGACCAGTCGCAGCCATTGAGTTACCGGTGAGTGCCATTCGTACGGCAGATGCCCAGATGAACGAGCACGTGGATCAATGTGCTGTTCTGATAGTATAAAAAGGGCTCTTCCTTTCACCACCTTTCCATTTTCTGTCTGTGCGTCGTGCGCATTCACGCCGCTACCGTGATGACCATTCTCTCTCTCCTTTTCCTTCTGGGATCCCTCGTGCTTCCAGCTCTGGCGAATCCCTCTAGGACGACTGCAAGGTCGAGTCAAAGCTCCTTTGTCAGCACGGATGGCACATCATTCACGGTAAATGGCTCGTAAGTAATATTTTAGCGCTCTGCCGAGCCTTCAATCGTTGATAGTGGCGATCAGAAATTTTGGGTATATCGGCACGAATGCCTACTGGCTACCCGCACTAAACACGGACGAAGACATTGGGCACACTCTAGGGAACATCTCCGCCCTCGGTGCCCGAGTCGTTCGCGTTTGGGGGTTCAATGGTGAGCTCGTATCGGTCGGTTCCGTGTCGGGTCCATATTGCTCATCTACGTTTACTTTTAAGATGTCGCTACAACTCCAACGAATGGCACATTTTTCCAAATTATTCAAAACGGAACAACGTCCGTAAACGATGGCCCAAATGGTCTCCAGAAGCTTGATACAGTCATTCAAATGGCCGAGCAGCACGGACTCTATGTTATCTTATCACTCACAAATAACTGGTTTCCGGTCGATAACAACACTCTGCCACGGAATTACTTGTCCAACGACTATGGCCAGTTCATCTTACCCTCAAAATGTCAATTCTCACATCCGGACAGGTGGCATGGACTTATATGTTCGCCAATTTGGTTTCGACACTCACGATCAGTTCTACACGAATCCATCCATCCTAGACAGTTTCCTGAATTACACCACTCAGGTGGTCTCGAGATACGTCAATAGTCCTTCCATTTTTAGCTGGGAGCTTGCAAATGATCCAAGGTTCTTTCCTTCTATATTAGCTAATTATATGTTATTGATCTGTCGGAACTGTTTAGATGCAACTCCACGCTTCCTGCAGGCCCGAACTGTACGACGGAAACGATTACGCAGTGGCACGCCACTGTGGCGGCACATATTCGCTCTATTGATCCTAACCACCTTATTTCCTCTGGGTAAGTCCATTACTGTCTACACGGATAGTACAAACAAATTTCTGTAGATCGTCGGGATTTTTGTGTACTGATTGTCCCAAGTTGTTTCCTCCGAGTCCTGCACCCGCATCTGGACCCTCGGCATCTCCCGTCCCAGGGACAAAGAAGCGTCGCAAGGTTGTTCCAGTGACCACAGGTCAAATTATTCGTGAGCGCGCTGCATCAAGACGGCGCACCCGAGAGGCTGCGATACGTGCAGGAACTGTAAAACAGGACGGTGTACGTATCAGGGGGCGGTGGGTAGCCACACGTGAGCCCCATTAATACTTCAGTTTTAATTCACTTCACTCAACCATTACGCAGCTACTCGACGACAAGATTCACAGGGTGCTGGTTCAATTTACGACGGGAGTTATGGAGTGGACAGTCAGGATATCTTGAATATTCCGGAAATTGGCTTCGGGTCTTTCATGCTCTTCCCCGATCAACAAAATTATGGGCCCGATGATCCGAACGTGGATAACTTCACAAATACTCTCAATTCAGGCATCGAATGGATCCTCAATCAAGCTCAGTCGGCAGCTGCGTACGCCCTACAATCTGACACAACTTCAAAATCTAACACTGATCTTAAGCTCTGAAAAACCTGCGGTTCTCACAGCCTTCGGCTTGGTGACACAGGCAAATGCACCAGATTTTGTTCCTTTCAACATGTCCACTGCCCTCTTCCCGAATGCTTGTACGTGGCCCTGTAAGTCGGTTGGAGACGCTGTGGTGACTGATGTTCTGATAGCATCAAACCCCAACTTCACATACGGTATAACAAACCAGCAGCAGACAGATGCCTACTACACATGGATAAACAGTATGTACGCTGGTGTTGCACTGCAACTAAGTAGCTCACCATTCAATGAATCTAGCTGGAATCACTGCGGGATTGGGTGGCATTGTTCAGTATCAGGTTTGAATGGTCAACCAATTTCTTTACTTCGGATACTGATTTGCATAACAGTGGGGTCAAGAGAATTTGACAGCTGAAACCGGAACCACGATTTCACCTGGGGTTACCGGTATCTCGCAAGACTCCCAAACGACTCCGATTTCTCCGAATGATGATACGACGGGAATTTCTCCCAACGATGGTTACACCGGGTGCGATTTTTCTGATCTGGTCTGTTACGCTAACTGATTTGTTTCTCAGCATCGGGAACAATGGTATCCAACAGGTCATCCAAACTGGTGTTCAACAATACGCGTCTAACTGAAATTGGCATGAGTGAATACATCAGGGTCCCACAACGCACGACCGGATGCTGTACTCTTGTTAGTGTATTCTCGTGAAGTGTTGTGCTACGTTAGTTATGATTGTAGTAGTACTATGGACAAATGGACTGTCATTGTGGTCACGTGGTGGGCGCGTAGCGCTTCAGCACTTCTCGCTCGTTCTTCTGTGTCCTGGACGACTCATATGAAGTTTTTCATCGACAACCTACCCGTATGTGTTACGTGGCATCTTCTCCAGACAAATTTTGCATCCACGGCATCTAGATCATCTTTCCCTACGACCGAATCTATCCTGGTGGGGTCGTCACGAAGCTTGGTAGACTCAGACTAATCACACTGCTCTCAGAACAATATGCATATATGTGTGATCTCAAGCGCACTCTTGATGCTACGGTAGTCTTCATGTTTCGCGGCACAGTCTCATTAACAAAATACACTGTCCAGGGGCACTGCGTCCTAGAAATGCCTTCTGGGACGGGGAAAACTGTCTCGCTCCTATCCTTGATCGTATCCTACCAGCAGGTATTTATGATTTGAAGTATCAGGTAGCAAAGTTGATCATTCATTATCATTGCCTGCAGTTTCATCCAACGAAACGCAAACTTATATACTGCTCACGTACCGTGCCAGAGATCGAAAAGGCCCTCGCCGAGCTGAAAAGATTGATGGAGTATCGAATAGAATGTGCAGGGACTCCGGAACAGAAGGAAAAGGAACAAAATTTCATGGGTCTTGGCTTGACCAGCCGGAAGAACTTGTGCATACATACAGAGGTATGTGGGGCTCGAACACATATCTATTCTCATGTCATCATTCGTTCTTCCTCCAGGTATCGAAAGAGAAGAAGGGTAAAGTCGTCGACGCGCGGTGTCGTGACCTCACCAACTCTGCGGTATGCGCGAAAGGACGTGCGGACCCTGGGTCAGCGGAGCTTTGTGACTGGCATGAGGTACCATCTTTAAATCATGAATCGGAATGAAATGTGACATTTCTTGGCAGAACCTGGGGAAATACGAGCCTGGAAGTCTCATTTCTCCAGGTATATGGACACTTGCAGACGTACTTCAACACGGTCGGGAAAACGGTACTTGCCCTTACTTTACAGTGCGACGAATGGTAGGTTTCGCCCATCGGAAATGTTGACTGATAGTCAGTCATGATCCTAGATGCCATTTGTCGACGTAATCATATATTCGTTCCACTATTTAATCGATCCCAAAGTTGCCGAGCAGGTGTCTAAGGAGCTGTCCAAAGATGCCATCGTTGTGTTCGATGAAGCACACAATATCGGTCAGTAGGTTATGATGTTCATTTTTGTTGCCTGGCTCAACGTCGTATCAGATAATGTATGTATAGAATCCCTTAGCATTGACCTCACACGACCGATGCTGGATTCGGCTGCACGGAGCGTGACGAAATTAGGTGAAAAGATCGAAGAGTAAGGGCCAGTATACTTACTAATGTCCAGGATGCTGACGGTCTTGGAAGGATCAAAAAGACTGACGCCGCTAAACTTCAAGATGAGTATGCAAAGTTGGTTGAAGGTCTACAAGAAGAAGAAGAAGAAGCAGCCCCTGAAGACACCTTTATGGCTAACCCTGGTATTTGGTGATTTCCCTTGTGAGCATTTCATAACTAACGAACATTCAGTTCTTCCGGACGATCTGTTGAAAGAGGCAATACCCGGCAACATCAGGAAGGCTGAGCATTTCGTTGCCTTTCTCAAGCGCTTCGTTGAATACCTCAAGGTTGGTACAATATGTCATCGCTTTTAAAGTAACACTGACGATCAAAAAGACCCGCATGCGTGTCTTACATGTCGTCGCAGAAACACCACCATCTTTCTTACAGCATCTCAAAGATATCACGTACATTGAAAGGAGACCACTACGGTACCTGTCACCAAGCTCAAATCGTTCCCATATTTAATCCGTTCTTTTAGGTTTTGTGCTGAAAGGCTGCAGTCGTTGATACGTACGTTAGAAGTGACTCGGCTGGACGAACATTCCGCATTGCAAAAAGTTGCCTCCTTCGCGACTTTGGTGGCGACATACGAGAAAGGTGGGTTTTTCTGAGGACGATAATTGGGCTTGATCACCGTCGGACATTTAGGCTTTTTACTCATTCTTGAACCTTTCGAGACTGACAATGCCACCGTACCAAATCCCGTGTTCCACTTCACGTGAGTGGTTTGGTTACTGGTCTCTTCTATTCCTGACTTGGCGACAGGTGCCTTGATCCGTCGTTGGCCATTAAGCCAGTTTTTGAGCACTTCAGCAGTGTAGTAATCACTTCCGGAACAATCTCACCGTTGGACATGTATCCAAAAATGCTACAGTTCACGCCAGTCGTTCAGGAGACATATCCAATGACGCTCACACGCAATGCATTTTTACCGTTGGTGAGTAGATAATCACAATGATGAACGGTCAAATGATAGCTTCTATGTAGGTCATTACTCGTGGCAGCGATCAAGTCGCCATAAGTTCGCGCTTTGAGGTCCGAAACGATCCAGCCGTCGTCAGAAACTTTGGGAGTATCCTGGTTGAATACAGTAAAATCGTGCCCGATGGCATCGTCGCCTTCTTCCCCAGTTATCTATATATGGAGTCGATTGTAGCAGCATGGAACGACATGGTGCGTTGTCAGAGTCGACAGAAGGATGCCTTGATGCTACGTTTTTTAAGGGGTTTTTGAATGAGGTGTGGAAGAACAAACTCATCTTTGTCGAAACACCAGATGCGAACGAGACGAGCATAGCACTCGAAAATTATAGACGGGTAAGCTGTGGTGACTTGATTAGACATGTGTTAATGGCTATCTTAGGCCTGCGATAATGGGCGTGGTGCGGTCCTGTTGTCTGTCGCACGAGGAAAAGTATCGGAAGGGATCGACTTTGATCACAATTATGGACGCGCTGTGATCATGTTTGGGTGAGTACTGACGTTATTCGTGGGGGTCAAAGAACTAGATGATCTACAGGGTGCCATACCAATATACGGAAAGTCGGATCTTGAAAGCACGTCTAGAATACCTTCGAGATGCATATCGGATAAGAGAATCCGAGTTCCTCGGGTTTGACGCGATGCGCAACGCTGCACAATGTGTGGGACGTGTGCTTCGTGGGAAGACCGATTGGGGGTTGATGGTTTTCGCGGACAAGGTGGGCATGCGTGTCATCATGTGATATATTTTTATCGCTGAGTCCCACGGAGCGCTTTGCGCGGGCGGATAAGCGAGCGAAGCTACCTCGATGGATCAATCAGTACATCACCGAGGTGGCCTCGAACCTTTCGACAGACATGGCGGTGACACTGTCCAAGTTGTTCATGCGAACGATTTCGCAGAACCCAAACGAAAACCAAACGGGAGTTTCACTATGGACGCTGGAGGAGATCGAAAAGGCGCAGGCAAAGCAAAAGGAGCAGGAATTGCTTGTAGCTGAGAGAGAGCGAAACGAGGAGATGGACGAGGATGAATATGGAGACGGTGGAATAGAGGACGAGATGCTGATGGATCTGGACGTGTAGGGCGCCACCAGAGGGGCGAGCGGTGCGATTTTCCCACGCTTTACAGATGCTTATATTACAGTTGTGGGTAGACGTATGTACATACAGGCTATCCGATCATGAAGGGCACTTTGGACAATTTCCAGGCACCTGTAAGTGGGATGGGACATGAGTTGTGTCATGAGAAGAAGCGGGGACGGACTTGATGAGTGATCAAGCGTTCAGGTTGGCTGATATAATCGGGTGAGCGATAGGGGAAATGAGAGGAGGGGGGGGCGCACGTGTAATAGCGGCGGCAGGTACATGGCTGGCATACGAGGGGATGGGCGGCGCTGTGGACGCACTCATGGGAGCGGCAGTCGATGACTGAGTCGCCTAGGAAAACGTTGTGACCGCATGCGGCGTGTTTGACAAACTTGAGCAGACGATGACACATGTGTGTGGCCTGTGCATTTTATTAGCTATGTCGACACGCCGCCGCATCGGGACAATCCCAGCACACTTGCCTCTCGTCGGCGGAGGTAGGAGGAAACACGACAACACCCGTTTCGTTTTTTCTTTTTGCTTCCGACACGCACCGCTTTTTATTCAACCCCTACCCGCTGCCGGCAGGTCTTGTCAGATTACATACGCCTCGAGTGACCATAGGGGGTCGTCGGAGATTGATTCCATCCCGTCCCTAGTCCATATTGTCATTGCAAACACCCTCTTAGGGTCTCCCTATTGGTTCGCCCCCTAGGTGGCGTTCACACGCTTTGATCCCGCTAAGCCGAAAATGATATCATTACCATCCCCTAATTCGGCCGATTTACATAAATCACGTAATGTATATCTCTATGCTATTCCGTTAGTTTATCTTCCAAATTTCGTATTGGCTCCCCTTTGATCACCCTTTTCACCTCCTCAGCGCTGAGCGTCTCGTGCTCCACCAGCGCCCGAGCGAGCTACGGCACCACCTTATCAGAAGCAGTTGGCATCGCGAGCCAAACAATCACCTACCCGATGCAGCTCCTCCTTTCTTTCTTCCAAGAGCTTCTTCACCCGACTCTCGCCCTGTTGTAGCAAGCTGGAATGATGCCATTAGTCTTGGCGGCGACTTATTTTCAAATCGCTCACTTCAAAATCTCAGAGTCGATTTTCTCGCTTGTCTGCGGGCTAATAGGCCCATTTTGATCACTGTAAAACACGGGCCCCACTTTCCCAGAAAAACCCCAGTTCTGCACAAGATCCAGTCATGTTCGACCGTGCGACACTTGAAATTCCTCATCCTTACCTTGACCATTTGCGTTGCTGTCTGTGTTGCCTTTTGCAGATCCGAAGAGCACCCACTCGTGAGACCACCTTCGCCATAGACTAGTATCAAATGGATTTTGTCAGCAGTCCAGTGCCAGTCAGTGACAAGAAACTTACTCAGCGTCTCTGCAACGCGGCCACCCATACATACGTCGATCATGGCTTTGTATTCAGTTTGGGAAACGGAATACATGTCACCTTCGGGCAACTGAGAGGTCTGTAAAGTTGTGAGTGCCATCTTTGGTCATTCATGTGGTAACGCACAACACCGAGCGCATGGCCGCGAGGCACACATGTAACCTTATGCAAAGGCATAGCGCCTTCAGTATAGAGTGCTGCTAGGGCATGACCTCCCTGTACAAGTCAAGATCAGCCCAGCTTCATCATGGTACGTTCAACGTACCTCGTGATACGCTGTGAGCAATTTGTTCTTCTCATCAATGTATGCACTCTTGCGCTCAGCACCCATGACAATGCGATCCTGTCAAGTGACTCGGATAAGCACTCTTCGGATGAGGGCTGAACGAAAAAAAGCTCGCCTTTGCCCACTCAAAGTGCTTTAGAGTGACTTCTTTAAAACCTTCCTTAGCTGCTTGGATAGCAGCCAAACTAAAGAGTCCGGTAAGTGATTCTTTCGGAGGGAGCTTAAGTATGCATAACCCACTTGACCATGTTCTGCAACTCTGCACCAGAGAATCCGGGAGTCCCTCGCGCCAGGATCATGGGGTCAACGACTGAGAAATAAGGGACAAGGTCGCTGACGGATGAAAAGACGACATACTACTGCTGGCGACAACGTCTTTCATGAAATGGTTGAGCAGTTGTATTCTACCACGAACATCCGGAAGAGGGACGGCAATATGACGATCGAAACGACCGGGACGAGTGAGCGCACTGGGCAAAAAGTAAATGAGAGTCGTTTTTGGATCAGGCATGACGGGAGAACCGACGGATCCAAGCTTTGGGGAAAGTTTGTTGCAGCGATCACGATGACGCCTTCCGTTTGCAAGAACCCGTCCATCTCGACCAATAGTTGATTCAGAGTCTGCTTCATATAGTGCTGATCACGCTGAGATCGTTTTCCGCCAACGGCATCCAACTCATCGATGAAAATGATGGCGGGTTGTTTCTTGCGCGCGGCTGCAAAGAGATCGCGGACTCGCTTCGCGCCCACGCCAACAAACATTTCCTCGAACTCGGAACCAGATGAGAAGAAGAATGGAACGCCTGCCTCTCCAGCAATAGCCCTGGCGAGCATGGTCTTTCCGGTACCGGGGGGACCTGTGAGAAGGATACCTTTGGGAAGCTTGCCACCAAGAGATGCAAAAGCGGTTGGATCTTTTAAAAATGTCACAACGTCTGCGAGCTCCTGGAAAGCAGTTAAAGAAGATATGGAGCGATACAAAATGACGTGCCTGCTTGACTTCGTCGATGCCATGCACATCACTGAATTTGACAGACTTTTGCTGAAGGGGCTCAAATTCTGCGGTACGTCCACCCGCCTTGAGGAGGCCAGAGTTTTCCAATAGGACAGAAAGAATGACCAGCATGACTGAGAGCGCATCAGGGTGCGGAAATAAAGGAAAAACACGAACGCACAGAAGCCGCTTAGACCTGCTACTACAACGAAACGGACGATACGCATGGTGAGAGAACCTTTCGCTGATAAAAAGGGTGAGTGTTGCGTGGAAGAGACGAGACGAGGACGGACGTTCACTGAGGGTGACATGAATAGGGTTACCACTGACGCCCGCCCCCCTGCTGAGGGCTGCGGCAAGACTTGCGACTGCGGGGTTTGGCGGGGATTGCTCTTGTGGGGTGGAGGAGGGGGGATTGGCGCGTCTAGCGAGGATGTCTGCAGCTATTTTTTCGCTCCTGGATTGTACGGGGGAAGGGGGGGGAGGAGGTTCGGAGTCGGGTAACTTGGGGTCATTCGTAGGGATGGAGGCTGACAAAGGAGGGGAGGCTGCGGAAGCAGGGAGGGAGTCGAGGAGAGACTGTCGATTGCGGACGGAAAGGTCTATGGCGGATTCACGTCCGGAGCTGGCGAGAGCGTCGATATATATTTCAAACGCCTCGTCGGAACGAATGAGTAAAGACGACGGGTCCTGGAACGAGTATGAGTGAAGTTGGGGAGGAGGCAAGGGGGGGTACTTACGCGTTGGCTGAGCTCCCAACGGTCGATGACCGTGTCGTAACCTTGCTTTGTGCGTGTGGCGACGAGTGCATTGAAAAAGGCGAGCTGCTTGGGGAGGTCGTTTGGGTCGGCATTGGCGCGTGCCTCGAGCTGGGCGATGTGGGCGGCGGTGTCGAGGGACGGTGCGGAGACCGACCAGGGAAAGAAAGACGCAGAGCGACGTGGCCAGGCAAACGTCGGGAGTGGTTGGCGTGGTATCGGACGGGGATGGATTAGGGCGACGGACAAGGGGCGGAGAAACCTGAGCGACGCTGGACTGGACGCTCTGAGACGGAGCGCGGCGAGGAGGGACATTAATGCCAGAGCAGAGTGTATGCGCAACTTGTTCCCGCTCTCTTTCTCAAATTACATAATCAACCCATGTCTCCCCCTCAAGTCACCGTCGCCGTCGCCGTCGCGCTCCTCTCGCAGTCCTGCACAGCCGCCCTCGCCGCCGCCCCCGCTCCCGACGCCGACACCCCCCCGCTCGCCGTCCTCCTCGCCGACGTAGACGCTCTCCTTGCGCTCGTCCACAACCTCTCCACCAAGCTCTCCCTCCTCCTCAAGCCCTCCGCCCCCGCCTACACCCCCGCCATTCCCATCATCGACGACCTCACACAGCGCACCGCCGCACTCGCACACTGCATCACCCTTCTCCGCCCCTCCTTCCATGGCTCCGTCCTCGTCAAGGCTGTCACCGACCACCTCAAGGACATCATCGGCGCCCTCCGCGCCCTCGCTCAGACATTCCTCGACAACCCCTCCAACGAGTACCTTATCAGGACCGGCGCCCTTCATGACCTCATCACATGTGCCAGGAGCCCTTCCGGCATCCCAAAGGACAACCAGACCGCCGTCTATCACGCTTGGAAATTGGACACGGAATCCCTCGAGGACAGTCTCCAAGAGATCGCCAGCATGATCAAAAATGCAGAGAGCAACGACCCACTGGACGACTTTGATGACGGCTGGGACGAGATCGGGCTCGGAAACACCCCGAGGCTAGACAAGGACGAACTGGACCGCGCAAAGAATGTACGATACTCCCACCCATTTTCCAATACATACCCTGAGCACGAGTGCAGGTCCATCAGCTCTTGCGTATCACCACTCTTTTCCATAAACGCATCTTTCTCGATCTCCTCCCATATCCATCCTCTGTGTCTGTTTCCACTTTTGATTCCCTTCTCGTGCAGTCCACTCTACTCCTCTCCACATCTGACGACCTGGTCGCCGCCCTTTACACGCCACAGGACACAGACTGTGTCCGCAAAGGAATCCTTGAACTGTCCAGGATTGCCACTGCCCTACAAACCCAAATAGCCGTCCCCCTGTCTTCCATCAATGACCTCGCGACCCAGCTGGACATCCTCACCATTCAGAGTAGCAGCGCCACACCCACAGTCAAATCACCGATTAAGAAGCGTGCCAACAAGAAATGGTTCGACACCTGTGTCGATCAGATAGTCCGTTTATGCACTAACATGTGTGAACCTTCAATCAATCCCAATGCTGCAACATGACACGATTCTCGCACTGTTGTACCGATGCCGTAGATGTTCCAAAGGTCTTGAGATCATCAGTACATTACCAGCAAATCAGCCATGACGGTACGGACGCTTCATGCTTCTCCCTCTTCTTTAGGTGTGGCTCGTCTATGACGCCTCTCTAATTCCCATTCATCTCTAAACTTCGCCGCGAGAAAGTTTGGGTGAAGAACAGTACTGCTCTCTGCACGCAAACGTTGCTCGAAACGCGTAATCTTGTCAGCTTGCGACTGTAGGTCGAAAGCAAATTTCTACAACCAAAATCAAGACAAGGGAGAGCAGATTTCATGGGTCTTACTGCTCCTTCGGCACGCTTGGCCCTTGCTTCATCTCTCATCTTGTCTAGTTCTTTCCGCCGCTCTTCCGCATTTTTCAAACCGGATCTGGGTGTATTTCCCCCGGCCTGAAGAACGGATGTAAGCAAACAGAGGCCTCATCGAAAATGTGTACCTACACCCTTGAAAAGTTCCGCGTAGACTTTGTGGTCACCCAGGTCAATGTCTCGTACGCCTGTCAGCGCCTGCTTTCGTTGTTCGGAAGTTGGCAATGAAGGCTTTGCTAACTCTTGAACAGGAGGAGGCAATGGTTTTTGCGTTGCAGCGGACAGGGTTGGCGTACTCGCCGCGCCAGTGGCTATCTTAGTTTTCTTGATCGGCGGAAGTTTGCGCTTCTTGGGGATGGGCTGGCTGAGAACATCTGTTGAGGAGGAGGGTGGGAAGTCCTCGTTAGAAAACAACTCTGAAGGTTGACTCTGAGCTGCAGCACTAGATGCTCGCGAGGTCGTTGGCGGAGGAGCAGCCGACTTGCGCTCATCTTTCATAATAATTTCCTTGTCCTTGTCCTTTTCCTTGGAGCCCTTTGTCTGTGATCCTCTGAGCTGCCCCGGTTTCCCTTTTCCTGTCTTGCCCTTGGCGGTGCTGGCCCTCTCTTTGAGAGCGCCACGTTTAAGCGGAGGGTCATGTTCATATTCGTCGTCGGAAGCCTCGATGGGCGGGGGCGGAGAGTCGCTGAAATTGTCCTCCACGGAGTCGCGTTCCATGCGGACGCTCTCATCGTCTGAATAGACCACCTGGATCTTCTTCTTGGATGCAGAGACACTCGTTGATTGCTGGCGCTTCTTGGAAGTACCTTGCTTCGCGTGAAAGGGTGAGGAATCATGGGGGACGTCATCCTCTGGGAGGAAGCGGCTGTCGTCGGTGGCACCGAGATGGCCATCAACGTCTACATCCATATCGTCGTCGTCATCAGTGGTGACGGGGGATAGTGCGTCATCGCCCATGCGTGGACGCTTGGCTTTCTGAGTGGCTGAAGGGGCGGGGACATCGTCGTCGTCGTCCGAGCGCACCAGGGGGCGCTTTGACGATGCCTTGCGTCTTTGCGCGCCGTAGGATGTCTGTCGCTGTCAGTAGTGGGGACGGCGGGGGAGGGGAGCGACGGTACCTGCGAGCCCGCTGGGTTCATGGGCGACAGAGAGTGACCTCACGTGACACACGCCCGACGCAACGCTCACGCGCTCCCTGTCACCGACATGCGGCTTTCACTGGTACTGCGTCCGCGCCTGACGCGCAGGTCGTATGCAAGCATCGCGTCGTCGACGATAAACGTGCTCGGACGCGACTACCCCACCGACGACAAGACGAATGTGTCCCCGACTGTCCTCTCAAGGCTTCCCATGAGGCTGCACAACCAGCCCGCGCACCCTCTCAACACCCTCCGCACCCTCGTCGAGTCTCATTTCCCCTCCTACACCCATCTCTCCTCCCTCTCACCCCTTGTCACGCCGTACCAGAATTTCGACCTTCTTTCCTTTCCTTCAGACCATCCCGGCCGCTCCGTCACGGACAGCTACTACGTCAACAAGGACCTCATGCTCCGCACCCATACTTCTGCCCACGAGGTCGACGTGTTTGAGAAAGGCGAGACTACCTGGCTTCTCACGGCCGACGTTTACAGGCGCGACGAGATAGACAGTTCCCACTATCCCATTTTCCATCAGACGGAGGGTGCGCGCATCGTTTCTGCCGATCCGAACGGCATGAAAGAAATCGAAGACGACAACGCGATGTTGCAAGCCCACCTCGAGCGTTCCAATATCATCATCCAAGACGTCCCTCATCTCTCACCCGCCAACCCGTGTCAACCCGCGCATGACCCAAAACACACCGAACTTATCGCCAAAAACCTGAAACTATCCCTCAATAGCCTCTTACTAACCCTCTTCGGTGATCTTGTCGGTGCTACCCCCCAAAACCCGCTCAGAGTAAGATGGATCGAGGCGACCTTTCCTTGGACAACGCCAAGCTTTGAGGTTGAGGTCTTTTTCCGTGGCAAATGGCTCGAAATTCTCGGTTGCGGTGTCATTTTTCAACCGACGCTAGCCAATGCGAGCAAGTGCTCTCGTTCGACACCCACTCAGTAACCTGACTTGTCCTCAGATGTCCACGACAAACTCGGATGGGCATTCGGTCTTGGACTCGAGCGTATCGCCATGATACTTTACTCCGTCCCTGACATTCGTCTATTCTGGTCTCAAGACACCCGGTTCCTTTCGCAATTCAAGCAAGGCGAAATTACGACATTCCGTCCGTATTCCAAATACCCTGCCTGTTTCAAAGACGTCAGCTTTTGGTTACCCGAACACGTGAATTTTCACGACAATGATTTTTGCGACCTCGTCCGAGACGTGGTAGGTGACATTGCAGAGGACGTCAAGATGGTTAGAGCATTTCGGCCTCTTTTTCATTCGTGATCATCTAACGAATAATAGACGGACGGTTTCATTCACCCAAAGACGTCCCGAAAGAGCGTTTGCTACCGAATTAACTACCGCTCAATGGACAGGCACGGTTCATCAGTTTCTGATCGAACGTCGATGTTAACTCATTTTAGGTCGTTGACAAATGACGAAACAAATATGCTTCATGCCCAGATCACGTCTAGTCTTCGCGATCGATTTGGAGTAGAGATTCGTTGAATTATGTGTGGTAGATTACGTCTAATGTGATGATGCGTAGCTCTATCGGATGTTTAGAGTGGTAGCATACCCGGGTGTTCACTAATCTGCATTATGGAATCCAAGTGAACTGCCTGGGTTACGTCATGATGCGTCCTGAACGACACCGACTTGAGCTGCGCGCAAGAGACGATCCTTGATCATGTACCCTGTCTTTTGGCATTCGAGGACGGTCCCAGGTTCCTTGCCCGGTATAGGTGCCTGATACAAGGCCTCGTGCCGGTTAGGATCAAATTTCTCCCCGGTAGGGTCAAATGATTTGACGTGGTACTTGAACAAGGTAGAAAGTAGGAGGCGATGGGTCATTTCAACACCCTGGTGCAGCTCCGTGAGGTAATCTTGGGCAGACTTGGGAGGTAGTGGGGTAGCGTCGGAAGAGGTGGGCGTGGACGACTCGGGTTGGAGAGCAGCCGGGGGGACGGATTTGAGTGCAAGAGCAAGGACGTCCACTGTTTCAAGGAGGTCTCCTGCGAACCGGGTAATGGCAAAATCGCGCTGCTGCTCCTTTTCACGAGCAGCATTGCGTTGGAGGTTGAGAAAGTCGGCCTGGAGATATCGTAGTCGACTCTGTGGGAAGGAAGTGAGCAAGAGTGCGCGGAACGACGAGAAAAACTGACCGTGAGGTCATGTACTTCTGCTTCCTTTTTCTTCAGACTATCGAGGGCCTCGGACTCGACGGAGACCTGTTTCCCTTCTGGCTCCGGCGTGGGCTCAGCGGTGTCGTTCGAGCGCGGTTTTTGCTCCGAGTAAAGACGGGATTGGGATGGGAGCCGTGAGGGGTGTAATGAACGACGGAGGGTTCTGGAGGAGAGCGCTGCGGTGGATGCAGAGAAAGCCCGTCGTGCAATATTTGACCCGTTCATCGTCACCGTCACCGAGACAAGGCGTAAACGTATTAATTTTTTTTTCTCGTTTACATTTATTACCACGTGATCATGTTACCATACTGGGTGAATATATATGTCAATTTCACAAATTGGCCGAATTTGTGTACGTATAAGTACAAGCCCTGTGTGCGGGACATGCAAAGGGCTCTTGCTCTGCGGTTAGTTCGGTTTCCTTTCTCTCGTACCATCACCATGTCCTCCTCCCAGGCGCGTGTTATCGATGGCAATCTCATCGCAAAGTACCTCTTCCTTCTCCTCCATCGCGTCTCTCTCTCACTCCCTTCCTAGATCGATCCGTCAGTCCGTGGCAGACAAGATCGCCACCTTCAAGCAGCAGTTCCCTCGTTTCCAGCCCAAGCTTGCAGTCGTCCAGGCTGGCGACCGTCCGGACTCTACCGTCTACATTCGCATGAAGGCAAAGGCCGCAGAGGAACTTGGCATTCAATTCCAACATGTCACCCTTCCAGAAGCTGCCTCCGTCGAGGAGGTCGTCACCGTCGTGAAGCGACTCAATGGCGATGACGCTATCAGTGGCATCCTCGTACAGCTTCCTCTTGGCCCAAATGTTAGCGCAGACGGAGTCCGAACAGTTACTGAATCAATCTCCCCCGAAAAGGATGTTGATGGGTATTGTTTCCTTCCTCGTCATTGGTCACGCGCCCATTCCTTATCTCTATTAGATTTCACGCCTATAATATCGGACTACTTTCATCTCGCGCGGCGTCACCTCTATTTGCGCCTTGCACCCCCGCGGCAGTCATTCGTTTGCTCGAGTCAACCGGGGTTTCCCTCTCCGGTGCTGATGCTGTCGTGCTCGGCCGCAGTGATATCGTTGGAAACCCCGTTGCAGCTCTTCTGAGAAACAAGGATGCGACAGTCACTCAGTGTCATAGCCGTACCAAGAACCTCGAGCATGTGGTGAGTACCTCTTTGACTTCTGCGGAATTTTCCACTACAACCTTTCACCCAGGTCAAGCAAGCTGATATTCTCGTCGTTGCTATCGGAAGGGCCGAGTTCGTCAAAGGCTCGTGGGTCAAACCGGGTGCGGTTGTCATCGATGTGGGCATCAACTCTATCCCAGGTATCTTATAGTTGCATGTCCTTCCTCAGCAGACATCTCACATGAAGTTTCCAGATGCGAGCAAGAAATCTGGTCAGCGTCTTGTAGGCGATGTGGAATATGCTGAGGCAGCTCTCCATGCTTCTCATATTACCCCTGTCCCAGGAGGTGTTGGTCCAATGACCGTGGCTATGCTGATGGAAAATGTCCTAACATCTGCTGTTCGTTTCTTTGAGCAAACTCGTGCCCGTAAAGTCGTACCACTCCCCCTTGCCATCAAAGCCAAAGTCCCGAGCGATATCGAGATCGCCATGGCGCACTCTCCAAAGCCAATCACTCGTCTTGCACACGAGATTGGTCTGCTCCCCGAGGAGTTGGAAAGCTACGGAAAATACAAGGCCAAGGTTGAACTCAGTGTCCTGAATCGCTTGGCCCATCGTAAAGATGGCAAGTATATTGTTATTTCCGGGTGAGCACCTTTCCAATCTGCACAAAGCTAGATGCTGATAGTATATTAGCATCACGCCTACACCACTTGGTGAGGGTAAATCAACTACGACCATTGGCCTTGCGCAGGCTTTGGGTGCACACCTCGATCGTCCCTCTTTTGCCTGCGTTCGTCAACCTAGTCAAGGACCTACCTTTGGTATCAAAGGGGGCGCTGCTGGTGGAGGTTACAGTCAGGTCATTCCTATGGACGAGGTAAGAATGTCTGTGTTTGACCGTCGGCGAGATGCTAAGAAGTTGTTCAGTTTAATTTGCACTTGACTGGTGACATTCACGCTGTGACTGCTGCCAATAACTTGCTTGGTTCGTATGCCTCGTTCCCGTGTTGAGGATGCCCTAACGTTCATTTAGCTGCTGCTGTTGACGCGCGTATGTTCCATGAGGCTACTCAAACCGACAAGGCTCTTTATACCCGCCTCGTACCCAGCAAGAAAGGCAAACGCGTGTTTGCACCACTGATGTTCAAACGCTTACAGAAGCTTGGTATCAGCAAGACGAATCCCAACGACCTTACTCCCGAAGAAATCAATCGTTTCGCTCGTCTCGACATTGACCCAGAGACGATAACTTGGAACAGAGTACTTGACACCAACGACCGTTTCTTGCGTAAAGTCACTCTTGGCCGCAACTCCACTGAGCAGGGTCATGAGCGTGAAGCAGGTTTCGACATTGCCGTTGCAAGTGAATGTATGGCAGTCTTGGCACTGACGACAGATATCAACGATATGCGAGAGAGGCTCGGTGCGATGGTCGTTGCGACGAGTAAACGTGGTGAAGCCGTCACAGCTGACGACATCGGTGTTGGAGGCGCTCTCGCAGTGTTGATGAAGGACACTGTGAAACCTAACTTGATGCAGACTCTCGAAGGCACTCCCGTTTTCGTTCATGCTGGTCCTTTTGCCAACATTGCACATGGAAATTCATCTATCCTCGCAGATCGCGTTGCTCTGAAGCTTGCCGGAACGGAACCGGGCGACGACTCTGATCGTGTTGGTTACGTCCTTACTGAAGGTGGCTTTGGTGCGGATATGGGCATGGAAAAGTTCTGCAACATCAAATGTCGTATCTCTGGGCTCAAGCCCGATGCTACTGTGATCGTGGCGACAACTCGAGCATTGAAAATGCATGGTGGAGGCCCCGAGGTGACGCCTGGAAAACCCCTTGCTGATACCTACACCAAGGAGGATCTTGTTACGCTGCAAAAAGGATGCCAGAATCTTGCCCGACACATTGAAAATGCACGCAAATTTGGACTCAAAGTTCTTATTGCTATCAACCGCTTTTCGTGCGCATTGTTTTTCTTCATTATTTTCTCACAGATAATTTAGTTTTTTTTTTTAGTTCTGATACCGATGCCGAACTAGAGCTCATCCGCCAGGAAGCGCTCGCTGCTGGTGCCGATGCAGCAGTTGTCAGCAGTCATTGGGCCGAGGGTGGTGCTGGTGCCCGTGCTCTCGCTGAGGCAGTCGTCGCAGCTTGTGAAGGAGTGTCCGACTTCAAGTTCCTCTACGACCTCGATCTCCCTATCGACAAGAAGATTGATATCATCTGTAAAGAAATATATCGTGCGGATGGCATCGAATTGAGCGAATTGGCAAGTAAGCAGCTGGAAACATATACTCGCCAAGGATATAACAACCTTCCCGGTACGTGGTTTATTGTACTAGTCAAATTGTATGTCATTGCGCATCTTTCAGTGTGCATGGCCAAGACACAATACTCGTTCTCCCATAATCCAGCGCTTAAAAATGCACCAACCGGTTTCACTGTTCCGATTCGCGAAGTCCGCCTATCTGCTGGCGCTGGCTTCCTATACCCTATCCTCGGAGATATGCAGACGATGCCAGGTCTGGCCACACGTCCAGGTGAGTGATGGAACCCAACGATATCTGACGTCTTAGGCTCATGTGTAACCCACAGGATTTTGGGAAGTTGGTCTTGACCCCGAAACCGGACGGGTGGTCGGCCTTTTCTAAGTTGCACTTTAAACGACGAGGTGTCTCGATATACTATTTGATGGAATCACCCACACGGCGTACATGTGATCTGTCTCCGTGCATGTATATAACATCTCTACGACAACTTAACGACGCATATCTGTCTCTATCTGCCCATATTCGCCCCCAGGTAGCCTCAAGAGTGGAGCACAGGTGGTGTTGGGCGTGTATGCTACTAGCGGATATAAAGCAGTCGTGGCCAATGATCCGCTTTGTTCGTCATAGATGATCACGTCGTAAGCTGCGCCGACTTCTCTATTATAAGTGCTGCCTTTGGTATCTATGTAGGAGAATGAGTTATTGTTTGTTCCGTTCCCTCCAATGTCTATCGAGAAGTATCCCGCTGCATGCCGCATGTCAAACAATCGCTAGTTACCAAACAGCAACGTGCCTACCTGCTTGCTGGCGTTCCACGATCATCGAACCCAGGAGGAATGGAGCCGGGTTAAGGTGACGGTTGTACGAATGATCGAATGTAGTGTAGACTATCATGTTCTTGTCAGCACGTAACATTGACAGAGAGACTAAAGTCATACTCGTTTGAGAATCGTCCGTGGCTGCCAGTAAAGACATGTCGATGTACAACGGATACTCAAACTCGTCCACCACGACGGGTTCATTGTTATGAAAGGACGAAACGGATCCGTTAGAGACTTGTGCGACGTTCTGCCAATAAAATAGCCTTCAATGCTAGCAAAACAAAAACAATGCGACATCCTCTTAGGCACTCACCTGAACGTTGGTATTATCGAGGTAATACTGGGTATTGGAGTAGTCGAGATCCTGCTGGAACTTGACGACGTTTTTCTGTCCACCTCCGCTGATCACGACCGCCCCGATGCTCAGCGAGCGCTGAGCCTTGACCGTGATGTTGACAGAAGATCCATCGATGCTAGCTGATGTCTCCGTCACCGCATAGGGCCGGACGTCGTAGGATGTAATACTGCCAGTCGTTGGTAGCCCAGAAGGATCCGTGATGACTTGGAGCAGCCCAGAGACATACCAGTTCTGGTTCAACGTATGGTTCGCCTCGGCGGATACCACATCGAGAGTGACATTGTGCGGAAGTCCGTCGGCAAAGGTGGGAGCAAACGGTGTCAAGTCCAGAAAGTAGGTCGGTAAGTCGAGGGCGCCATACGAAGTGATAGGTCTGCAACATGAGACAGTTGAATAATACTTGATATATGAAACACTCACCTCCATGCAGCAGGGTTGATTCCCCCGGTAAATATGACCGCATAAGGGAACGCAACGCCAGCGACCTGACCGTCAACAAGTAGGCGCACCTCACGGAATGGTCCACCCCCATAAGTTGTGCCAGGGGGCAAATCACTGAGATATTGGTCTGGAACGTTGTAGTACTGTGTATGGTACCTCTGCGCTCGAGACACATGCAATGACGAGAACAAAAACAGCCTACCCAGAATTCTTCGGCACCGTTGCCTGATGCAAATAGTTCGGCGTAAACTTCTACCGTGTTCCGAGGAAGTGTAACATTCGTCTAAAATAGGCCTAGTATCATATAACTCCGACTTGAAAAACTCGACTCACGGAGAATGCAGGCGGGACGGAAGTTATAGTAGAGATCGGGACAATGAAATTTGATTGTCCCGCCGTTGGATACTTAGGTGAAGCTGCGTAGAAGGTTGCATGGAGTGTCGCTGCAGAAAGTCGGTTATATAGTGAAAGCACGGAGTATGGATATACGTACTAGCATACTCTCCGTTCAGCTGAGAATCCAAAATGTTGTTTAATTCCAGGATAAGAGTCCCGGATTTGGAAAACAGAGGGACATAGCGGGTGACATCCTTGACGTACGTCCAGATGATACCTTCGTATGTGGGTTCGGGAGTGGAAGTCCGCCAAACTGAGCGTATGTATGCATCAAGTAAGCGACAACTAGTTGGCTAAAATTGCATAACGTACTTTCCGTATTCTGGAAAGTGAAGACGCCAAGGCGGTCATATTGCGTTCCGTTAGACGTTACGGTGAAGTTGAGGGTCACCGCCGCCCATGAACCAGGCGTACCACAGTTAGTGGGTGGACTGATTAATTCAGCTGATAAATATCAGACGGGGGCCGCGAAAAACTCACGAGTATTGAACGACCTCGGGGCTGATGTTGTAGGCAAGATGGGGAATGTACAACGAAGAACTAGAGCCTTTACTCACTATCCGTACGAGTTTCCGAACGTGCGCCTGTGTTAAGGTCTTGTCACCAGCATGTCAGGGGGTTCTACTTCTGATACTCACTCGAGAATTAGCATAGTACATGTCTGGGCATCGCGGGGTACGGGAGGAGGTTCGGTAACTTGGAAGTCGATCAACACTTGCGCACTTGCACGGATGATTGACACCGCGCCCAGTAGCAAGGCGAATGCGCTGGAAGCAAACACCATTGCGCGAAGTATGGGAAGAGTTGAGGGACATAAAGTCAGTGAGAATTTATTGGCGGCTGAATAACATCAATGGTTCTTCTGATGGGCCAGACCATTTCGGGCGCTTTTGGAATCCTGCCAAGTCCGGGCCCTGTGGAGGCGAACCCTATGATGTTCGGATCAGTACATATACTTAAAATATGACTTAGTCGACCTCACCTCGAATTAAACCGAGTACAAACCATCATACGTGATACTGTTCAAAAAAAAACATAGTCATCACTGGAACGGCTTTGTGGTTATAAAGCAGCCGTCGTGTGTCATGTCCCGTGGTTGTCCTCACTGCAGTCGAAGTCCAGTGGGCGATCTTATCGGATGATTTGAAGTGGGTCCGAGTCTGAACTACTACGATGTACCTCGGCTAGTTTTGACATTTGTTCGGCAAGATTTAAGTTTATCATGATTCGCGTGCACTGTACCAGCAGATCATCCATGGCCGCACCAGGCGAATACTTCTTGACGAGCCAGTGACAGCGTCACTATGCTCAAGTTCCATCTTGTCAGTAGTCAAAGTCGACAGGCTGTCACATAGTCTATATAAGTTTATCAAGTCGACGAGGTATATCTAGGTAACAGGCCGACCGTGACGGACAACGATAAGAATGGGTAACATAAAAAAAGTAAAGCATCGTTCCGGGGAGAGCACGTCAGAATTCGTGACTGAATTCACCCCCTCGTGTGGTCATTGCATGACCATTTCCAGCAACTGCCCGATTGCTTTCTGATTCATCGCCTCCTCCATGATAAGCCCCACTCGTCGCCTCCTCCGGAAGCTCCAATTCC
The DNA here is from genome assembly GCA_038093715.1 of Austroboletus cf. mucosus. NCBI lineage: Eukaryota > Fungi > Basidiomycota > Agaricomycetes > Boletales > Boletaceae > Austroboletus > Austroboletus cf. mucosus. The sequence goes on along the minus strand of JBBPST010000001.1, from coordinate 174,956 downwards.
CCAGTGGATTCGGTGCGGTGCGAATACGTCGAGTTGACTTCAGCTGCGTCTCCCGCTGCTGATCGATTCTTGGATTTTTTCTTCCTCTTCTTCTGTCCCGACTCTGCAGTGTACGCATCCTCTGTCCTCGCCCATCTGTCTTTCTTCTTCTTCTTCTTGATCCTGGCATCTCCGCTTCCAGGAAGGGCATCGTTGAAACTAGGTACATAGCGCCAGCGACCGCCCGACTCGGATGGCTGTGGTCCGCCTTCGTGTTCAGCACTATAATACGATTCATCGTCAGGCCGCCACAGCCCGTTGCTGTCTCTCTGGGGACTATCGGTAGGATCTTGCGTGGTGGATGGCGCGGGCCCAACTTGGCCATCTTCCAGGGATTGCTGATCGTAGCCGGAGTCGGGATTGCGATCATTGTATTTGCTGGCCCATTGCGAACGCCGCTCACGACGTTTAGTGTCTGAAGTGCTGACAAGACCATAACGCACGGCCCACTTGGGTGTCCTCTTGTGAGTCTTGTTGTTCCGAACGTTCTGTTGTCAAGAAGACGTGAGAAGGGGAGGCAAGGATCCGGTTACCAAGAGTACCTGTATGTAAAAGTTGTGTACGTGCCCTGCGAGACAGAGTAAGCACACGGCAAAGGAAGATAGATGACCATACCGGGGATATATCCAGCGATCGTCAAGAGGAGATTGAGCCAAAAGTCCTTGCCGATTCCGAACCTGGCTGCGACGGCTGGTGTGATTGAGAGCCGGTTCACAGGAAGTAGCGGCTGCGACGCACCCAGTGGCGGGAACAAGGTTCCCAAGATGAAAAGAAATACTGAATACCAGTGGTATCGTCTTGACTTTGGAAGCTTCGGGCGGTCTGTCTTGGTGGGCATCGCTGGACCATGCACAAGTCCGCTGCGACGGCCCCCATACTAGTATGTACCTGATTCCTTTTTTGGTACAGACCAAGGTACGTCCAAATTAGGAAGTATCTCACGTGATTCATGGAGTGAGGTAAACATCTCCACCAACATCGACTAGGACGCGCTCATCTCGTACGGCGTGCACCAACCATGGTCAGCTCTCCCTGCTCAGTTTTGCATCCCAGCTTACCTCCAAATCACTCCAGATCTCCGGAATGGAGCACGATGACCACGAACCTGTCCTAGACCTCTCAGACGTCGTCCACGACGAACCTCTGGGCTCCGAAGATGAATTGCTCCACGACCAGGACCAGGGGGATGCATCCGATGCTCCACATGCGCCCGCCTTTGCCGACTCGGAAAACCCCCATTCCCCGCCTCCCGGAATCCCCCTCTCCCTTGGTCTCACCGTCGTCTCCGAGAACTTTTCCGTCGAGCTTTTGGAACGTGAGATTGCCACACTGCTCCATCAGAACGCCTCTGCAGCCTCTGCAGCCTTACTGAGTGCTGCCGCCCAGCAACGACAGGAACTGACTCTTTCACCCCACGACGGCCGAGACCAATCCGATGGAAATGCACGAGGCTCTGCTCACGAGGGTGCTCCTACTTCTGTCGAGTCAGGAATCGTGGAACTAGGGCTCAATTTGAGCGGAATTGCTGCAATGTTGCAAGCCGCGCATGCACACGCAGCTTCTAATGGGCGCCACATGGAATCCTCGAAAGGAAACGGTATCAGCACGGAGGGAAGGCGACCCACGACACGTACAACGCCTGCCTTCCGTTCCCTTACCGCGGGAGACATCGATCATTATGCCAATGATGCCACCCAGGAGAGGAGCAACGAAGACCTGGATTTGACATATCCTGAAGGGTCTTCGAAGGATTATGCAGAGAACGAGGTGGGCAGAGATAAGGAAAGTGATAGACGTTCACCTGGTCACTCCTCTCGCACCCAAGGTTCTTTGGCAGATCCTCACTCCGGTGTCCCAGGGGAATTCAACGACATTAGCGACATTCTCAACCATCTCTCTTCGCATTTCGAAGCCGAAGCCGACTCTGATTGTCAACCTCTCCCTTCATCTGCCGAAACAACCTCCCCCATTTCTCGGTCACGCAGTGATCATGCTCTTTCTCGATCACCTGCAGGTCGTGCCAAGTCCCCATCTAGTCCACCCCGCCCAATTGCTCAACCCGTTGCATCTTCATCGTCACCACCACGCACGGCTGTATCCGACTCTAAAAAGTCGAAGAGAAAGGACAAGGACAAGGACGCAGACAGTGAAAGAGACAAAGACAAAGTACCCAGTGTACACATTTGCCAAGATCCCCAGTGTCGCAAGTCTTTCACCCGGCGAAGTGACCTTGCCCGCCATATGCGAATACACACAGGTGAAAGACCGTTTGTTTGCGGGCATACAGGATGTGGAAAGACATTTATTCAGGTTTGTCCTCTATGTTGATCGTCGTCACACACCACAACAAATACGCAGAGATCTGCTCTTCACGTGCATCAACGAGTACACACTGGCGAGAAACCGCATTCTTGTGAATATCCGGGCTGTGGCAAGACATTCGGTGACTCTAGTAGTCTCGCAAGACATCGCCGTACGCACACCGGGAAGCGCCCATATAAATGTGAAGATCCGGAATGTGAAAAGACGTTTACGCGCCGAACGACACTTACTCAACACATGCGAACGCATGATCCGACTTGGGAGCCGGATCCCACAATGTAAGCGTATTAATATTGTTCAGTCTTTTTTTGGTAGCTGTCCTCATTCACCGATTCAGAAAGTATAGCTTCAAAGCTAAGAAGCAGAAAGTGTCTGAGGAAGCGACCGATCTTGAACTAGAAGAGTCGGTGCGGACAATCTCGGCTCTTTTCTCCCAGGCAGCAAGCACCAATCACATTGTACCCCGATCAACGGAATGCCACGCACCGGACGAGCCACTCGAGAGCCGTGTTGCAAGCATTAGCGCGGAGATTGCAGCCGCCATTGCGCAAGCATCTTCACAGGTTCTAGGTGAAGACGATGCTGAAGATGATGGTGCCGATGACGAAGACGGGGATGGCTGGGGAGCGGGTTCCGGGAACGAGATGGGCGTAACGGAGAGCATCGTGCAGAATACGAGCGGGATCAGGGGAGACGGTGTCGATCGGGGCGATGAAGTTGGGACGGGGGAAGACGATGAGGACAGCGACACGTTTCCTATGCCGCTACGGACACGGAAGGGCAAAGACCCAGCTTCGGTTGTGGGGATGAAGAGGAAGAGATGAAGAAAAGAACTGTCTGTTCACGATTTTTGCAGGTCTTTAGTGTACTTTGCCAACGTTAAATTATGTATAGTTGAACCGGTATAATCACCTGTTTTCCGAGTTACTGTAATCATGTTCCGACGGTGATGTTCCGGAGCGTGAGACTTTGGGCGCTCGCCGTCTCCGACCGGAGCATCGAGCGAGTCTTATAGCCCGTTTTCATCCGTGTGCCAATCCAGACTCATACAAGCCCATATCAATTTACTTGTTAACCTCACCGTGCAGAGACAACCACGCAACGATGACCAATCCCAACGAGGAGCTCCCCAGTACCGACATCATCACGTTGACCCGGTAGGTTACACTTCAAGATATACCCGAAAAGCAATTTCATCTTACCTTCCCCGAGCCATGTCCTACATGATCAGTTGCGTCTGGGCGCAGCCGCAACTGGCGATCTCACACTACTCCTCACCGCTATCCAGGTGACCTCCAAATTCATCGCCACCAATGTCCGCAGAGCCCGCCTCATCAATCTGTACGTATGCTTCGATCGTTGTTTACATTGCCGTGTTCTTAGTGTCTCCCAGCGTTGGTCTTGCAGGAGAAACTAATGTTCAGGGAGAGGAACAGAAGAAATTGGATGTTCTGTCCAATGACATCATGGTTAACGCCCTCCGGGCGTCTGGCAAGACTGCTGTTCTCGTTTCCGAAGAGCTCGATGATGCAATCATTATCGAAGAACGCAACAAAGGCAAGTACTGTGTCGTGTTCGACCCTCTCGACGGCAGCAGCAATATCGATGCTGGTGTTAACATTGGGACCATCTTTGGAATCTACGCCTTGGTGGGTTCCATCTTTTGTGTGCGTATTTGTACTAAATCGACAAACATCTTGCAGCGACCGGGTTCGCCAGGTACTATCGAGGATGTACTTAGGCCTGGCAGCGAGATGGTTGCTGCTGGTTACACCATGTAAGGGTCCTAAGCCACATAGCCAAGCGGATTTCTAAGGGAGATGTCAGGTACGGTTCCTCTGCCAACCTTGTGCTGTCTACTGGATCGGGTGTCAACGGATACACCCTGGATGCTGCACTCGGAGAATTCATCCTGACCCATCCTGACGTGCGTGTTTGCTTTTGATGTTCACACTTCTTGACTTGACTGTCTCACAGATAAAAATACCACCACGGGGAAAAATCTATTCATTCAATGAAGGCAACTCCATGTACTTCCACCCGCCAGTGAACGCCTACCTCAACTCGATCAAGTTCCCCAGGACAGGCTCCCCTTACTCCGCTCGATATATCGGTTCCATGGTTGCAGATGTACACCGAACGTTGCTTTATGGTGGTATCTTTGGGTATCCCGATGACAAGAAAAGCAAGTCAGGCAAGCTTCGGATGTTGTATGAGGCGTTTCCCATGGCATTTTTGACGGAACAGGTGAGTCAGACCGTCGTGATGGCCTGTGACATATATTGATGTTTGCGTGAAAAGGCGGGGGGCCTTGCTACTACAGGAACCAAGCGTATTTTAGATCTTATCCCCAAGAGCATCCATGAGCGGTGCCCAGTGTTCCTGGGTAGTCGAGAAGACGTTCGGGATCTAATCAGGTTTTACGAAGCCGACGCCAAGTCGCAGACTTAATTTGATCCAGTACGAGAGTATGTATATGAACGCCATAACTATCCGTACAATGTGAGATCTGCAGGAAATCGTTCAGGCCCACGCCTTGGAGATGGAGTAGATAACGCCAAGGATAAAATGACAAGTGACAGTACGGGGGACAGTCGCTAACCAAGCGTGTATCACATGTTGAGCAAGCAGATGAGCCACTAATAATACAAGCAACCATGTCACACACCCACTCTCTTAGAAATCATGAATTCATAACAAAAAAGAAAGGAAAAAAAAAAGAGGATACCAATTACCGCAAGGAGAAATGGCTAAGAAGAATCGATGAGATGCACCGAAGCGATCATGACGAAAACGTACGCATGGCTCACCCAAAATCTGGGCGATTATTTTGTAGACGTTTGCTGATGCTGAGCGGCGCCAGCGCCGGTGACGCCAACAACAAGACCTTTAAGCCAGCCATTCTCGCGACGTAATCCCTCACATTCGCGTTCCAGCTCGACGACACGATCCTCGAGTTCTTTCGCACGGCGCTCAAGGGTGGCTTCGCGCTCCTTCTTTTTAAGACGGAAGCGTGCACTCGCTGCGGTATTTCGACGGCGCTTGTCCTCCGCCGCGGATAGAGTGGTTGCATTAGTTTCTGACTGGACGGGTTCCTCAGGGGACTGGGGAGTGGACGGGGTGGTGTCTGTCGAAGGCGACGACTTTTGTGTACGAGTGCGCTTCGAGTGGGTCTGCGTGGTTGCCGATGTGGACGGGGAGGCGGCTGCAGGAGGGGGTAGGGGAGGGTAGGAACCGGTATAGACGGTGTGGAGTGCAAGCAGCTGAGCGAGGGAGGGGATGGGGTGTACTTGGGGAGGTACGGTTGGCTGTGCAGGGGCGGGTGGAGCCGTCGGGATCGAGAGGGGGTCTACGCCGATGCTGGCGAGAAACGTGCTGAGATCGACTTGGGGGTTGGTGGGAGGGGCGGTGGGGGGAACGACGGCATTTTCGTGGCTGTCTTGGTTGGGAACACCGAAAGAAGGGGTGTCGTCAAGATCGTCGTCGTCAGCGAGTCGGCGTTTTAGCTTGGATGTGGAAGCCAAGGGTTCGTCAGACTCGAATGCGAGGTTAGTCCATAGGTCGAGGTGTGCAGAGAAGTCGGGGAATGGGGCGGCGAGTTCGTTGGTGTCGCGCTGGGCGGGGCGGACGACGTTGAGGCCTTGAAGATTCAAGGGAGCCATCGGGACAAACGGAACGAAGAGACAAGCGAGAGCAGCGCATTGATAAGACCATCACTAAGCGTCACATGACCTGGACTACGGACGGCTACGGCCCGGTCTAATTACTACTCCTCCCAGACGCTCACCATCTCCGATTCATGGGTCATCACCGCAACATCCCGCCGCACCGGGTTCATCCTTGGGTACACAAACTACAGACAAACACGTCAGCCTCGTCTTGCCCCCGGTTAGTGCCCACTCACCCCTTCATTGTACTCGTGCATCACCTCCGCCGCCAGTACTGCCTTGTCCTTCACCAGCCCTTCGTACGCCGAAATCAGCGTCCCTGTTTGCACCCCTACCACACACATCGCGACACACATCAGCACCCAGTTCGTGCTACCAGTGCACATCCATAACAGCCCGTGAACAGGCGAGTACACCCCAAGCAGCGTTCGCTCCAGCTCTCCCGGAGTCCACATCTCCAATTGCTGGATTGCTTCCGCCGGTGCACCCTGCGGTGGTGACGATGTTGACGGGCTTGGCGAAGACAGCCCCAACAGGAAGCGCACCGAGGAAACGATGACTCGCCACAGCATATGCAGCATATATTGCAAGAGTCCTGCAATCCGGCGTGCGAATGTCGATTTGCGCACGAGTGTCTCGGAAAGGACATCATTCTCCCGCCGGGGAGATGGCACAAACGTAGCATGCACAGAGTTCACAGGGTCAGCTCGGGTACGCCGATGAAGCTGGTAGGTGCGCGTCTGCGAAAAGAGATGCAGTGCATTCAGCGTCGACACCAATAACAGTGTGCATGTTGTCGGCACGGTCTATATCGTGTCATGTGAATAAACACCTCGAAGAGCACATACGGCACTCACCCAGTCGAACCAACTCTGTTGACTACGCTCCCAGTAAAGATCTTCCCAGCCAATCTCCGAGTCCACAGTGGCGCGAACCTGTGACACTCTGACAAAAAAATGAAGCAGGTGCATCAATGTACCGATCAGCCACGCGCTCGTTTTGGGTGCCGGCAGGGGCACGTTGTGAGGAAAGAGGGATATTTCAAACATAATCCGAGAGGGTATATCTGCGATGCTTTTCAAAATAATGGGATATCGAGTTAGAAACGTAGGATACACAGAAAGATCAACAAACCCTCACCGTTCAGCAAACCCCCTTTTTCGAACGATGGCTTTTCGAGGCGTGGCAGTTGCGTTATTTACATTGCTCATGCGAGCCTTGCGTTTCACGCTGAGAGGGGTGGAATAAGGGGGTGGACGCCGTGAACGGGCTGCTTCCCAATCGAATGGGATGGAGGAGGACACTGATGGGGTGCAGGACGGAGAATCAAGGACAGACACGCGTGTTCGAGGGGCCACTGGGGTTTGTGCACCACCCGAGGAGAGGCGGGGAGAGGGCGAATGAGGACTGGAGCCCGGCAAGTTCGCCGAGTTCACCTGGGCGAAACGACGCATACTCATCCTGGAACTGAAGGTGAAAGTTGAGAAAGAAAGAGAACGAGGAGGCGAGGCGTGATGTGTGACTACGTGCATGCATTATTATGTCACATCGTAATGTCACAACATGGTATGTACGAGGGACTCTAATTCTCCACCGAATGTCCTCACACCACCAGCGTTCTCGGCCCACATCTTGAACCAGAGACTCGCGAAGCACGCTCCGAAACAGACCCCTCCTGCAACCTGAGGCCAAGTGTGGTACCCTAGCCATACCCTGGAAAGGACGATCATGCTTGTCCATGGTACGACCACGAATGGCGCATACATTGCAAGTGGATGCAAACTGGGATGCAGTGGGAGGTACATACTTCCTAGAAGCACGGAGACAGCAAAAAATGTGCATGCCGATGCATGAGTGCTGGGCATGCTGCGCACACGAATAAGTATAGTGCAGCCCGGTTCGGCACAGGACATACCCATATGACTTCTTTTGACCGTGTCCTGGACGCTCCTGTCTGATCTGGAGTTTGACCACTTGAGCTGACGCGGTACATACAAGTGCACCTGCTGCGAAGTAGCCTACGCCCGCAGAACGAGTGTAGAGACAGGCCAGAGCTGTAACCACAGTTACGATTTTCGACGTCTATATTCTGTTGATCAGACGTCCAAGCACCACGCATCGCGCCGTACGCACCTGGTCGAGAAACTTAAGCGACGGCGAAAGTGTTGGCATGAGTAGTCTAGCCGAGCTTCCAAAATGGGCAAAAATATTACTGATCACGTGTTACTTGCGGACAAAACGCGGTCACATGATGTTATTTGGCTACTATTCGCGTACAAATAACAAATCCCGTAAAAGGAAAAAATGAACAATTGGAGTTCGGAATTTTCAACCAGCGCATTCTCTGTTTTCAACCACTCACGACCTCTTAAAGAATTCGCCTATCTTCTTCCCCATTCTCCTCTCTATCCTCGTCTTTCCCAGACGACATAAAACAAGTACCCAGACCAAACTTCCCTTACTTTTACCACCACGTCCCGCCCACGAGCTCCCTCGGCCTCCTTGTCGCCGTCACACTCGATCAGCGTCAGGAACTCCCCTGCAAAGATGGCGGTCCCCTCTTCTTCCCATCATGACCGCGAGCGCGAACGTGAACGTGAGCGCGAGCATCGTCATCGTTCCGAGCGCCACCACCACCACCGTACCATCTCCTCGACCACTCTCCTCCTCGTTCTATCTCTCGTCTTAGCCGTCCTCGCTGTCATGCTCTCTCTCCCTGCGGCCCAGAATCCTAATGCAGCCGTAGCAAAGGATGACCCCGTCGCAACTGGCATATGGGGTTACCTGAATCCGAAACGCTCGCAGGTTCTGGTAACTCGCGAGCGTGATGTCGCGATGCGTGAAGCCGAAGTCGCGCGTCGCGAAGCCGAGCTGCTCGTTGGAGCGCCTGGCGGCGTCCTTCCCACCCAGTCACCAGTTTCTTGTCCAATATGCCCCACCCAAACTTTTATTGACATCCCCCCTGCACAAACCATCATCAAGGAGGTTGTCAAAGAGCAAGAACTTGCTCCTCCAGGGTGGTGGAAAGAAGCGAGTTCGCGCGCAGATGAAATTCTTGATCGTGAGCTCAGAGTTGCTGAGCGCGAGCGCGAGATTACCCGCCGGGAGGAAAACATAAACAGGAGAGAGCATGATGCTTCCAGGCGAGAAGCGTGGATCATGGAGCAGCTCGTGTAAGTTTTCAGTTCGTCACAAGTACACCTTATTTACACGTCACAATTAGCCTGATTAACAGTGACAATGCCGCAGTTGAGGAGGAAGTCTATTATGAGCAGCCAGCGCCTAAGCGGAGAGCCAAGGTACCACCGCCCGTTCTGAGCCGTCCTGAGCTCTGAGATGAAGGAGGGTTTCTGTGATGCTTCTTTTTAAACAAAATAACAGAAATACCCATTCAATCATGTGTAGAGTTCGTCTCCCCTCCTTCATCCGGGCTTGGGGGACAACGGTTTTTATTTTTTGTCCCCCTTGTCTCTTGAGGTGGGGGGGAGATCAGTTGGTGGTGGCGTGATGACTAGTGGATGTGACCGAGACGCGACGCGATCGTGAACTGATCACATGATTGCTCAAGGCGATGTCTGGTCTACGTTTTTATTTTATTTTCGTTATTGGTCTTGCATTTGCGCGCTGCCAACTGATCCCCCTTCACACGTGCATAACACTTTACTGACCCTGTTTGCTCTCTTTGCCTACAGGAACTTCCCCCCATCGTCGTTGCCGAAACTGAAACAAAAACTATCATCCAATACGAAACTCTTCCTCCGCTGACTGTCACTGTTCCACCTCCAGCCAATACACGTCGTGCCGCGTTTCCCACCCCAGCGGTTGTGTCGTCTTCTTTCTCGACTGCGATTCCTCGTACTACTGCCATCACATTCGAGGAGGAAATCGTCAAGGAGCCTCTGAGGGCGGAAGAAATTGAGGAGTATGAGGTTGAGGAGTATGAAGAAGAAGATATTCCCGTTCCCGTGAGAAGGAATGTGAAGCCGGTAAGGCGACCTCCTCCCCCACGAAGTGGATGGCTCTGGTAGAGTGTCAATTTGTTATTTGGATATTTGCTTTTCTTGCGCTTGTTTTTTTGCTTGACCACCCCTACATGTTTTTTCACCGCGAGCGTCTTGCTTCATCTTTATCACGTTTTTACCCCCAGTCACGGTATTCTTACTCTTACGACATGTCTTGTAAATCCTATGCCACAACGCGATCGGATACGGTTATTCAATGGCTTCACATGGTTTTCTGGTAGTGATATCGTCGTCGAACGCGAAGAAGGAATATAAGAACAAGTGAAAAAAGAGTCATAGGGAGTCGGAGCGCAGAATGAGAGTGGGACGAGGTGAAATGATGAATGAATTTCAATTCTGCACGCCCTTTATGATATACTGCTAAGATGTAGAGACAGTTTGTTCTTGTTTATATCTAATAGATTAGTCGTGCAAAATTCATACAGGTCGCTGAATGATGTATACAGACTCCTAAACGGACTTTCGACCACCAATCTCCAGTCGGCCATCCCCGAATCACGCTCTGTAAATTAATGACGCGTCGTGGCGTCGTGTGCCACTTGGACTTGCTTGCCACTTTACCACCACCATCCCCTAGGTTGTCCTTTGTTAGGCGCTGTCTACATTGCAGTACGCGTCAATAAGCTTTTCCGTATAATGAATCGTTTCATGTGCAGGGTAGGTCGCGTCACATTAGTTCACGCTCATGACACTCAAACGTTCCGCTAGTACTACGACGAAAGTGGCGAGCCTATCAGAGGAGGCTGTCGCAGAAGAGACAGTGGTGGATGCATGTTCGTTCATCCCGGAGATTCTGATTGGGCCAATGCACGAGTTCCTAGGCCAAGAGATGACAGTGGCTCAGTAGGTTTTTTTTATCATTCGAATTTTTTGCAATGCTACAGCCTATTTAGGATGGGTTCAAGCCTTATGGTGGTGATCGTGACTCAGGATACGGGAGGCGTAATTCTGCCGCTAATGCCGTCGGCTCCAGTGGCGGCTGGGACACCGGTGGCGGACGGGATTCCGGAAGCAGAACTCGGAGTGCTGGGGGCGGGTGGAATACCGGGGGCAGACGGGACAATGGTGGCGATGGACGGGACACTGGAAGCAGGCGGGACAGTGGGAGTGCATGGATCACCGGATGGGGCACTGAGAATGAACGGGACACTGGACGCGGGCAAGACTGCGAAAGCGCATGGGGAAATGCTGACGGGTGGGATACTGGGAACGGGCAAGACGCTGGACGCGGGCAAGACAAAGAAACCGGAAGTGCGTGGGGCAAAGCTGGCGGGTGTGACACTGGGAGCAGGCAGGACGCTGGACGCGGGCAAGACACTAGCGGAAGCGTACTGGCCAATTCTGGCGGATGGGATACTGGGAGCGGTCAGGACAGCGGAAGCGCATGGGGTGGCGGATGGGGTGCTGGGAGCGGACGGGACAATGAAAGCGGGCGGGATACTGGGAGCGGGCGGGACAGTGGAAGCGCATGGGGTGGTGGGTGGGACCCTGGTGTCGGGAAGACCACCAGAAACCCATTCGCGAACAGTCCCCGGAACAAGCCCCAGACCGTATGGAATCGAGCTAATGACACTGCGAGCGGTAAACCAAAGAAGAAGAACAACGTGACGGACACTACTACGGGGTCTGAAAGCTGGAGCAGTGGAAACGTTGGTGGGGGCTGGGGGCCCAGATGGGAAAGCGAGAACGTACCGTGGGGTGAGTCCAGTTCTGAGGCCACCAAGATGGAGAAGACTACGGCTTCTGGATCGGAGATCACATTCAACGGCGAGTCCAGTTGGGGCATTAATAAGGACACAAGTAATTCGGGAGGTTCTGATGCTATGGCCATGGACAATCGGGCCGAGAAGGACTCCAGACAGAACAAGGAGAAGGCCAAGGTTCCTGCCCCGCCCCGCATCCGTATTCCGGACGACGAAGGACGAAAATCCAAAATCGCAGGGACGAACAATGAGCCGCTTGGTACCAGTAGGTGGGGCTCTAACCCCCTTCCTGCATTCGCCTCCGTTGCGCCATCCACTCCTGTTTCTACATCGACGCCCACCGACTGGACCCGTGTCAAACGGAAGCGCGATGCTGTCTTTGACGAAAAGGCAGATATCTTCAGGGAATACATCAAGTATGTATAATTTCACTTCTAAGTACTTCATCTCACACAATCAACAAGGATCTGCGAGCGTGCTGTTAGGACACAGGGCTCGCTCTCGGAAGCCGAGGCTAAACTTGCTCGTTGGGTCCGCACCCAAAAGTCTCACTGTTATGCACACATAGGCGAAGCAGGGCGGAAGAAACTCGATGGCCAACGTGTTGAATGTGAAAAGGAGGTCAACTTACAGAGGGACAAGCTCTCTTCAACTATTTTATCTCTTATCGACTTTCACGATACAGTTGCATCGCAGCTCGATTTGGGTCAACGTTACAATATCAGCGAGGAAGCAGGGGCTTTCATTACCGAATCAAAAACCTTCATCGATGAAGTCCGCGGCCTTCTCGTCAAACATGTTCTCAAGGACAAGAACGATGTCCATTCCAGTGACACGCCGAAACACTCTTCAAGAGCCAATACCACTCTCATCGACTCCTTACAAAGTCGGGTTCAAGACCTTGAAGAACGGTTTGACCAAGCGATGACAGAACTAACTCTTCGCCATCAGCGTGATATTCGCTCGGAAATTGATGAACACTTGGCCATCGAGATTTCAGGATTACGCTTGGCACGTCAGCAAGAGGTTGACCATGCTGTCTCACAACTACGCCATGACATAGTTATTCCACCGAGTGCGCTTGAAAATATGGAGGCGACAGCTCAACAAGCGAAGGAATTGGACACCAAAATACCACATACAGTGGAAGATATACGTGATCTACTCCTCCGAGTTGATGCAACGAGCAAGCGTGTCGGCCATCTCGAAGAAGAAGTCGCAATAAATAAGGAAGCTTACATTAAGGTAAGTGCCAGCACTATTTTGTGATCAGAGTTGTCGATGAGTTTTGGTTCTTTTCTTAGAAAATGCAAGGAATGGTCGCGCAGAAGGAGGAAGCCGAGCGGAGAGTGGACGAACGACTGACTCAAATGCGAGCCCAGTTCGAGCAGTTGGTGGCATCGCAGCCTGCAAATCCTGGTGCTCATCCGACAGAGCTACTTGACGCTAATTCACGGCAAAAGCTGATAGAAATCCTTCTGCCCTCCTTTGAGGCAAATTTGAACGAGTTTTACGAACAGCAAATCCGACCAACCGTGAACATGATGCAAAAATCTGTCATCGCAGCATCTGACCGCCATCATCAAGAAGCGATCCAAGTGGTTTGGGGAAGGATACAGCCTGCAATGAACATGGTCGCAGGGGTTTCGCGATGGCTAGACTCGCAAGAGTTGGGGATCACTGCTCCGGTCAACGATGGATGAGTTTGCACGAAACTTCCATTCCTAGTAATTTTCATTTGTCAGATACCTCTCTAACTAGTAACGGTAGTACTGAGTTCGTCCAGTGACACGGTCTGCTTTTGTATATCATCCCACACTGATTATACCTGCCAATGACGAAAGAACGGCGCTGCAACGTATGTTTGCTTCACAGCAGCTGATGCTGCCAAGCTTGACGCCGTCCACTAGCTTTTCGACGACAGGGGCAAGCCGAGGCGAATGAAGGATGGCACAATGGGATGCTTTCGGGATGCGAGCGCGTGCCACTTTGCGCATCCGCACGAACGTGACTGGATTACTGCTCATTCTTCTCCCCCCCCCAAACCTGAGGTGGTGCAAGACTCTGATTCCGACTTCTACTACATCCTCGTACCTAAAGATCGCCTCAAGGAAGCCCGCGAAGAAAGGGAGCGGGACAGGATGAGAGAAAAAGAAAGGGAGAGAAGGAGGGAAGGAGAGAGGAAGCCGAGTTTACCGTGTCACCACGAATCACCTCATCGAAGAGACAGCATGGCCAGCATGGCTACACGTGCTGGCTCCCCTGGGCCTGCCCTTTCCTCCCGCCGCAAGTCAACCTTTGACAGCCCCATGGACTACAGTGGCACATCGAAACGATGGAGGTCTCCTTCCAGTTCAACAACGTCTTTTGAGCAGTCGCGACATCGCACCAACGATTTCGCTGCCTCGACCGAGTCGCGCCGTTCAACTTCTCGTTCAAGAGACAAAGGAAAAGACAAGGAACAGGCTGACTCACGCGGCAAAGTGCAAGTCTCAGATGTTCGTTTTCAACATCTACCCCCAGAACCCTCTAAGCCGCCACCACCGGCCCCGCCACCAGCTCCGCTTCAGGTCCCCAAGGTGCCCTCCTTTGCTTCTAATCAGCAATCAACCTGCTCTGCAGGCACCATGTCTAAGGGGTCGAAAGGACTATCTCTGGATGAACAAAAGTCAGTATGGCATGAACGAATCGAGTACGTCGTTGCGATACTCTGTTTTTGTTTTCTGATTCATATGCTCCGGCTCAGTTTCATGTTCTCGTCAATCACACTACGTCGTGATTTTTCAAAACTCGAGTCGGACTTGTCTCAGATTCGCATGGCCTCCAACTCTTCGCTCGTGAATAACATGTCAGAAGCCCAACGTAACCTCATCAAGACTCAGAAAGTGGCACTGGAATCTCAATTGGAGGATAAACGCAAAGAGATCAACGAAAATGTTCAAAAATTGGTCAAATCCGAATTTTGGCCCATCCTAAAGATTCCACCGATCTTGGAGGTGGAAAAGACGCTGGGAGAGACCAAGAAACATGTTTTGGAGGTCAAAGGCATGCTGGACGACGTGAAGAACAGTTGTGCAGCGCTCTTCAAGGCGTACGCGACTGATCAGACCCCAGATTCAGATCGACCTTGCAAACGAAGAAGGTTAGAAGAGGATGTGGACACTCCAGGTCGACCCGAGAGCGAGGACGTGACGAAGGAGTTGGAAGCATTACGTGACAAACTCACTGACCTTGACGGTCACCTCGCCAAACTGGAGAATGACATCATTCAACGTGACCAAATTATTTCAGATGAGATTGAGCTTCGCATAGACTCTCGATTGCAAGATGAACATACACTCTATCCACCTGTCAACGAGGGGCTGGCCGTGCCTCGAGCCGAAATCGAAGCTGTTGTCGATTACAAGAACAAGGAGCTCGCGCATGCCATTGGGAAGACGGGCGACGATATCGAAGTACTAGCAATGGAAGTTGCGGAGTTGATCACAAAGGTGAATGTTTTGGAGACCAGGTGCAGTGTATTGGAGGCGGAAAATCAGGAATTCAAAAACATGCTTTCCCAGGTTTGTCTAGACGTTTTTGATCCTGACATGCCTTTGAGGCAATCTGATTCTGCCACCTTTTCGCAGGTTAGTGAGGATCACGCAAAATCTCAGGATGCTTTAGTGCGGCGTGACAAGGAAATCGAAGCAATGGCGGCGGCATTGCAAGCCTACATTTCGCAAATACCTGCCAATCAGAATGCGGCTGACCTTCCCTCTCCGGAGTACATCATGAAATCTCTCGATAGTCAACTTGAAGGCATCTTTAGGGAAAAGTTCTGCGCGGCCTTGGTTGAGGTTCAGCGGGAAGTGTTGCAGCAGGTTGAAGACAGCCAAAGCCATACGTTCGACATCGTTCAACCACACATCGCACTACTTATCAAGATGGTAAATCTCATTTCTGCTCGGGTAGGAAAGCCTGACATGGGTACTGTAAGTACTTCCTATGCAGTTGCGAGCAACAGCCCACGTATATCACTTTTCAGTCGTCTCGTTCGCTAAACCCGCCTCAGTAACGTACTGGCATCTTAGTATTTAGCAAGAAAGGACATCCGTTCAGTACATAGTCACATATTTGCAGCAATAGGTAAGGCGGTATACGATAATCAATCAAACTCGGAGTCGTCTTGTCGAAAAGCGGCAGAGTAGGCAAGAATCGTCACGTACACGAGTCTGAGGGGAGGTGCTATTGAGTGGCATTGTGGGATAGGAGGGCGATACGCACCCGCCACCGATGATCGACATAACACAAGCTCCTGGTCTTATCACTTCCGAGTGTGTGAGAACGACCGGAAATGCGAATCCGGACACGACGATGATCGAAGTAATGAACCGCCCGAGATCGACAGCGCCTGCATTGGCCTCGTATGATGAGAACTCGTCACCCCCGCAGTGTGCGAAGAGAGCGTTGGGCAGAGGCGCCAGTACAAACGTGAGTGCTGCGGAGAACATGAGTATGTATTCATGGACACATTGGTAGTAGACTGGTAGTAGACTTACCGACCAAGAGAGGTAGCCAGTTTGTCCAAAGCGCGCACGAAAGAATGATGAGCAAAAACCCAACGGCGAGAACAAAAGACAAGAGAATAACGGCTGCATTACGGTTTAGTTTTCCGGGACCAAGGGCAGTCTGAGCAGCACTCACTTTTCAGTCCTGCCGCTGCCATCGTTGCTGGTGCACAAGTTGAAACTCGAACTGGGCTGCGCTTTGCAAGAGTCGGCCATTATTACGTAATCTACTACATACATTACAACCAAGATCATCAAGTACATCATCGCACTCTCCGTGATCCCCTCGGACCTAGAATATTAGTCGGTCGGTCCACCAGTGCCCCAGGCAACCCAGACCGTGTAGGTCCCGCTTTCTTCAAACCATTTCCTACATGTGACAATTGTTGTGCGACGGGCAGCGTCGCCGTAGATGATGTCGACGACGATAACGAAATTACAGGTGGGATTGGCACCGGTGGTGTTGGCGGCCGTGCGGTATCGTTTTCCAGAGCAATGGTAGCGGTAAGATCCCCTTCTACCTCCGTATCTTCCCCATCTGTTTGCGTGTCGTGCGGCTCCTCGGGTAGAGGGCGTACCATGGAGAGGGGGGTTGTGCTGGCGCTCGCTGTGCCTCCCCTCCAGGATTGCAAAATGACGTCGCGGTTCTCTGTTAGCTCCCAGTTGTCGACGTATTCCCAGACTCGTTTTCGAGGTGTCATCCCAGTAGGAACATCCTCTCGTGTAGATTGGTCGAGGAGCGATCGAGAGGTCTGCTGGATGCTATTTAAGCCAGTTGCAACAGCCCTGTGGTGCCTTTCCGCTGAGTCCGCCATATTCGCACACTACAACAGGTGAATGACGAGTCAATAGCGCTGTCAATCAAGGACGCACCTCCGACATGACACGAGTAGTGAAACCCTCCACGTTCCTCAGACCAGTGGTCAACCCGCGCTGGACGCTTCGAAGTTCCGCTTGAAAATCCGTCACCATTGCATCTGCAGTTTCGATCCGAGCTCTCTTCGCTCTGTTGTGACGATCAAAACCACCTCCAAACGACGTCTGAAAGGTCTGTCCATGTCTCTGGAGTTCTCCAGAATACGTGGTAGATGCTGTGGTCATAGATAGTTGTACCGCCGAAAGCCCATCCTTGAACGCACTTTGAGCCGAATTTGCAAACTGAACGACTGATGAGAGACGTCGGAAAGATCAAGCAGAGAGAATTACCTTCATCGCTCCATCGCGCAATCTCTTCCCCTCCACCCCTTTACGTGCAAATGATGCAGAAAATTCTGTTCCCCTGGAACTGGCATGATCCATCAGTCGTTCGTGGCGCTGCCCGAACTTGCCAAGTTCTTCTTCTACCCTTACATTCCCCTTTACGACAGTATCAAATGTTTCGTTCAGCTCTTGATGCCGTGTAGCTACGAAATCACCAAGCAGGCCGGATATGCGTTCAATTAATTCATCCTTGGCCTTCTCTGACTTTGTCTTCTCAGATTCAAGTGCTCGCAAAAGGAGGGCATTTTGGGCTTGAAGACGGGAGATTTCAGCTCGTGACATTTCGTCTGTGATTGCTTTAGCCTGGAGGTTAGCTTCGCCTTCCACTTTGACAAACAAGCAAGCTTCGTCAACAGCCGTATCGATGAGGGATCCTATCGCTATGAGAGCACCTTCCAACTAGAGGCAAATTTTAACATGCAAAAGGCCCGATTCGAGCTGCAACCTACGGCCGAGAAGTTGCTCTGATTCGCGGAGTACAGTTCGTTGCATAAAGTCTGAGAACTCCTGCGCAAGCCATCCGACCAAGCGGCGAACGAGCTTTTAATTGTGTCCTGTGATTCCCTTACCGCGCTTTGCATAATACCTATCGCTTCGGCGGACGCGTCGTCCTTGGCATTGATAATGCGTAAGGAATCTTGGATGCGTTGTAGTTGATGATCAATTTGCTCGGAATGGGCGGCCATGATCTCGTGTTCTTTGGTATAGTACGATTTTGCATCATTTCGAAGGTTTTCCGTCAAATGACCGGCAGTCTTCATGAAATCGTCCAGTTTGACTGAAAGAGAGGCCAGCTCACTGGCCATAGTCTTGCCATGCGATGATACTGCCTTCATATTGGAACTGAACACCTTTGCCTTGCGTTCTGAACAAAGTTGTTAATCAAACACCGTCGAGGAAAGTGACAACCTTACGAATTTTATCAAACAAGGCGTCGAGATCATCGATGCTCTCCTCAGCAGCCTGCTTCAGCCCACAAGCGATACCATCGAGCTTGGTTTCATTGACCTGATAGGCCTGCCGAACGACGACTTCCTCCTCCAACGCGCTCTTCGTCCACTTGAGTTGTCCCTCCTTCAAATCAAGTTCTCCCTTCGTCTCTTTCAGCCTTTCCTTTGTCTCTTTCAGTTCCCCATCCTTTTTCATCAAGAGGGTTATACTTTGCTCGAATTCCTCCCTTACGTTCCTGAGCTGGCTCTCTACAATCTCTACTTGTTTTTTCGCTTCCTCCATTTCTGTTAGCCTGAGTTCCTGCTCGGAATTCATCTGGTTCCATGTCTCTTCGGAGAAGAAAATGCCATTTTTCTCTCGGGCCGCTAGGACATCTGCCTTCAGCCTCTCGATCTCGGCAACGTATTCTTTAAGGAGAGAATTTCGAGTCATCCTTTGGTTTACTTCGGGCTTGTTACGAATGGATTTGGCTCGCATTGCGTAGTCAAGGGTCGAGAGGGTCTCTTCCATGTTGGACCTCGCGGGCGAGATAGTCGCAATAATGCAAGTCTTGGTACGGCCACCCAGCGAGTCCTGGAGGAGACGAGTAAGCTTGGACTCGCGATATGGTACGTGAGAAGAGCGATCGACGAGTGCATTGATGACGCGGCCGAGAGTAAGGAGACTTTGGTTGATCATGCCAGCCTCCCTTGCCCTTTTATTCTCGGCACCAGAGCGACCTATGTTTTCTGACCCGGCCAGATCAACGAGATTGAGTTTTCCGACCTTTAATAGATCGTCGCCTAATGATGAAGTTTCCTTGGTGTGTACAGTGATGGAGAACACGGAATGGGAGCGACTAGAGTGGTCATTGAACTTGGTTGCTGCAATTTGGCGACGATGGCTGCCTTTGGTCAACAGAGCCAGCGCATCGGCTGTGTCCTTGACAGGTATTTCTTCCAAGCCTTGGATGAAGACGCCTTTCTTGCTAGCATCGTCAAATATTTTCAAACCACTTTGGCTGTCGGAGGGAGCACCCTTGCCCATCGGTTGGGTTGAGCCTGCGGGGGCGGAGAGATCGTTGGCAAGAAGGTCTCGTAGCTCTTCGTTGTATAACTCGACGAATGATATTTTGACGCTGTAATCCACTGCGGATGACTCTAGTTGATGGAACAAGCGGAACAGGACTCTGGGAATCATTCCGGCCTGAGCGGAGGGATTGCCCATCTGCGTGGGCGTCAAGTCGCCTTGCATGGTGTATCTAGTCTGCAGGTGAGGACTCGACGGATGACGGAGTCGCGGGACAACGTACGTTTTCCCAGTGCCTGTCTGTCCATATGCAAACAGTGTGCAGTTGTAGCCCGTGAGAACCTCGTCGAGCAACGGGCTGACGACATCGTGATAGATCAGTGCTTGGTCGGCCTCTGGCCCAAACACGAGATCGAAAGGATAGGTGCGGGTGGGTGGCAAAGTGACGACGCCCAGGCTGGATACCGGGGCGGAGGTCTCGACGGTGACTTGCTTGCTTTTGGCGCCGTGGGAGGTGACGATGATGGGGGAGTTTTCCTGTATTTCGCGATCGGAGCGCCTTCGACATCGAATAACCACCTGTATGTGTGTTTCGCCGTCTTCTTGATCCGTCGGGGCTGGTGTGCATTCGCGGTTCTGTACATTCTGGGGCGCGACGACCCTTGTGGTGGGCTGGCGGAGGGCTGGTCTGGGGCGGGGACGACGGGCAGCCATGGCGGAGGAGATCAACGACGCGTCAGATCACGTGCGAGTGAGTTCCTCCCTTCGTCCCACCACACGACACGATGGGAAAGCGCAAAAAATCGTCGAGAAAGCCAGCCGCGGCGAGCGCAGCAAAGCGGAGAGAGCCATTGGGTTCGTGCTCGCCAGGGTCGTCGAAGACGCTTATCTGATCGCACCAGACACCGCGTTCACCTGTCTCTTTTGCCACCACGACAAGTCCGTCACCATCCGGCTCGACAGGAAGGAGGGCATCGCGCACCTCGTCTGCAGAGTGTGCGACCAGCGGTACCAGAGCAAAGCCAACCGTGAGCCGTCTTGTTGCTGCTCAGCCCGGCTGCCCACAGCTGCACCCTTGCCAGATCTGACCGAGCCTGTCGACATCTACTCGGAATGGATAGACGCCGCTGATGCCGCCCAAAAGGACGACCACGTCCCCCGTCGTGCAGCGGCAAGCTCGTCGAGCAGACCGGCACCGGCACCGCCGTCTGTCGGGAGCGAGGACGACTAGGAGAGTGGCTAATTACCGTACTTACAAGATCTCTGCTTTGTCCAGTGGTAGTACATAAGTTATCAGCCGAGTAATCTCATGTTCAGCCACCGCTCGAAACGGTAGACAACGTGCGGCTCTTTCACCGCGACACCCAAAACACGACCGTCTTCCTTCTTATCCATATACCCCTACGTCTCGCTAGACTTGCAGGCGGACTACCATGGCCTCCTCCACCAACATCAAAGTCGTCTGTCGGTCTGTCTCCACCCACCGACCCACAGTCGTCCGCCGAGGTTCTGACTTGCAATCTCCAGATTTCGTCCTCCCAACGCTCTAGAGCTCAGGGAGGGCGGCGAAATCGTCGTGTCATTCGATGACAATCTCCAGACAGTCATGATGCGCAACTCCCAAGCCGTTTCCGGCCCAGAGAAGGACGGCTTTACCTTTGATAGGGTATTCCCAATGGGCACGAAGCAACACGAAGTGTTCGATTACGGCGTCAAGGAGTAAGCTCTCCGATGTTCCCGTTCGCTTGTCTTTCATTAATCCGGTCTCGCTTCGCGTACAGCATCGTCAGAGGTCAGCGTCCTCTTACCATCCCCTGTCGTTTCAACACGTCTTTCCCCGGACAGTCCAATCCTTCCCTACACTCTTCCCTTTATATCAGTACACTTTCTTGACCTAGATCGCTGACCGTTCCACCAGATGTGCTTGATGGTTACAATGGCACTGTGTTTGCGTATGGCCAAACTGGTAGTGGCAAAACTTTCACCATGATGGCAGGTCGTTTCATCTACACGATAGCTCCATTCCCTCATCGCCCTCCCCAGGGCGCAGATATAGACTCGGAGGACCTCAAAGGCATCATACCTCGGATCACCGAACAAATATTCCAATCAATAGTGGAATCAGATGCCCATTTAGAGTATATGGTCAAGGTCTCTTATATGGAAATTTATTTAGAACGCATCCGTGACTTGCTGGCTCGTAGGCCACCCTTTTCTTGCTCCCGTGAAACACGGCTAATTCCCATTTGCCTGGCAGCTCAAAATGATAACTTGCAGGTGCACGAGGAAAAGTCTAGAGGTGTATACGTCAAGAATCTTTCCGACTATTATGTCAGTAGTGCTCGCGAAGTTTACGAAATCATGCGTCAAGGAGGTGCAGCGCGAGTGGTAACTTCCACGAGTAATCTCTGCATTCTGGTCCGATCGTTCGTTTGTTTCTAACCTTTATTTATCACAGACATGAATGCGGAGAGTTCCCGCTCACACTCGATTTTCCTCATTACGATCCAACAGCGTAATACTGAAACTGGTGCTCAGAAGAGTGGTAATCTCTACCTCGTGGATCTTGCCGGTTCGGAAAAGGTTGGAAAGACAGGGGCGTCGGGCCAAACCCTGGAAGAAGCCAAGAAGATTAACAAATCTCTTTCGGCTCTCGGTATGGTCATTAACGCCCTGACCGATCCCAAGGTATGTGGCTTGAACTCCCTGGAGGCGACTGCGCTGGTGATGTCAACATTGGATCCTATTTCCAGACGAAACATATTCCATACCGTGATTCGAAACTCACGCGGATACTGCAAGAGTCCTTGGGTGGCAATTCACGTACTACACTTATCATCAATTGTTCGCCTTCAGCTTACAACGAAGCGGAAACTTTATCGACCCTAAGATTTGGTATTCGTGCAAAGTCGATCAAGAACACTGCCCGCGTCAACCAAGAACTCTCGCCGCTGGAGCTCAAGGGACTACTTTCCAAGGCACAGCTTGCAAACACAAGACATGTAGCGTACATACAGGCGCTGGAGGCCGAGCTTGCAATATGGCGTTCCGGTGGTTACGTGGACCAAGGTGAATGGGCGACACCCGACAAGCCTATCACTTCCGTCGGTGTTTCCAAGAAGCCCACTTCGTCGCCTACTCCCTCGACTATTAGGAGCATGACTCCTGTCAACCCTATCTTAGAGGGTCTCAGGTCGGACATCGATAGTCGGCCACAAACGCCCACTGTTATCGGCATGGACAAGGATGAGCGAGAGGACTTCCTGCGCAGGGAGAACGAATTGAGCGACTTGTTGGCTGAAAAAGAGAGTGCACTGGCTTCCGCAGAAAAACTTGTAAAGGAGCTCCGTGAGGAGCTTGCATTCCTCAGGGAACAAGAAGCCTCTGTTTCTAAGGTAACATTTAATCTTCTCTCGAATTCTTGCTCTGCAGCCATTATTGTAGGAAAACAAAGCAATGTCTACCCAGTTGAACGAGCTCCGCCTGCAAGTCGAGCGCCTTGATTATGACAACAAAGAGAGCATAATCACGATCGACATTTTGAGAGAGCAGAACCAGGATTCCAAGAATGAATTGGATGAGCTAAAGAAGATCATTACAGATCTTCGCAGTGCGCAAAAAGACGCCTCCGCGGAGGACAAGGAGAAACGTAAGCAGGAGAAGATGGCACTTATGATGGCTAAATTTGATGCGGTATGTTCTCTCCTACGAATACCAGGGGCGTGTGCTGACTCTCTGCACAGCAAGGAGCGTTCTCTGAAAAGGACGAACAACTTCGCCAACTGCTTGCTAAGCTCGACGCTGTCGACTCCGAGACGACTATCTCATCTCTCACCGTCGATGATGTGGTCTCTGCGAGGAGGCAACTTACTGAAGCACAGTCTTTGGTCCGCGAGACCCTCGATCGCCTGCGACAAAGTCAGGAAGAAAATGAGATGATCACTCGCCGCCGCGACGAACTTGAGGGCCGCCTGTCTACCCTTGAAACTGAGTACGAAGAACTTCTTGGTGCGCATAAATAGTCCAAACGCACCCATAAATTTACCCGTCATCAAACAGAGAAAACTATTCATGATGAGGAGACGAGCAATGCTGACATTGCAAATTCGATGGCAGAGTTCAAGGTACGTCCATGGAATAAATTGCGTCGTAATAGTGGATGTTCATAAAATAATTGTTCGATATTAGAACAAACTCGAAGCCCAATATGCTGCTCGCCGGGAAGCCAGCATCGCCGAGGTCGCCGATCTCAAACAACAACTGGAGCTGAAGTCGAACGAAATTCGCTCCCTCAATGCCACAATTGACAGCATGAAGAATGTAAACGAAGAATTAAAAGTAAGTGCTTTCCTGGATGTACTTTTTTCCGATTCAAATCGATATGGTCCCGGTAGCGCGCCTTCGCTGTGACATCCGCAGGTATTGAGGGCGGCAAGAGTCTGGCTGAAAGCGCACAAGACCTGGAGCGTACTCGCAAGGCGATCAATGTTCAGCTGGCGGAATTTGAGGGTGTCAAGAAGTCACTTATGCGAGATCTATCAAATCGCTGTGAGAAGGTGGAATTGTTCGAGAACTTGTACGACCCTATATTCATGGTATTTGCGGCAGGTCGTCGAGTTGGAGATCCAACTGGATGAGATCAAAGAACAGTACAACAATGTCATTCGGAATAGCAATAGCAAAGCTCAACAGAAGAAGATGGCATTCCTCGAGCGTAACTTGGAGCAGCTGACAATCGTTCAGAAGCAGGTAGGAACTTGTTTGTTACATTCTGGTTGCAGCTCACTGGCGGTTTGTAGCTTGTTGATCAGAACTCAGCATTGAAGAAGGAAGCTGGGATTGCCGAGCGAAAATTACTGGCACGGAATGAACGTATCCAAAATCTGGAGACCCTTCTGCAGGATGCAGACCGCCGGCTAGCTATTCAAAACCAAAAGTTTGAGACACAACTTCAGTCAGTCAAGGAAAGACTCGAGCAAGCGCGTGGTAAGGTAGATTTATCAGAAGTCGGTCGGTTACTTACGGGTTGGCATCAGCACAAAAGGCATCGAATACGTCAACGTTGAGCTTTGGTCGAATTGCCAAGCCGCTGCGTGGCGGTGGCGGCTCTGCTGCGGCTGCAGGGATCGCTAGTAGTTCTATGCAAGCAAGTGGAGGGAGCGGTCCGCCATCGGCCCATTCGTTGACAAGGATCCAGAATGAGGAAGGAGGGTAAGTGATTGAGTTTGGCTAGCAGCGGAAGCACAGCTGATCATATTCACTCGGATTTCGACCGATTGTGACCGTATCAGAGGTGGTACGTACACGGGTATTAGGGTTGAACGCACGTTGACGTCCGATTTTAGCGAAGCGTGCTTCGTGGTTCTTCAACTCTCGAGGAAGCTGAAGGACGTTAGATGTACTGCGATCCTCGGGATGCCAGGCATTCCATATCTTGACAGCGTTGACTTGATCTACACATACCATCGTCATTTAATGCACATTGATCCGGACGCGGGAATAGGAACTATTCAATACGTACTAATCTGGACGACCGAATGGTGAGCAGTCAAGTGAGTGGCTGTCCCTGGGGACAGGTGTGGATGCGGAAGGGAAAACTAAATGGATGTTACCGCTGTGTGTGTCATAGATGTATAGATAGATCCGGAGGTGCCGGATGGGCAGAAGTTTCCAGGCATGGCGATTACGACGTCTGTTGGGGCCCACGGAACCGACGAGGATTCGTTAAGCGAGAGCCATCATTCTGGCAACGTTCCCGTTGGACTCGTTTCAAGGACGTGTGACATGGAACGAGTCCGACGAGTCCGACAGTGGCTTTGTTCAGCCTGTTCTAATAGCGCGATCGCACCGGGCATTCGACCGCTGCCCTGCCCGTTGCACTGGCAGCACAAATTTTTTTCATCGGAAATACGCGAAGGCGGGGACCTGTGATGGCTGTGTGTGTTAATGAGGGTCATCCAGCCTGACTTTCGGGGTAAATAGTCAAGCTAAAGTTCGCCAGGGTTCTGTCTGGCCTGGCGCCGCCAAGCTGAGCCTGTCCCGACAAACCAATCCTCCCTTTGCCGGTCAACTTATTCTTTCGCTTCGTCAAGATCGTCCGCTCGTTTACCATTGGGCAAAGTGCCACAGTAACGGAGCCATTTGTCTTGCGGAACCAAATACCCTTTAGCGACTCAATTTCGTTCAATAATCGCCTCAGAAATTCAAGCTCCCACCCGGTTCCCCCGCCCTTTTCTTTCCTTCCCTATAAACCGGCATCCCGAGCCCTTTTTCTTCCTGTCCGCATCTCTAGAAAGAACGCCGTATTGCCATCGGCTCGGCATCTTGGTTTTAGTACATCATCTCAGGTGTGTTTTATCATACACGCGTACTTTGCCGTATAGCGCACATCGTGGCCCATTTCCTTGGTTTCGACGCGCTCTTCACCGCGTCTCCGTGCCGAACCTGCTTTTCATCCGTTTCCAACGTGTCCATTGTCACTAATCGCTTTCGCAGTTAATTCATTTACTGCTCCATTTTAAAACTATAATATCTACGCCTCTTCGTTCCTTTTTTTATTTGTGTGAGTCGCTGCTCACACTTTCTCTCCTTCGCCCTCATCCCGCTCTCAGTGCGCGATCAATTTACATTCGTGCAATGGTATCACGTCCTGGGGATACATCCCGAAAACCTTCGGGATCATCAACGCGTTCCTCTGGTCACTCGCCGTCTGCATCCCCAAATGTATGTTCACTTCATTTTCTCGTCGACTCTCGGCTGACGCTTCTGCCAAGGGCCAACCACAGGGCATGTTCGTGCCAGCAGGTGCATCCAATATGTTTGGAGTCGGGATAGGCGCGACACCTGCGATCAAGGGCTTCAACACTGGTTGGCAGGTTCGTCGAATTCATACCGTCTCAGCATGTATGTGCTTACATATGCATCAGGTCTGGGGGTCCACCACACCGGCATCGAAGAGAAACGCATCCATCTCCTCAGCGGCGAGCGTCAACGATCTTTCACCTTCACAGGCGGAGAATACGTTCCGTTCGAATGTCGCTGATAATTGGACTGCCCCAAGGTCATCCAGTGGTACTTGGGATGAAATGAGTGGTAGCCCGCAGAAGAAGGAGTTCTCTCAATTGGTTAGTTCAGTAAGAACGTTTCGCAGGTTCGCACTAAGTTTTGTGTAATAGGACCCCAATTCTCCGCTTTCTCTGCACCATGCAAGACAGAGGCAAGCCACTGTTGTTCCAACGACTGTGCTAACGGGATCTAGAATTGCACGTTGTTTTTCGTCGTCATTAATGATCCATTAATACTGAGACTCGGTCTTCTTTTAAGGACGATCGGTCTTCGGCTAAGCCCGGGCAATTCTCCCCGCAGAGGTTCGATAATGGGCTCGGGAAGGATGCATCTGTGTCTGGCAGGTATCCTTCGCCGTCTAACCCTACTTATGGTTCCTCTTCGCTTTCCGGCCAAAACGGAGCGTTCGATGTCGCGTCGATGGTTGAGAACGAGCTGTCACTCGGCCTCAGGGGAATGGCCGTTGAAGACGACCGCATCAATAACCAATACCGTCAACCGTCTGTCCCAACTCAACCAAACGGCGTTTCTCATCATTCTGTTTCTCCTCAGGTCCGACCGTCCCCCATGGTGCAGGGCCGCACGCTGTACGGCGGCTACCCCCAAGCAGATTATTCTTACTATACCAACGGTGCACCCCGCGACCCTTATATGGATTATGGATATGGATACAGTACACCTGCCGATCCTTCACTATATCCCACAGCTGGTGGCATGAACGGTAACTCACCCGTGAATGTATATCCAGGTGTATCTCCACAGACATTACATCCTAATGCTTCTGCTGGCCAGCAATCCGGCATATATTACGATTATTCTGCCTCCGCTCGGTCGCCTTCGCAGTATTACTACCCTACTCATCAACCGATCATATATCCTACGATATCTTCTATGCCAACACCGCAAATAAGTGCTGCGGTACCAACAGGTATACAGGACAAAAAACAGGTATGCACTCCTTCGTGTCATTGAGCACTTTCTGATACTCGAGGTTAGTATGGTCTTCAACAACAGGTGAGACCATCCTCCATAATGGGAGGATGCTTGGAACTTTGTTTTGAAATCTGTTAGGCTTACGCAACTGCCATGGAATATGGCATACAGCTACCATTTATGCTCCCTGGCGCTGCACTTTACGGACACGCTGGGCTGAATGCGCATGGAATACCGTTTTACCATCAAAACGTACGTCCTGGACGTCGTTCCGACAATGATGCCACGTTGGCTTTGCGTAGTCCACTGTTGGATGAATTCAGAGCCAACAAGTCTCGAAAGTGGGAGCTGAGGGTGAATTGTATGCTGATTTTTAAGACGGTTATTGATATCGTGTTGTAGGACATTTTCGGCTATATCGTTGAGTTTAGTGGCGATCAACACGGCTCTCGTTTCATCCAACAGAAGCTTGAAACCGCAACATCTGAGGAAAAACAGGTTGTTTTTGATGAAATTGTACCCGATAACGCATTGCAGTTGATTCAGGATGTGTTTGGTAACTACGTGAGTGGTAGCATATATCTTACTAACGTGGGTCTCATTTTGAATAGGTGATCCAAAAGTTGTTTGAGCACGGGACACAGGTGCAGAAGACTGTTTTAGCGAACACCATGGAAGGCCATATTCTCCCGTTGGCTTTGCAAATGTATGGCTGCCGCGTCGTGCAGAAGGTAGGACAATGATTGAGCTAATATTGCCTACTGAGCATGTCGCACAGGCCGTCGAGTTCGTTCTTCCAGAACAACAAGGGTCATTCGTGAAAGAACTGGAACCTCACGTGCTCAAATGTGTCAAGGATGCGAACGGCAACCATGTCGTTCAGAAATTGATCGAGCGCGTGTCTCCTGATCGCCTCGGTTTTGTGCAATCGTTCCGTGGTAATGTGTACGACTTGTCAACGCACCCATATGGTTGTCGAGTGCTCCAGCGGTGCTTTGAGCATCTTCCAGAAGAACAAACTCGCGCACTGATGGATGAATTGCACAAATATATGATCAACCTTATGCAAGACCAATTTGGGGTAAGCGATCCCTCTCCATCCGTATAATAAATGATCAATGTTTTCCACCGTTAGAATTACGTTGTGCAATTTGTTCTTGAACAGGGCAAGCCATATGATCGTTGCCAAGTCATTGCCAAGCTTCGGGGTCAAATGCTGAACATGGCCCGGCACAAATTCGCGTCCAATGTCTGTGAGAAGGCACTCGTCACTGCTACTATGGAAGAGCGGCGTGCACTGGTTGATGAGATCATCATGCCCAAGCCTGACGGGGTCAGTCCAATCGTCTCCATGATGAAAGACCAATTTGCCAGTAAGTGTCACGGCGGAGCTAGAAACCATGATTACCAAATGGGTTACTAGATTACGTGCTACAACGAGCGCTCACCGTCGCCGATCAAGACCAGAAAGATCTACTTGTGAGCAGGATACGCCCTCAGCTGGTGAGTATGCGCCGCTACTCGAGCGCATATAGCAAGCACTTGATCTCTAGTACGAAGTCGTCGCTGTGCACTATGATCTAAGCTGATCGATCTCGTAGTTGAGCGGTTGTTGGAGCGGACAGTCAATGGTTCCAAGATGTCGTTGGACAAGCCTGCTGATTTCCCTTCGCTGTCCCAAAACCAGTCGGACTGATGACCCCTTGTCCGTTTTGACAGTCGCTTTTGCTTTCCTTTTTCGCTTTCTCTTTTTGATCGCAATGCTATGGTACAAGTCACATCAATCACATTTTCTCTGCACTCACGTCCATTACTCGCAATGAACATTCGTAATGCAACCTACTAAGCCAATATCTCTTTTTTTCTTTCTTTCTCGCACTCGCTTTAGTCGGATATATGCATCTCTCTTCGTTGTCAATATTCGCTTTCGTGTTACTATTATCTTTGTGAACCGTTGAATTGTTGCTGCTACGACAATGATTTGTCGGTACTAGTCTATGGAGTGGTTTTCGGGTAGCTGAGCCGGTGTGATTACCGAACCAAACAAGGTCAAGTGCGGTTAATAGGCGAGCCCGGTCGCCTTAACTGGAGTCGGAGCGAGTTGTTGGAGGTCTCTTCTCAAAAAACCACAACAACGCGGCTCGCCTTTATAGGTCGGACACGTTGAAGCCATGAGCACCGTCGAAGCCGCAGCCTCGCTCTTTGGTTCAGATGATTCTGGGCCTGACCCTTTTGCGGTCATCGGGAATGAGGCCGCCGACACGACATCACCTCATGAAGAGCACCAGGTGCATACTTCGTCTCATCCACCCCAGATGGGTCAAGACACTTCTTCCTGGTTTGTGGAGCAAATGTATCCTGACGCTCAGCAAGAACAACACGACCCCTGGCTTATTCCGACTGCTCAGGATGGCCAGTCCCACCGTTCGGGTGTCCAACCGCCATCCTACGATCACCGGCAGGGTTATCATTCCGGAGCCACCGTATACGAACCGCACTCTGTGTATACTTCCCCGCCAGGTCGGTCGTTTTACTCTTGTCTCCTTGCTCGGCTCACTCCACGGATTGCATAGCAACCTCGACGCCTTACCAGAGTTCTACAGACCCGTATAGCCCCACGCCTCCTGTTCCTTATCAGCCCCATTACGCCAGTCAACATTCTGACCAACCTTCATATGATCTCTACAAGCCCACCACGACGAAACCAGCGTCCATTCCATATCCAACTCAGCAATCGGTAAGACCACTGGTACAGTCTGCGATTCCGCCTCCGCAACCACAGGCCGCACAGCGCGACAGTCACAACCCTGTCTCTCGTGCTGGAACGTTCTCATACACGACCTCATTTTCCGTCGCTTCGCAGCATCAACCTACAAACAGCGTTCCTGCTCAGGCTTCCAAGCCGTCTCCAGCACCTACTGCGGCTGAATTCCGACCAAAGGCATCAAATGCGTACGATCCCCCTCTCCCACCTTTGAAGGTGCACAGGACGGCCTCTCCAAGTTCATTACGTTTTACAGGCAGCTCGTATGGGCCTGTTTCTCTCAACACCCCTCCACCTCCTCTCGTAAACCAGTATGAACCCAAATCCGTGCCTGCACCTCCGAGGACCATGTCTCCTAATTCCGTTCGATCAGCTTCGCCAGCTGCTGCTTTCCATGTACCGCCAAAGACCATCACAGCGTACACCCCTTCTCAGCTCCGGGGGAGATCTACCTCAAATGGATCAACCCTGTATTCTACGGGTGTTCTCGATCCTCCGCAGCCACGCAAAGAATTTGGACTTGGGATTGGTGCTCATATTGTTGAGCCAAATTCATTTGGCAGTCAGTCTCATCCCGCTGACCAGGATATCCACGTGTCACGTGCTGCTCGCCTACCGTATGCGCCTTCCCCTTCTCTGTTGGGCGCAAATGACCCCTTGGGTCGAACGACTTCTCGAGCACCTGTGATAAGTTTTGGCTTTGGCGGCAAGGTTCTTACTTGCTTCCATAATACTGCAGATTTGAACACGGGATTTGACGTTGCGCTCTCATCTCGACGCACAACGAACGTGACGATCCGCGTACTTCACCAGTTATTACCGGAAGACAAGGCAACGGAATTTCCTGGACCGCTGTTCTCTGATCCTGGTACTCCTGTCACGAGTCTGGTACGCACGGGAACATCACAGGCGAAAACGAAGAAGGCACGTGTAGTCAAGTATCTTGAAGAGCGCGTCGAAGAGATCTTGCGTGGGACAATGTATACTTCCGATGGTGTCGAAAAACAACGTTTAGAAGGGAAGTTGATATTGGTGCAGCTATTAAAGATTATGGTGGAAAATGACGGTTCGCTGTCAGGAAGGTAATCAAATGGTTTATCTGCGCGGTGGTAATTGCTGATGCACGTATATTAGTCTCGCGATTGATAATGCTGTCCGTGCGGCATTGGTGCCACGTATCGCTGGCACGGTGGATGAATCTGGACAGAACGGTGCAGTTGCACTAGCAGGGCAAGCTTTGACGTCTCCAATGTCAAACACCTATGTTACAACTCCGATACTCGCATCTACCAAGGAGAATCCTCTATCGGTCTCGACGCTTCTCCCATCTGCTTTGGACAAGATACAGGAATTCCTTGTGCGAGGGCAGCGCCGCCAAGCTTATCATTATGCTCTCGACGAGAGATTATGGGCACATGCATTGCTAATTGCAAGCAGTATAGACAAGGAAGCATGGAAAGAGGCGGTCAACGAGTTTTTGAAAACTGAACTTGGCGTTTCCGAGACTCTTCAACGCACTACTCAAGTCAATGGCAAGGGTGTCGCCTCGCAAAGTATTGGACGTGAATGGCTCCGGGTAGCATATAGCGTGTTCTCCGGTCAAGGCCCTGCTGCTGGTATGTGGAGTTCTCCTAACTGAGGAGCTGACTCACATAAATCGCAGTCCAAGAACTTGTCCCGAAGAACTTGCTATCAAGAGTGGCAACCGTACAAGCTCCTGCTCCTATGTTGTCACACATCACACCTGCGTCTCCAAACTTTCCTTCCACTGTGTCCGGTGCACAAATCCCTGAAAAATCCCTTTTGAAGTGGCCCGAAATAGCAGCCAGTATTCTATCCAGTCCTCTAAGTTCGGAGTACTCGGCAACGTTGTCAGCTCTGGGCGATTGCTTGGCATCTCATCATCTCGCTGAGAGCGCTCATTCCTGGTAGATCTGAATTCTCACTTCCAAATCGCTTTTAATTCCGTTTGTTTTAGCTATTTACTTTCCCCCCAAACGTCAGCCATGGGCGGTTTGGGAGGTCCCGGTACTCGTTTGGTGTTAGTGGGCTCGCAGAGTCCACATATCAATCCAGCGTTCTTCCGAGATCCTGATCCGATAATATTCACCGAGATCGCAGAGTTTGCGTTATCTCTGAAGGCCCCTACTAAGGGCCAGGAACCATTTCATGGATTCCCCCACCTTCAAGCTTACAAGTTTATTCGGGCCACGTACCTCACTGATATTGGACATGTTCAGGGTGCTACGAGGTATACCATATAGTTGTTATTGCACGAGGATATCACACTCATTGTTCTCCGTAAGGTATTGCGAGGCAATTACTGCACTCATGGGTCGACCCTCCCCGCACTTCACTCCTGCATTGGTGGAAGGACTAAAGCAACTCGCTGACCGTCTACTTGGTTCACCACAGATAGACAAATCGACATCGTGGATAGGCGGAAAAGTGAACAAACCTTCCCTGGACAGTATTGGTAGTTGGCTCGAAGGACATCTCACCAAATTTATCGCTGGCGAGGGTGGCGAAGAATCCCCCCCGATAAACGAGTCTTCAAAGGCCCAATTTGCCGGGCCTTTCTCGAGTTACAGCTCTATATCCTCTGGAATGTCTTCAGCCAGTCCATCACCCCCTCCCACAGTCATCAATTCGCGTATTATGTCGGCACCTAAGCGGAGTGGTTCCGCAATGGCATTGCCTTCTACGACAGCGGTGAACATCCCCGTCGACAGGGCATCTTCTGCTATGGAATACTACCGTCCTGCAAGGCATGCGTCTCCTGTCCCTCCTAAAACTGCACCTCTCCACTCTACTGGGTACGCATACTCACCTTATACCAACCAAACGTTCGGATCTTCTACTACCAACGGGTATGCGGCTGCGTATGGGAGTGAACAACCCACGCAGAAGAGCTCGCTTGAGATGACAGCCGAGGAAGGTTCAGAATTACAAGATGACTCACTGGACGGGCAAGATCGAAATGAAGAAGGCGAACAAACGAAAATACTGGATGACAACCAAGTTACTGAAGATTCAGGTGGTTGGTGGAACTCCCTCAGCAACACCAATTCCGCGCCGACGCCTACCACTACGACGTTCCATTATGCGGAAACCGTAAAAGAGGTGGGAGAGGGATTTATTTCCTTGATGGATGACCCTGTGTTGTCGGTGGCGTCCACTACCCACCAGAGAGTAGGAAATACATTCGACGACGAAGAAGACGTCCTTGGTCTAGGAAACAGTGCACACAGAAGAGCGCAGGTCGAGCCTGCCAAGGAGACCGAAGACAAACCCCCTGCTACTCTAGTGCAAGATGCTACAAAGGATGATGAGAAGCGAGGTGAGTTCTATATCAAATTTAGTATTGCTAAGCTTTGATTTTGTTTCGTTAGATCCTCAGCCATCTGCCGCTGCCCCAACGAGTTCGTGGCTGAGCCGGTTATGGAAGCGGTCTGACACCCCGGGGCCGACTAAAGCCAGCCTTGGTGAAGAGACAAGTTTCTATTACGATAAAGAACTGAAACGTTGGGTGAATAAAAAGGTAAACAAGTCTTATAATACTGCGTACTTTGAGCGGAATCTCATTTCTTTGTAGGCTGAAGCAAGTGCTCCGCCACCCTCAGCACCTCCACCTCCGCCTTCACGGGCGCAGACTGCGTCTCCTAGCATCGTCAACTCTCGCACCAATGGGACACCCAATGGGGCTGTCGCCTCCATTCATCATACACTTCCACCGAGGACCGCGTCCGCGATTGATTTAAGCTCGCCTCCGACTTCCAAAGGTCTTATGCATGTGCGATCCGCCTTGACGTCAACAGAGGCCGCGTCGATGCCGCCCGCACCACCGATGGGACGGTCACGGTCGCAGGCAGCGAAGAAGAACGTTAGAAATAGATACGTAGATGTATTCCAACAGGACGGGTCTTTGGGTGTGTAACATGTGACGGTAGAGGTTGCTTCTACGATGGGGTTGTGTTCAGCCGCATGATATTTTCTCCATACCGTTATATATCATATTCTCACTATCGCACTCTTGTTGGATATTTTCTATTTATTACGGATTTATTGCAACCACCATCAACACGACATAGATTTTTTGGGAATAATGAACATTTCATCTCCTCAAAATATTCCGTTGCGCAAGAGTCGATAATTTAAAATAAGAGTTTGAAAGGATACCCTGCCCGTTTCCGATTAGTACCGCGACGAAGCAAAAATGAGAACGCACCCCTATTTTTGATGCGAAACAGTGATACTAAAAGGGAGAAGATGACGAAATTGACGACGGTCCAGAGGTACACCTGCGCCCGTTGACGAGCAGGAGACTTTTGGTATGGTGTGACTATCGTCAGCATCAGGAATGAACCCGCTAGGATCCCATCTGCGAATTATAACGTGAACGAGTTGATGTCGAGGAGGGGCAAGACACTTACAGATCGCTGATATGACTTGTACTTCTTGGCCAAA
This sequence comes from Austroboletus cf. mucosus, assembly GCA_038093715.1. Taxonomy (NCBI): domain Eukaryota; kingdom Fungi; phylum Basidiomycota; class Agaricomycetes; order Boletales; family Boletaceae; genus Austroboletus; species Austroboletus cf. mucosus. Next base: position 140,204 of record JBBPST010000001.1, on the reverse strand, counting down.
CTGATTCTGGTAGCCCGCGGCGATCCAGCTGCCATCGTGACCCGCGAATGGCATGCCACGGATACGCGTAAACATGAATCCGGACGTCATGACAAGCGATACAAAAATTGTTCCGACTGCCCATACCCAACGGTTGTAAATTGCAGGGCGTATGAAGCGGAAGACAAGCGTGACGATGGGGATGAGAGAGATGACGGAGCCAAGTTTGGACCAGTCGATGGGTGCCTTGTATGGAATCGGGATCGGGGTGTGACTGGACAATTGTTCGGCCAGAGGACCGGCTTCAAAGCCACTGTGGACAAGGGAACCAGTGAGGATAGCGTCAAGGGAAGAAGAGCAAACGGTACTTGGAGTAATCGAATTTATATGGGTTAGAAGTGCTTTTAGCATTGGGACCCTCCGTAGCAGGGTATACGTGGACAACGGGTGCAGAGTTGAGTTGGAGCTGTGTGGAGACGTCAGAGAGCACGTGCGGAGAAGTTTCTGGTCCAGTCGTGCCTTTTGAAACACCTTGATGGTCTGGTCAAAGTCGGCGGTAGCAAAGAAGTGGTTGTCACGGTGCTCTCGGGGAACAGTGGACCACGCTTTGGCGACAGTGGTGAAGGAAGGGTCAAAGTCCCTGGCAAGTATGTGAGCCGGGTTCGGAGAAGGGACGGGCGGTGCTCACTTGCAGGGGGCACATCTGCGCTGGGGATTGAGCGCGGTGAACTGGATGGCGGCAGACCAGGTGCGCTTGGTGTCGGTGAGGAGGTCGAACACGCGCTCGTCGAGCTGTATGAGGCCCTTTCCTGCGGCTGCGAGCTGCACGAGCTCGTCGTGGGAGCTTCTGGCTGCGAGGAGGAGGGGAAGGGAGAAGAGGAGGAGGAGGGGTGATAGGATGACCATGGTAGGTGGGTGGGAGCGTAGTCAAAGTGTAGTGTACACTTGGGTGGCACTTTGTACACGTACCATGTCGCATGCCCTCCTCCTCCGGCTCTTCCTCTCCCCCTCTTTTTTTTCCGTCCATGTCGCGCTCCGATATCTGATGCTCTATGCGGACAACATCGGCATCACCTACTACCTCACCCGCAGACTCACCCACATCGCCATCCACGATCTCCGTGACGTCTGGGGCTTCATCTGGTCCGTCTCTCCCTCCCATCGTCCCGAAAACGTCTCCTCATCGCGTTTAGCCATCTCCTCGTCACCCGCCCGTCCAAATCCCGCGCACTCGAGTGCTTCGTCGTCGACATCGCGCAGCGGTCCACGCACATCGCCTTGCTTGTCAGTCCATTCGATCCTCACGGTTGACTAGGGTGCTCATCGCATTAAGACGCTATGGTTCATGCAAGCTTCTCTCCAGGACTTCTCTGCGTATCCCACCTCCCCTTCTTTCCTTGTCTGCCAACGCGTTTTGCATAGGTGCCATGAAATCATCTTTGCCGAGCTGCCCCCTCCTTCCCTCGGTCCATACTCTGCTCTATCGTCCTCTTACTTTGTCCCCTTTGCGCGAAGAAAGGTCAGGTCCCACGTCGAACCCGCCCTGGTTGGCATTGGCCTCATCTTGGCGGGCGCACCTGCCATCCCCGCGCTGACAAATGTTATGGGCGAGGTCGCTTTACAGCAAGGCAGAGCAGACGACGATGGTGCCAATTCCCGCAGTGTTGAGGTGGATGTAACCCTTCCAAATCACAGCCCTGCCAACGAAGACTCGGGTGAAGATGACGACGCGCTTTTAGACGAGAAATCCGACAAGGAAGACTCAGAGGACTCAGAGACGTTACACACCTGTGATACTGACGATCACACCCCAACGACCTCGATCCTTTCTCGCCGGCGCACCATCGTCGCTGCCCAAACGAGCCCTGCACTCGTTCATCTTCGCAACTTACACCGAACCCGCGCTTCAGCAGATCCCCTCGACGAGCATGTTTTTTCTAATCGTGTTTCTAGTCCATATCAGTCGTCACCTTCAATTTCTTCGTCACCTTCTTCACTTAAACAAAACGTGGCAGCTGCAGGCGATACTCTCCTGCAAAAGTATGATATACAATCACAGTATCATCTCCTAAGAAGCCAGTATTGTCGGTCAGAGGTATGGTGCACCTTGACACGCGCAACTTGGCTGCTCATCCATGCCTCCACGTCGCCTGGTTTTATCTAGGTCCAATTCCTTCTCACACTCGAGAGTATATCCAACCGCCTCTTGGTTGTACCTAAACCCGCTCGTGTCAGTGCTTTGCGAGCAGAGTTGACTGCTTTGAACCATCAGCTTCCTGCGGAAGTTCGTTTCTCATCACTGCTTTGTTTGCATGAGTTTCCTCACTCGCTCCCACAGGTTTGCATGCCAATGTGGTGTTCTTCATCGGACACCTACGATTCTAGTACACCTCTTAACACCCATCCCCACCACAAGATCGTCCGCATCCCCCCTGGCGAAGCCGTTGTTCTTAATTCTGCTGAACGCGCACCTTATCTTCTTCTCATAGAGATTTTGCATGATGACCTCAACTTTGACCCCTCTAAACGCGGAAACAAGGAAATTCTTAAACGCATCGTTTCAAAAGAGAATGAGAGAAAAGGCGCCTCAAAAGAACTCATCACGTTTGGAAACACGAAGACTCGTTCGTCTGCAATCATGGATGCCGTTGCAGCATCCGAACAAGCCCTGGGAAAAGAGACCGTTGACATACAGGAGATCGGTACCACTGACGATATAGAGACGCCACAGGCAAACATTTCTGCATTACCAATTTCGGATGAAGAAGAAGTGGATCTCGTGGAGCAAGTGTATGGTGAAGGGCAGTTGCTTCGTGGTCCAATCGATCTCACAGAAACGATTGTCCTTCCTCCTACTCCAAAGAATCGGGAGCTTGAGCTTGCCACATGGTCTCGTGGTTCACCTCTGCCATCCTCTCCAGTGGAAGACAGCGCAACATCTACTCCTGTGGCGAGTTCTCGCTTGACCCTACCCCCTGCACCTTGTCTACCGGATTTGACCCGTTCTCCTAGTACGAATTCAAATGCAGGGGAGCGCGCTCTTTCGCTCGATGACTATTCTGAACGAATGCGAACAGCAGCTATCATGCTTGCACAATTAAACGCCAGTCTCGTTCGCGAGACTGTTACTTCCCTGGCTAAACCATCGGAACATAACCCAGACACGGCTCTCGGTACAGTGCAAGGTGCCACTTCTTCGGGTTCCCTCAGTTGGCTTCCTGGCTCAAGCTGGCTCGGGGTTGGAACCCCTGATGGGAGGTCAACCGGCCCTGTTCATCCTTCACTCGGTGGTAACCCAAGGTTACATGATGCTGCCTCCGCCACCGCCCCTGTTACACGTATGCGGGTTCAACATGCCGAAGCTGCAGCAATCCGGGATCGTATCATGCAGGAGATGCTTACCCTGGAGGAGGAACGTATGTCACGCATGCGTGAGGGTGATCTCGGTTTTGAGGAGCTTGGTAATAATCGAGGCGTGAAGACGGCTGAAGACGAGGGTATCATCAAGAGAGAGTTGAGTAAAGTCGATCCGTCCGCGTTGGTGTTCAGTGAGTCTTGGGCCGCTAAGAAGGTATGAGAGGTTTTTATCCAACTTTCATTATTCTGTTGACACTTTATTTAGAGTCGAATACGGCACGGATCGCCGTATGGGCACCTAGGTGCGGAACACGAAATATTTTCGTGAGTTCTTGGTGAAGTCAGACATTGGTAGCAACCTGGGACTGTGTCTCTGTCATTGTGAAAACGGGTGGCGATCTACGACAAGAACAGATTGCTGTCCAGCTCATTCAAGAATTCGAGCGAATATGGCAAGAGGAGAGCTGTCAGTGTTGGGTTCGATAGTGCGCTCCCTTTACATGCGTGGGTCTAGTTGTTTTGCCTCTGACACGAAAGACCTAGCTTCCGCATCCTGATCACGGGAGCATCGTCAGGTTTAGTTGAGACAATCACTGACGCCGTCTCTATACATTCCATCAAGAAGGCCGAATATGCACGGCGTTTGGCTGAGGGTCGGCTTGGCAATGTAACATTGATGGACCACTTCAGGTCAACATACGGAGATCCCTCAACAGCCAAATTTGCTCGTGCACAGCGCAATTTTGCAAAGTCACTTGCTGGTAAGTCAATTCCGGGGTCTCTGCGATTATTGAAGATAACTGTGCAAAGGCTACTCGATCATCACTTATCTTCTTCAAATAAAAGACCGCCACAACGGGAACATCTTGCTTGACAGAGACGGTCACCTTATCCATATCGACTTTGGGTTTATGCTTTCGAACTCACCTGGAAATATCGGGTTCGAAGCTGCCCCTTTCAAGTTACCTCCTGACTACGTCGAGGTTTTAGGCGGCATTGCTGGCGAGGCCTTTTTGGAGTTTAAGAGGCTGTTTCGGGAAGGGTTTGAAGCTGCAAGGAAACATTGTGATCGGATCATCAGTGAGTGGCTTGCTTGCTTTCAGCCACCACCCGTCGTGACGCGCAGCGCTCTCGTGCAGCCCTAGTGGAATTGATGCAAAAAGGTAGTTGAACGGTAACCGACGATGAATCGTTCGTTGATTCCTCTTGCAGACTCCACTCTTCCATGTTTTGCTGCATTCGGTGAACAAACTGCGAACCAACTTCGAGAGCGTTTCCAACCAGCTCTCACGCATTCCCTCGTTGGAGACTACGTCAATCGGCTCATCGATAGTTCTTTAGGATCCAACTGGACACGTTTGTACGACTCGGTGAGTATTCACACCCCTAACAAGAGCTATCTCATGACGATCAATAGTTCCAATACTATTCACAATCGATTCTTTGAGTTTGCTGCAATACCATAACTTAGTATTGCTATGCGAATTCTTGTGTTTACCATTGGCCGAGTCCGTATGGCGAGAGTGCCTTGCAGTCCTCAATTACGATATATTTACTCTGGTTTCGTAGTAAAGAAAGGTCTAGGTTTTGTCAGACGAGGAACCGAGGCAGGTACATGGGATGCTAGCGGGTTGTGCAGTTACCTGAACAAACCATCATATTTGTTCAAGCATGAATACCACTCGTAATCTTTGAAGGAACAGTGTCAAGTTCGTTCGAGTAAAGTGTGAACGAGGCTCACCAAAATTTTGAGTTGGATCACACCAACATCTCGATTTCGAGTGCAAATCTCCTTGAGGACAGTGTTGGAAGGGCTCGTGACGATACCCTATATCATTGAAGAAATAGAGCTGGTCCTTTTTTGCGAAAAGCGCTGCGCCAATGCTATGTACAGGTGCGTCGCCCCATCGCTACAACAGAGATCATCGATGTTTGAGGCAACAACCTCGCACAACTAGTAATTCAAACATACCTCGTAATAAAATCCACCCTGTTCATCCAAGTAGTCGAAAAACTTGGAGTAGGCTTCCCCTCTCCAAAAGTCCATATCGGCTATTTCAAAATTGCTCCAGACTGCGATCGTAAAAAGTGCGCGTTGAATATTTTGTAGCGAATATGAAAATGACAACTCACAGTGACAACGATTGTAGGACTCTCCTCCATCATCAGAGAGGAATCCCATAGCATTATCAGTAGGTACCAATTCGGGATTTTCGTTGATGAAAGCTACAAAGGCATGTTTCCCAGAGGCATTGGAATTTCAACAGGCCAGCATACCTCTAACATGTTGCCACAGAGTAGGGATAGTGGCAGGGTATTCAAACAGTGAGATGGTAAATCCTGTATTCGTATGTCGTATGGTTCTCCCACATGTGTAGAAAGGAAAACTCACCATATACTTTCTGCTGATCTTGCATAAGCAAGAAAGGATCGTAGTCGACATCACAGAAAATCTTCACATCGGGCCTGGAAAACATAAATCAATCCACAAGTGACCCAGAACATGACACTTACTCCACCCGCCAGTAGTACTTGTACTTCTGAAGGAGTTCTTGTTTGTAAAAGAACTACGAGATGTGAGAGACGTGTTTTAAAGATGAAAGAAGATATCACGAGTACCCCAGAGTTAAAACGACACATGTTTCGATAACTGGTAGAGAACTGTCAGAATTTCAGGTGATGAAAAATGCCCCACGTACGGTACACTTCCTAGTAAATAGGCGTGTTGAATGAGACGATGGAGCGATATGGAGATAGATACGCACCTCCATAGATGACGTTATTCCTCACCATATCATCACGAGCCGCGCTTGCCTTTCCTTCGTCGATCCAGGGTGGTTGTACCCAATGATCGTTTGGAACCAACCCAAATTCCACTTCTGCACGAGTGAGTGCTGAAATGTGCCTAAAAATGAAATAGTAAGTATGTGAAGAACCACGGATTAACAGGCGCTATACTTCTTAAAGTCTTCTGTAAACGGTTCGTCGTTAAGGAGGACATAGGGGTAGTTGAATTTTCGGTTAAATCTGTCTTCGATTTGCTTCATGCTACTCATGATGCCGACAAGGTCGCTGTTCCGAACTAGCATGACAAAGGTTGCGTTCGCCTTCCGGTCTGGAGAGTAAACAGGTTCGGGTGGTTTGTAGTACTGGTCGGGCACAGAGTCTCTTTGTGGAGGGTCGGGCACAGAGTCGCTTTGTGGAGAGTCGGGCTGCGAAATGTAATCCTTGAGCCGCGATACGGACGTGGCTTTGCCATAATCCTCGTGTGTGAAGCTGAGTATGTAGTGTAGTCCGACCTAGTTTTAAATTGGGTGAGATACTTGTTGAGACTGGGCCAACATACTCACGATTATGCCCAGGACGAGGAGAACATAGCGCATAGGCGTCATCATGGTTGCGAACGGACGACGCTGGAACGTGTAACAGAGAAGGGCTTTATATGCCAGCGACGAAGTTTGAGCACCACGATTGGCCGGCTTGCCCGCCGCAGTCGCTTCTGCTAACAACAGATCACGTGCTCCTTTGGTGCGTCACCTCTCTGATGAGTTATCATTAAAAGCGACTGCCGATGGCTATGTACCAGCGACGAATAGTTATGTAAAATAAATACAACAGCGAAAATCCAGTTTTCATGTCAGGCGCATGAACTGCTTCAAGCACGAGTTTTGTGCCCAGTCTAGCAAGTCCAGCGGCATCAGCACTCATTCGTACAAGGAAATACGACTATACATACCAAAGTTATCATTCGGGTCACACGAACAACGGCCCCTTTTCCAATCTGACCCTTGCGGACAGTGTTGAAATGGGCTGTGCCTGTAGCCAATGTCTTTGAAAAAGTGAATTTGGTCTTTGCCAGCAAAAAGTGACACAGCTATGCTGTGCACGGGTGCATCTCCCCAACGCTTATGACGTGCATGGTGAATTTCAAGAACAAAACGGCATGGACAAAGTCTCACCTCATAGTAAAATCCGCCCTTCTGCTCCAAGAATTCGAAATACTTCGTGTACGCCTCGCTTCTCCAAAAATCCATGTCGGCTATCTCAAAATTGCTCCAAACTATTCGACACACTGAGTGTGGTAATGACGCCTAGAAAAAATGCACTCACAATGACATAAATTATACGATTCACCAGAGTTATCGGATAAAAAGTCCATCGAGTTATCTGGGTGCAAGTACTGAGGATTCTCCATAGTAAATTCTATTCGGTCACCCCGATCAGCAATCTCGATGGCACGACCGAACATGTCTTCCCGCACCTCGAATTGAACTCCACAAGGTTGGTATCGTCGGCTCCCAATCTGGCATGGAGATCGTAAAGCCTGAAAAGTGTCAGAGAAAATTATGATAAGACAGTGGCAAGTGGGGCACGGACCATAAATTTTGTTGTTATCTTCCATAAACAAGAAGGGGTCGTAATCAATCTCGCAGAAATATCTAACGTCAGGCCTGGGCGACTTGTCAGACGACGCACGACGATTGAAAAGGGATCGCTTACTCTACTCTCCAGTACCATTTATAAGGCTGGAGTAGCTCGTGTCGGAAAAAGTACTAGGGAAAGAAGCTCAGGAAAATATAATCAGACCAAAATGGATAGACTCACTCCCGAGTTGAAACGGCACATATTACGATAACTTGTGAAGCAACGTAAAGCTCACCCATGTCAAGGAAATGATTGCACTCACGAAACACTTCCTGCAAGGGTGGGCATTAGCCATCACGTGATGTGTACACAAAAAGCAAAATTAACTGACCGCCATAGATAATATTCTGTCTCATAAGCCTGTCACGACCCTCTCGCGCACGGTTCTCATCGATCCAGTCAGGCTGGAACCAATGATCGCGGGGGATGAGACCGAAGTGGACGGGAGCATCGGTCAAGACGGAAACGCGTCTACAAGCGTGTGAGTGGATCCTTGACGACGAGGATCAAATTACCTTTTGAACTCTGCAGTAAACTCTTCCTCGTTTAATAGGACCCAAGGGTAATTGAACTTGCTGTTAAACTTGGACTCTACTTGTTCTATGCTCTGGACGACGCCATCAATATCACTATTGCGGGCAAGGACCATGAGTGTTGCATTCGCACGGCGAGCGGTCCAGTTGTTCTCGGCGGTTTTGAAATCAGTGAAAATATTGTCGGATGGAATCGGGCCACTCTGTTGTGCTGTTGGGGCAGGCTCCAGCTCGGAGGTAGTAAGAGAGGGCGAGTTATCGATGTGGTGGTAGGGGGGACTGGTTACTTTGTACTGGAGGGACCATGGGGCAGAAAGGGTGGCAGTTTCAGGTCGGGAACCCAGGAGGAAACATAGACCAAGCTTGGGGCGGTGAGAATGCGCGACCATTCATGAAAGTCATGAACTTACGATAATGGTGACTGCGAGGAGTATGGAGCGTTTTTGAGATGCAGTGAGGGGGATATTCATTGGGTCGTGACACAACGGAGATAGTAGTCTAAGGTCAAGGGTGTGAAAGAGTGGAAATAAGGAAGATAGCCGGTGCAATGGTGGGACTACGACGTTGCAATCTAGGCCAGTGATTAGGATCCAAATGCGGAAAGTGCGCAGTAGGAGCAGTGAAGGCGAGGCCTAGCCGGTCCGATGGAGCCTTGCGGGCCGCGGCTGACGATCAAGGAAATTATTTCCCACAGTAGTTTTTTTCAACTCGGTCGGCCAGTTTTGCGCCGGGCAAGTCAGCAGACAACTTCTCCATGTCATCCCCCTCCCCCCTCGATGTTCCTTCTACCTCCTCCCTCCCTTTCCCTATCTCCCCAAAATCACCTCTAACATCACTCTATGCTCGCTTTTCTAATTGGCGAAGGTCTCTTGACCTTCCAAACCCTGGCACCGTCGAGAACTTGCAAAAAGAGGTCAAATGTACGCTATTGCTCTCTTTTCTCCTGTCTTTCCATCTCAAATTCTTCACAAGTGACCCACCTCACGAACTTTATGTTTGATGGTGCCCGGGCCGACTTGTCCAAGAACCTTTCCATCAACCCCGCGTTCCAAATATCACACTCTTTCAACCTCGGCTCTCAGGTCGCCACCCCCTCGTATAATTTTGGTGCCGTCTACGCGACAAACAGTGTAATGTGGAATGCTTCTTCATCCGCTACCATTCCGACGCGTATTTCAGGTTTTATTGCAAGGAAGTGTCGATCACGAGGGTAATGTCAACGCTAGGATGAATAAAGGTTGGTCAGAAACGTGCATCACGAAAATGCAAGCCCAGGTCCGTCCTTCTTTCGTCCCTGGCTCACATCCTAACTCATCTCTCGGTATATTATAGCTTTCCCAACAGGTTGGCCATAGCATGCTACAGCTCGAACAGGACTATCAAGGTCAAGACTATTCCATTAACATGAAAGCCGTCAATCCATCCCCCGCCGACCTCACCGGTATATACATTGGAAACTACCTCCAGTCGCTCACCAAGAACCTCGCCCTTGGTTTCGAAACGCTATATCAGCGCCAGACACCCGAGTTGACCGAGCTCGCAACGTCCTATCTTGCCAAATATACAGGCACCAACAAGAACTGGATTGCTACTGCCCAATTACAACCCGCTGGTATCTTGCAGACAACTTACTGGCAGAAGCTAGGCGACAAGGTTGAGGTAGCAGCCGACCTTCAGGTGATTGCGGGTGCCCAGAGAAGGGATGCTATTGCGACTTTGGGTGCCAAGTACGACCTTCGCATGTCCACTTTCAGGGCACAACTCGACTCCACTGGCAAAGTTTCCGCCCTCCTTGAGCAGCGGTTTGCCCCAACTTTCGCGTTCTTGGTCTCTGGTGAGATAGACCACTTCAAGGTAAGAAGATCACGCGTTTCCCGTGATAGCCATGTTCACCGTATGGTTTAGAATGCTGCAAAAATTGGTGTCGGTGTAATGATTGAGAGTTCAACTCTGACGCCCGAAGAGATGGGAATGCCGCCTCAGTCGTAGATTCCAAGTAATTAGATTCATGTCAAATAGGAGGACACTACTTGGGCACCATGGATGCCGGGTGACCATGTCACCGTGGGATGTACATACGTAGCACCGGTGCCTTTCACACTCACCCGTCACACAAGTTGATCGATAGACACCATGACGACGTTGCTGCAAGTTCGTGATGTCAGTTGTGCCAAAGACAAGGAGCACACCATCTTCAGCAGGATCAGTTTCGACGTCAACGAGGGTGATGTGATGATCTTACAAGGCAAGAGTGGGTCAGGGTACGTCAGCTTCTATCTCAACAATGAGGCTTCTAACCATCCAACAGGAAAACCACGCTATTGAAATGCATTTCGCATCTAAACGTGTATGGCGGTCAGATTCTATATAGAGGGCGGTACGTGTTCGTTCGTTCATGAGACTTGCACAAAGCACTACTAGCTCGCCTCCAGTACCGCCAAGTCCTATGGCATGTGTTGGACCATGATCACAAGTCTCGATGCTGACAACGCCCTATGATAGGCGTACCCTTTTTCAGAACCAAGGTCTTTTACGTTCCGCAAAGGCCTTCGCTGCTGTCAGGCACCCCGCGAGACTTCCTTGCCGCTGTTTCATCTTTCAGCTCTCGTCGATCCCCCCAATCTGTCAGCGACGGCAGCGGGCTGTCACACGCTATTGAAATTGCCAAAGGCTGGGGAGTCGACGAAGAACTTTGGGACCGCAACTGGACGAATCTGAGTGGTGGGGAGTCGCAACGGATCGCGCTGGCTACCGCGCTTGGGTTAAATACTGCCGAGGTCATCTTGCTGGACGGTTCGTCCCGGCACTTGCCCCTGAAATTGCGTACCTTACTCCTTTTCTATGTATAGAGCCCACCTCTGCTCTGGACCCTCACTCCACAGCGTTAGTCGAGGACTTTGTTGCTCGCGCGTTGCGGTCCCCCGAGAACGAGCTGAAAGCCATTTTGTGGATTACGCATTCGGAGGAACAAGGAAGAAGGGTCGGGACAAGGTTCTTGCATATATCCGCGAGCGGATGCGAGGAAGAGACGCGGCTTCTTGATCCTTAGATGTAATAATTGCCCCAATAATTTTTTGTGAGCAAATTGCTGTCGGATTTGTCATAAACTGTCATACGATCATAAAGATTACATCTGGTTCATCTAGTGATAGTCCCATAGCTCAGTGGTCAGAGCGTTGTACTTATGAGGTTACATTAATGCAAGGGTCCCGAGTTCAATCCTCGGTGGGACTAGAGTTTTTGTTTTTGTTTTGTTTTTCGCTAAGGTCCAACCACTGACGAGATCTTCACTGCAAAATGTGATTTTCCTTCAACTATGAAAAATGACTCGATAATCGAGTTCACAATGGATCGTCCTCCTGGACGGTTGCCCACAAACGAGCGACCCCTGTCCGTCGTTTCTCCACGACATCCAAATGCTGTGCCTCGACAGCGATTTCAAAGTACCCAACACTGAGGAAGCAGAGCGGAACTTCCACCATTTGTGACTGACCACTTTCTACATTTCCGAGCGCCATATCCGTCTGTGAGCCTTGCATGAGGACGTATTCCTCCGGACTCGTCGATACGTTCAACAGGATGGCCAGCGTCGAGGCTAAAAGACGACGTCAACAAGGAACCAGAAGAAGAAGAAAACAGTATGTCGATCCAACGCACGTCCCGTATTGGTCACCTTGGCCACCAAATGGACGACCGTGTTGACTGCCACGGAATACTTTCCGCCGCATGATCCCACGGTCTTTTCTGGACAACATGACGCCAAGGATACGTCGATACGCGTTAGGTCTGTCGTGAGCACTTTTAACATGTGCCTCGTCATGCGCTGCTGTCGCAAAGACAGATATCCGTTGCGACTACCATTTGCCTGAAGAAGGGAAAAGGTCAGTTACCGGCTCGGGCGGTCGGTGGCGACATTGACCTCTTTCCAACGACCTTGAATGATGGTCAACAGTTCTTCGCGATACCAGAAGAGCTTTCTCTGAGCCATATCCTCCGCATTGCTCAAACTAGACTTGGATATGACGAACTGGCGGTCTGATAGGGTAGGAATGGGACGTGAAATAACATCATCGGAAAGCCTGAACTTTCTGATTGGAAGTAGGAATCTGTTTAAAAGGACTCGTGTCAACTAAAGAACATCAAAAAAGATCCAGCGTTGGACTTGCCGGGACGTTGAGCCAGGTGGAACGATGCACCGTCGAGTACCATCTGGCGTATCTGATCTAATGAGTACGTTTCCATTTTCCGGGGGAAAAAAAAAGGCAAACCAAGCATACCATGTCGAGTCCTTTCAAATGTCACCTCGAATGGCAAACCATATGTATTCCGCACCTCGATGGAGAAGACACACCATTCATACGAGTCGTTCTGAGTTACTGGATCATCATCGATAGCGCTGAGAACATTCAAGGGCATGATGTCCATATCATGGCATTCCAGCATTTCGTACACGGTGACTGTCATTGGGTAGGTGAGCTGTCTTGCGTAAAAAACCTCTTGCGCGACGTCTGATTCATCATTCTGGCAGATGTGTGCATATGATACACGGATGGTGCCACTCGTGCTTAAGAAAGGATATGAATATCTAGAAATGTAAACGGAGAGCAGACATACCATTTGGCCTTTCCAAGGCACGTAATAGATACCACCAGTTTTTGACCTGGACTGATCATCTTGACCTCCTTGTCTTGGACCCACGAAAAGGCCTGTTGATGAATAAGGTCATACTCGGTTTCGTACACTTCAAGAACATTGAGTTGTCCTTCTGCCAGGGCCTCTTGTGCAGGAGCAATTGTAGAATCCTCAAACGATAGCTTCAAAAAGTTGATTGGCAGCGTGGAGACGTTCTCCAGCGTGAGTCGAACGGTAGACCTAGGAGAAAGATTTAAGAACGAAGTAATCTCCTCGTGTTTACTAACGCACTTCTCCCCGTTGTAAAGCATTACCGCCGCATGTGTCAGGGAAGTCCATCTCAGACGAAGTAACGGCTGTTCTGGGACGACCATGCATTCCAAGAATTGTGTTTTCACTTTCGATGGAACCAAAAGATTGGTCAAACGTTTCCCGCCCTTGTCCCATGGTCGCGAATCCAGTCCCGAGTACTTTGATCGACCACTCTCGCACATCATCATGCTCTGTCTCCGAGACTGATACTCTTCCTCAGAGTCTGTGGATACAGGAAGGAAAAATTTCTTAGGAGCGCCATTGGGCACATGGACTGTACAACCTTTGACAACCAAGACGCCTGGCGTTTTAGCAGTCGCGGTCACTATGATAGCATGGACGGATTTTGCGGGAATCGAGACCGACGGGATGATGCTACAATCAACTTCGACACCTGAGGTACTAGAAAGGATCAATCATAAAAATCGAGAATATGCAGCATAAATATTTACATTAGCGACACATCACGGAGTTCGAGCTCGAACACGTAAGGGTTGCGCAGAGTGATAACCAACTCTGCAAGTTCATTCTGGACAATGGTAGTTTTTCCCTATGAGAACGTTTAGCTGCTCAGACAACGGATAGTGATTCGCTCAGCTTACTTGCGTGTTAGCACAGCTTCGGGGGTTGTATAAAAACGGGTCGTTGTCTTTGCCGGATATGATGCTCATACCACGGGGCGTGGAATTGCTTCTGGTCAATAGTGATAACGGCTTTTCAGCCGGAATGCGGTGGGAAGGGAGCCTGAATATTCCGTTAGTCGCCCGCAAAATCGCCATACAACGGGTCTCACGGCAATACGGCGATACTTTGGATTGGGTGTCCAGCCCAGTATTCGACCACAGATGGATCGCCACGCCGTCGGGTCACGGCAAGCGCTTTCGATGCTGTTTGGTACAGATGACATTGATCATTAGTGGTAAGGATGGAGTGCATGGTCCTGAGAGCAGATAAAGAGAAGCGAACCACAGCCAGTTGATCTGTTGGATCCGTAAGATTCAGTCGTTAGCAGTATTATTTACTGACCAGGAAGTGCCTCAGCAACAGCAATGGCTTCGCGTACAACTCCTACCTGAAGTTCCGGCCATCCAAACGGGTTGTTCGACGACTCTGCGAGTGACAAGCTTGAATTGGAGAAAGCGATTTGCGTATCATCATCCACTTTTGCTGGAGCCACATTCACGGATTCCAAATCGACACCGAAAGCTTTGCACGCATACGTGAGAACCTTGAGTACGCTATGATTGCCTTGAACATTCTCGTTTGGTCGAAATGCTAAGCTCCCGCTGGCAGATGCATTGACATCTCCGTTGCGGAGGGTGCGGACGATCGAGCCAGAACTTTCCGACCGTCGAAGTTGGTAATCTTCATCACGACCACAGACAACCAAGTCCATGACGCAACTAATCACTTCCCGGAGGACGTACGCTTCCTTGCGCTTGTACCCCATGTAACCGTAGATATTCGCCATCGACTGCAAAACAACGAGACGCTCTTGAGGACCGAGATGTAATAGCCAAGGACCGTGTGCCTGTGAGACAGAACTGGCAATCTGCGAGCGAGTGATACCGGTGATCGCACTAAGACGATCGAGATTGGCTGGGGAATTGTCGGAGACGAGCTTTTGCCAATAAGTTGCACCACCCGGTTGCAGCATCGATGCAAAGGCGAATGCACCCCATCCCTTGGATGACCAAACGCAGAACAGTAACGAGGTCTGTCGCAGAACAGATGACGTGTAAACAAACGCCAGCAGGGAGTAATCCTGGGTGGTATCTGACGGAACGCCGGCTTTGAGATATATAGAAATGGCTTGCGAAAGTTGTTCGTTGACGTCCACCCAAGGGTCTTTTGCATCACTAAGCGATGCCTGCTGTGAAAAGGCGTGCAACACTTGTAGTCGTCAAGGAAAACAGGAACTTACCAGGCCTTGGCTAGCGGCCCATGAGTCGAGAACGTAAATGACTGCCAAAGCTTCCAGGGCTGATGCTTGCCAAACGGGGTCCATTCCTGTCTTGAACATGCTCAGTGCCTCCTGGTACCTTTGAGGCTGTCATTTACAGAAAAGCAGGACGAAGGGGGTCTGCGGACCAGATTCTGGCATCCTGTGTTCTCCCCGCTAACAGAAAAAAGTCGCCGTAAACTTTAAAAAGCCTCGCGTGCGAGGAGGCAGTTCCTACTGCACTAACACGCTTTTTAACGGTCGGTGGGCCCAATGTGGAATGACGCGACGTGCCATTGTTCGTTGGGACAGATAGGACGATGTCAGCCTGGAAGGGGGGCTGAGGGAGGTGTGAGTTAAAGTCGAGAGCGGGCGGCAAGTCTGAAGCCATGGGGAGAGTCGGGAAAAGAGTCGCATTGAGGTACTCGTTCCCCAAAGGTGATTCCAACGTGTGGACCTGAAGAAGTGAGACGGGTGGGTTGTATGAATTCGGGGCCACACACCAAGCGTCCGAATTCACCCAAGATTTGAGAGCACAGATCGGCCAGCAACGTGCCGATGTACAACCTCTTGTTGCCCATTGCGTTTGGGATCATGGAGAGGCCGGGGGGACTGTCACCGAGTGCAGCACCGGGTGCATCGTCGTCCTGGAAGGCAAAGCAAGTTTTGGCGAGTGGAAAGGAGGAGGGCTCGGGAGGGATGTCGGTGCGAAAGTGCTCGAGGGCAGACGAGGATGGGTTCGAAGCAGCGATACCGACGACGCCGAGATTGAAGAGGGAGGGACGGAAAAGGGCAAGCGGGGCGTGTGCGTGGAGGGCGGGATGGGAGGAGAAGGAGAGGTGGAGATGACCGCTGGAGAGAGGGCTGGGCATGAAGCGGGCTGGGGACGTGTGAGGGAGGGAACAAGGGACGTTGTCGGTGCGCACCTCGCTCGTCCTTGGCATCGCCGGGGATGTCGCCGAGACGGATGGAGTCGAAGGAGCGGATCTCTGCGGCGTAGGCGTCGAAGGTGGCGGCGGGGATGTGGCCGACGGGGACGAGGAGGATGCGGACGTGGGCGAGGGAGGCAAAGGCCATGGTGTTCGAGGACAAGGTGTGACTTGCTCCAAACCGTCATGGTGAGTCTCCCCCGTCTCGTCGCTGCAACAGGCCGACCGTCGTGCAGGCCGTGAGCGACAAGGCGCTTGGAAGCTGTATGCTGCTCGTCGCAGCGGCCGTCTTTGTCTACTACACTACCTGGGCCATCCTCCTCGTAAGCCGTCCTGCTCGTCCCGCCGCCCATCTCACTCTCTGCAGCCCTTCTTCGACGCGTCGAGCCCCATACACGACTACTTCCCAGCGCGCGAGTGGGCCGTCCGTCTGCCCGCGTTCTTACTCATCGTCGGACTGTCAGCAATTGGCTTGTTCGTCGGGACCACGATCATGAAAGAGAGCGCCAGAAAGGCCCAAAAAGCGAGGCTTCGCACAGCTTAAATCAGAGTCGTGTCATAGTTTACTTTCTCTGTCTGTCTACACCATGTCGAAGACGTTTTGGAAACAGCAGAGTCTCGCCGAATGCCTCAGTCCCAAGCGACGCCAGAAGCGCGCCGCAAGCCCCGAGCCCGACTCGGACGAGGGCCAAGATACGGACAGCGACGTCGCCGCTATACACTTTGAGCCAAAGGCCGATGACCCGAGCGACCAAGACATTCCGCCTCGTCGTCCAAAGCGACGCAAGAGTCTTGCCGCGAGCCTCACTACCAGTGAAGACGACACCACCGCTCGTGCGCCGCGACATACAAAGAGGAAGAACAACACTGTTCTCGACTCCGAGGACGACTTCCAGCCGCGCAAGCGCAAGCTGATCAAGGGCACAAGACCTCCAACGCCCGAGCAGGGTGGCGACGACGACGACGACGACGATATACTTGACGGAGAAAATCGCGAGTAATTGATCAACTCCCCCTGTATATTGATAACACGTGCCCTTCAGAAGTACTCGAGAGTCGCTTACGTTCCCGCGGCAAGACGACTGCGTTCCAGCGCAACCTGGAAAAGCTAAAGAGTGAGCGTGCATCATCAAATTGATGCATGTGTCGACTGACTCCCCTTGCAAGGCAGGAAGCGTGGCGAGGTCGTTTCCTCTTCGGAAGCTGACCAGTCTGAAGGTTCAGCAGACGTCCCATTCAAGGGTGCCAGACCACACCACAGCGGAGAGTCCGATCCCTCACACGATGACACTGATAGCAGCGAGGACGAGGACGACTTTATCGTTGACGATGACGCAGTCGGTGCTCCAGCACCCCAGCTTCCCCTCGCATTCAGTATGAGTACACATCAAGATCTGACACATCATTTCAAGATCATCTGCCAACTTTTCGTTCATATGGCTGTACGACCCTTGGCCGATAGACGTCCATTTCTCGAACGAGCGCTCAAAGGTTTGCATGTTCAAATTTTTTCCAAGAGCGGCTGATGGACGCCCCATCAGAGGAGGAATACCTTTCCGTGCCACTCCAGGTTACTCGCCGCAAGTTGAGCGGGATCCGCGACTCCCTTGTCACGTCCTCTGTCTGGAGAGCAGACTTCAAGAAACTCTTGGAAAAATATCCAGAGTTTGATCTGTTTCGCCTAAAGATTGCAATGCGTGAATGTGATGCATGTCATCTAGGGAACAGGCTGTCCACGTTGCTAGGTCGACTGAGCGGGAAACCATACGACGACTATGACTTTGAGGTATCTCTACGCGCATCGATCAGCAGTACTTGCTGACGGTGATGTATAGGATGTATCCGACGACGACTCGGATGGCAAGGACGAGGAAGAAGACGAGGGTGACGCCGTCGAAAAACGGGATCCCAAAAAAGAATTCCACCTCGGTCGATTTTGTGCAGCGCGCACCCGAGCATACCATCAATTCTGTCACTGGGAGGTTCGTCTGATCGTGCAGAGCGCTCACACATGGCGGTGACACTACGTAGCACTCGCTTTACAAGGCATTGCAACTTGAAATCATGGAAGCGCGGGACGAGCGTCGCCAGTTTGTCAAGGTTGCGTATGCTAGTGGGGTGAGGCCGCCGGAGGATCTTCACGATGCAGACAAGGTGATGGAGTGGCTCGACGAGCGTGGCATCATAGATAAAGAGTGGCAGAAAGTGCGGGAGATGATGGATAAAGCACGACGTTTGGAGAGGGGGGAGACGGACGACATGAGCTAATTAGGCATGTCTTACTCGCACTACCAACACAACCCAACGACTGGGACTTCGTATCCTTACGCTGCCTACCACCCGGGAACTCCTGGACAGTACCAGGCACAGACATATGCCGCAGCATACCAGAGCGCGTATGCTTCTGGCGTGACTGGCTACGGAACTTGGCCCTACCCGTACAGCTACATTCCCCAGCAACAGAATACACCGCAGGTAGCAAGATCTGCAGTGCAGACGCCTCTCACCTCCACAGCTGCAACCCCGCCTGCCACTCCTACTCCTCGGCCCAGCTTTTCTTCTTACACCGCGACGTACGTGCGCGAGACAGCCCCCGCACTCGGTGCCACCACCACCACCACCGGGCGCGGACGCAAGCATGCCAACTTCAAGGGGCTTTTTACAAAAGAGCGTCAGTTCGTCTACCCGAGACGCCACCATCCCGTCTGATCATGCTAGTGCTCAGTGAAAAACCTCATGTATGGATTTGGAGACGACAGAAATCCGGCGACCGACACTGTGAACGTGATGGAAGAAATCCTCGTCGAGTTTATTATCGATGTCGTGCGTCCTCTTTTACTGGATGAGCGACATCCCCATGACACTTTTCAGTGTCAAACGGCAGGAGGGTCCCAACGCAAGACTCGGCTGTCGATAGAGGACTTGCGGAGGGCCTTGTCGCGGCCAGCCGACGCAAAAAAACTGGCTCGTATGGAAGAGCTGCTATTCATGCAAGAAGACATCAAACGTGCACGAGCGCAATTCGAAGAGTCCGACATGAACCACCCAAAAGACTTTTGAGGGCATTCTTCTTGGACTGTCTTCCGTATACTACACATCTGATAATAAAGTCGGGAGTAGGACCGACTGACACTATGATTCCATCGCGTCCGCGTCCTCGCCATCAGCGTCAGGCTGTGTTTCGCCATTATTTGCGCTGCTGGCTTCTCGTTGTGCGTTCCGTCCTTGCACGCCTGAACACCAGAATGAGGGTCGAAGTGACGACATGCAGGGACTCGTTTACCTCCGCTTTCGGCGAGCGGTTTCGCATACTCCCTCAGCCATTCTTCCGATTCCCAGACTAGGGGACGATAGTCACTTGCTGGCATAGTGAGATATGAGCGACCTACTGGCTCTGTTTCCGGCACCTGGCTGTATAGCGGCCTTGATCGGCCTGGCGATGTTCACTTTGAGAACCCGTCCACGGAGCTCGTTGAGGTCCATGTTGTCGATCGCGTCTTGGGCATCAGCGGGAGACCCGTACGTGACAAAGGCAAAGCCGCGGTGTTTTACTTCTGCAGCGGGGGTCAGAGCAGCGGCTCAGCAGAGAGGGACGGGGCACGAGCCTGACTCGGTGGTGGTGGTGGTGGTATTGATTGTGGCTGGCGGTAGCTGTACTTCGACAATGTCACCTGTTGGACGGGCTGGTGCTCGCTCGTTGTGTTGGGCGACGCCGGCTACGCACCGAATGGCGAGAAGGATTCGTAGAGGACGGCTTCGTCGACGTCGTCGCCTATGCCGCCGACGAAAATGGTCTTCTTGCCTTTGGTGGCTTCTTCCATAAAGTGTAAACCAAACTAGGAATGACGCTCTCAAAGACCTTGCCTCTCTTGGGTCTTTGTTCCCCACAGTCAATAGTAGTCCCTTGAGCTTGAGAATGTGCTTTCCGCCATGTCTGATTGCGAGTGCGACTCTTCCTCGTCAGAGTCCTCGCTCGACGACGACCAGCTCAATGCCCGCATCTGTCCCCGCTGGGAAACGTACCGCGATATCATCCTCGCCAAAGGCTGTCGGCTCGATACCGTACGAGACGTCAAAGAATATTACCAACGCTGCGGGTTAGACCCCAAGGCACCTCTCATGTCCCCCTCCTGCCCTCGAGTCGACGACGACGACGCTCTGTGCAAGGACCCCGGCTTGGTTTGCACCTCCTGTCGCCCCATGCACTTCTTCTGACCCTCACTAGCCAGATAATCTTTTCCGGGCTACCTGCTGTATGACCGGTGTGAAATTAATGGTCAAGGCCGTTAATCGGTCGAGCAGAGAGCTTCAGAACGTGCGCCACTTGTTTTCGCTGCGACATGATCTCATGAATCACTGCATACGTCCGTTCATCCCCTTTGTGCCGAGTAACCTCTCTTGACTTGCTGACCGTAGCCGTCCTCGACATAATCGACGTGCCCACCGATGATATATGTTTTATTGTCATGGAGGAATGGTCTTCCCATTTATTGCCTGAAATACCCTCCAAACTACGAGACTTTTTATCGGCCATTCGTCAGTGCATCGAGGTGTTCATGTTCATGTTTTTCGTTCGTCCCTGTGTTGACGCTGTCCTCGACAGCATATCGTATTTATGCACCGGAACGGCTTGGTGCACCTGGATATATCTCTACATAACTTCCTCACCGACTACCGAGGCAGGTATGCATGCATTGATTACGAACTCAGCCAGAGAGTCGACAATTCGCTTCCCGCTCGATCTTACTGGCCAAAGGGGACAGAAGTTCCTCCAGAGCTCGAGTATGGCCAACCATGCGATCCTTACATGATCGACGTGTGGGCCTTGGGAATTCTAATCCTCAGAGCATGCAAGGTATGGTCATCCATTTATTCCGTGTTCCATATGATAGTCTGCTGATGTGTCTTTAGATTGCAAATCTTTACATCCCTGAGCTCCTTCATCTTACAAAGCCAATGCTTAATTTCGACCCACAAAAGCGTCCACCCGCGGCCGCCGTGTTACGAGAGTTTAAACGCCTAGTGCTACCGATGGCGGAGGAGCGTCTCAACCAGCCTTGTTGATGACCGCTCAATTCATAACAAACCGTAGAGACGAAAATGCAGCATTAACAAATATCACGTCACGATACGTCCTCGATACAATCACTCGTGGTTGTATCTCCCTCCAATTTTCGACGTTTTCGCTCCAAATATCGGGCCTTTGCGCCCAGTATGTCTGAATCCGTGTTCCGTTTGGCAACCATCCTCTGCCTGCTTTCCTCTTCGTCTTTCTCCCTCTGGGCGTTTTGCCTTTCATGTTCCTCCTCCATCTGCCTATGAATTTCTGCTGTTCTCCTTGCAGTGATTTCTTTCCGGGTCGCCGCGGTCCCAACGGCACGGTGGACTTGAGACTCAGTATTGTCCTCGGATTTTTTTCCGGCCGTTTGCGGGCCAATACGACGTGTATTGGGAGCTGCAAGGTTTAATCCGGCTGACAATAAATCTCGTTTGTCAACAATCTGATTATCGTCATTTAATTCGACCGCCTTTCCCTGCTGGCGCGCAAGTAGAGCCAGTTCCGCGTCAGACTTTGGTGTCAAGTCTGGAGGCTTGGTGATGGTCAGAGAAGGACCTTGTGGGCCGATAAGGGGCTTGGGTTCCGCCGCAGCCGCAACGGTTTCTTCGTGCTTTTGTTCAGAATCCTCCAAGAGCATCTGGTAGAAATGTGCCATCCCTGTTGTCGTCCCTTTCCGTTTCTTCCTTTCGGCCTCTAGCGACATGCGTTAGGACTAGGACGGTCATGGATGAAATGAGACTCACCTTCTCTCTGCCTCTCTTCTTCCTCAGCCCTTCGTACTTCGGCCATCTGATCCTTGTATGCCTGAGTGACGAACGATTCCTTGTCCACGAACTCGTCCCCTTCCTGCTCCCGCTCATGCTGGAGCATTTTCTCCTCGGCCCTGAGACGGTCTAACCGACGAGTGGCAGCAGAAGTTAAAAGGCCTTCTATGTATTTGGGCTTGAAGGCTACATGAGAACGCCCACCCAAGGACAGACACGTTGCACTCACTTTCCGCTGTTTTGAATCCACTTCTTTAGCCTCTTTTTGTCTCTGTTTCGCTTCCTGCATTCTGTCCCATACTTCGTCGTACTGGTATACCGTAGCGTCGACCTTCATTTCCTGCTCCATGCGCTTCTGTGCAGCCTTTGAAGACGCGGCCTTGTTCGCCAAAAAAGCATGGTTCGCATTCTTGCTACTCGAAGCGACTGGGTGTCCGTCGTCCTCGTCCTCGGGTGCTGAAAATGCGGCTGGTTTCGCGAGCGGAGGGGCAACGGCGAGCGGCTTTGTGTTTTGTTTGGGGAGGGAGAAGGAAAGCTTCATCATTGTTATATAATCCACGACACCACTCATGGCTCAAAGTGTTTTCGACCGAAGGCGCATAAACGGCCCCGAAGAAAGCTTTCCGCCTCACTTTGATTCCATCCAGGACTCTTCGGCCGTTTGGTGCCCGCGATCCGGTCGAAAAGCACAAGATATACGTTCAATCTGTACGACGTGTGCTTGGTGTCTCTGCAAAGCTCATCGACCGTCCAGTTTTGCAGCCCGGGTTGATCAGTCAAGCAAACGGCTCCGCTTACATCGAGACAGAAAAGACAAAGATCGCGTGTGCTGTGTATGCCCTACATGTAGTCTACGGGCGAACCTAATCCATGCTTTCAGATATGGACCAAGGCAGTCCAAGTCCACGACGTACAATGAAAAGGCAAAACTGAACATCGAGGTCAAATTTGCACCCTTCTCGTGCACTCGTCGCCGGTCTCCGCTTCACGTGAGCGCTGTCCTGTTTTCTATTCGTCATCATCACCCTGAGCTCCCAAAGGATGCTGAAGACAGATCCCTCGCTGTCGCGATCCACCAGTCGATTGCGCCATCCATCTGTTTGGAGCTGTTCCCCAAGTCGACGATAGACGTGTTCCTGACTATCATCGAAAATGATGGTATCGAAGGGTGTGTGGCGTCGGGTTCCATAGCAGCAAGCACGGCACTTGCAGATGCTGGTATCGAAATGTTTGGACTCGTTGCATCGTGTTCCGCGGTAAGGGTCGCGTCGTTCGTCGACAACTTTAGACTGTAATCATCTTTAGGCCGTGCAGGGGGACGACATCCGACTAGATCCCACCGAGGAAGAAACGAATGCATCCGACGGCGTCGTCGTCGTCGCGTGTATCCCTGCTCTGTCTTCTATAACAAACGTTTGGCAGTCGGGTCGAATCACTGCTGAAATTACCCTCAAGGCGAGTCTTATTCCCTTGCCACGCGTTTTTGCGTCTCACTTCCCTTTGCTAGTGTATGGAAATGTGTCAAGATCGGTGCATAGATATACACTCCGTGATCGCCCAATCATTGTCGGTCACGGATAAAGCTCCATAGTTTCGTCCACTCGCGTTGTTGCCAGACTTTGGCTTGCGCATTACGATAGTTGCTTAACGATGCTATGGAGGGGAGTGACCAAATCCCGGCGAGTTTTTCTCGGAGAAACAGGTCTAAACAGTCTGGAAATTTGACTGTGCCTTTGTGGCTGGCGCTGAGTGGTGACGTTGTGATACAATGGCATGATACCAAAGCTCACCATCTAGCAAATCATTGAGCCGCAAATGGAATGCTAAATTGTCAGACCAGAGTTGGCGTTGCCAGCCAGAGTCTTGTCTGATGAATCATGATGATGATTCAAATAATATGGCAAACTCGAGGGGGGAAGCTGCTTGTGCCCCGAGAGAATCTTGTGCATCGTGCCGAGGGCACGAGCGGCAGCGAGGGATATCATCGACCAATGGTCATCGGCCGCCTCAGTAGCCCAGTCCTTTCTGCGCCCCTTGGACATTTCTTGCACTGATCCCGGCACTACTCCATCCCTCCCTTCACGACGACAACGCTGTCGTCACTTCAGACGACGTCATGCACCCCGTGTCCTGACCATACCCACTTCGACATCAACCACGTACGACAACAGCGAGGGCGCGGTAACATAATGGCGTGCCCAGAACAGCAACAATGTGTATGACAGCGATAACGGAGCGGCGAGCGAGCATCATTGGTAGTACGTGTTTCACGCTCGTGCTGGTGTCGCCGTTTGATCTCCTCGCGGCCCCTCTCGTCCATCGATACGACGACCAGGGCGTTGGCACGCAATGACGACAGCCAAGAAGCTAAAAGTGTCCCCCACTCATCTTTCCAGTCGTGACGCTCACTTCCTCCCCGTATGGAGTACATATACACGACACGTCGACGAGACGACAAGATGATACATTGACGCGCCGTCTTCTTGTTACAGCAATACGTCATCCAAAGCTGTCACGTGTGGATGCCGAGAAGCCACAGAACGTGGTCATCGCTCATGCTTATGTACATACTAGCCAGAGTAATAATATATTCTTCTCATATTACCGGCCCCCCCCCCCCCCCCCCCGAGGTTTCCGACCTTAGCGAAAATCCCCCTCGAGGCACTGCCACTGGGACCCCGCCCGCCTCTGCATCGTTATTGTCGTGGTAGGCACGCCGCTGTGCCGCCTCCATCCTCCGCGTCGTTGTAAGTATGGCGTCCCCGTCATCTCCCGTCTCTGTCGTCACTATTGCTGTCGTCGGTATGGTGGTGCGCGCCCCGCCTCCGCCCTCTGTGTCGTTGTCATCGTCGGGGTGGTAGTAGGCATGTCATTGCATTGCCTCTGCCCTCCGCGTCATCATCGTCGGTGTCATGGCGGGCACGTCTCACTGTAGTTAGTCAAAAGAGAGAAAAAAGTGAGTGGGGTGGGGCGTCGTCGCGATGTCCCACGCCCTCGCCGTCCATCATTGCTGCCATTGTCAGTGTGGTGGTTGGCATGCCATTGCAACGCCTCCGCTCTCCGTGTCGTCGTCGCTGTCACCTTCGTCCGCGCTGCCCTCGTCGCCGTTCAGGCACAGCGTTCCTCACGTCGCCTGCCCCTGTTGTTGTTGTGCAGTGGTGGTGGTGGGCACGTCGTCGTGTTGCCTGCGCCTTGTGGCTGTCACGGCGGTTGGTGGGCACGCAGCGCGGCGCGTTGTCCCCACCCTCGTCCTTGTCCCCTTCGTCGTCGCCGTGTTGTATCAGGGACACCATTTCACTCCTGCACCTTCGTCGTCGTCGTCTTCAAGGTGTAGTTGGCGCATTGTTGCGCTGCGCGGTGGTGGTGGTGGGCACTGAAATGTAGCCAGTCGCAAAAAAAAAAGTGGGCGGGGCGCTCTTCGCGTTATCCCCGCCCTCGTTCTCGTCTCCGTCATGTGGCGAATGGGCTGGGTGGATCAGTTTCCAAGTCTTGAGGTTGACGAGGGCAGGTTGGTGGATGTATCCGAGGGCCGACAAGAGTCGCCGCACGTTGGGTTCGGGCGGAGATATGCGGGGCTTAAATTATAGGGACCTATCTACCCCCACGTAAGTTATAGTTACCAGGCAATGAAATCGAACGTCGAGGTAATGAGCTTGCAATTGCATCGCCATTGCCTTCGGTGTCGTCGTCATCAACCTGATTGCCATCTCCTTCAACTTCGTCGTTGCCGTTTCGGTGCGGGGTGCTGTCTTATGGGTCCAGTATATCACTTCTACATCAAGGTCTTCCCAATCATAATCAGTGATTTCATGCACTTAACTGGATTCACTGGACAGCGTTGAAAACGACCCTGCCATGCCGCGTCAGCTGGCGTCCAGACAAACTGTCAGTGTCATTGTCTATTGTACTGGCTCAATTGACGGCATAGGCAATCACGTCAGCGGTTGCCCTAGAACTTTGTCGAAACAAACCATTGTCTCGCGTATGCAATGACAAACGTGAAACATTTGTTGTAGTCAGGCTTACCTCACTGTCGGCACACTCAGGCTCTAGGCTATCTGTGAGTTGTACGGACTCTTCTACAAGGAGTTTAGCACAATCATCTCACGCTGCCACCACCTGAAACCCGAAAGTACTTTAGTATACAGTAACTAAAGCCCTGATCGCATATCGGATGTATGTAACCTCGTGCCCATCTGCTCGGGCGATCAGCTGCCACTTTTTAGTAGGTGACACCAAGAACGTCCGGGAAGAGACTAATCAGGCGTAGCTGAAGTCAAGGTGCGTAGTCAAGCAATCATCTGTGACTGAGTGCATGACTCATAGAGACGTTATAAAACATGGATCTCCCCTCTCTACTCCCCATCTCTGCGAGATGTTTTTTTCCAAGTCCTTCCTCTTCACCGCAATTTTTTTCACCCTCTTCATCTCTATCGCGGCAGTCCCTCATCCCCGCGTCGAGTACGATGATGGCCACATGGAACAGTGAGCCAGGTGTTTACCCATGTTGCAACGAGGCTGACATTCATCAGGCGCGGTTCGATGGCCGAGCACAATAATGAGCATGAATATAGGGGTTTTGCCCGGAGCATCGGTGACATGTGAGCATGTTCGCTAATGTCGTGACGAGGCTGACATTCGTACACGTATTCCCAGGCGACCTTACACCAGTGCAAAAAAAGCCAGTGAGGATAACCTACGCTATCAAGGTTATACCACTAGCACCCCGTGCAACAATAACGACAGAGGGTGTATTGGTACCGACGTGGCGGGGTGTATTTCGGGCTATTTCAGAGTCATTAAGACCTGCCCCCTCTTCACGAGATGTGCATCTCGACTCAGTTACAATTCCACGACCCCAGAGGGACCAGGTTGCTTCAATACGCAAGAGACTTTGAACCAGTTTCTTGGGCTCCATATTCTCCCTAATCTAAAAACTAATTAAGTTTTCATATTGTATGTATGACGAGTAGTGACTTTATGGACTTGCTGCTGGCCAGCTTTTGCTTTTGCTTTTAACTCGAGGGTGGTGGTGTGACTTATTGCCATGACGCAAACACGTTCCTGTTGTGGCATGCCTGGCTTCGGCGCCAGCAATGTGATCAGTGTGGAATTTAGCGTTGTCGTCGTTGATCGTGGGTTCGGCAGCTCGCGGAGTCATCCGCTCAGAGAGGCCTTGCTACGGCAAGGCAATATCATAAGTTACTACGGTGGTAATGTTGGTACGGATTCCTAAGTAAAAGTCTACTAAGGTATCACGTCAGCTCAAAATATCAACACTACCCCGCGTTGCTCCGTGATCCCTCAAGCGATAGTACATGGTCAACTCGGAAGACTGTTTCCACAAATACTGTCGCAC
Organism: Austroboletus cf. mucosus; assembly: GCA_038093715.1. NCBI lineage: Eukaryota > Fungi > Basidiomycota > Agaricomycetes > Boletales > Boletaceae > Austroboletus > Austroboletus cf. mucosus. The sequence continues at coordinate 112,913 of JBBPST010000001.1, read as the reverse complement.
GGCAGCAAGGGTCATGTCAAGCGAAAGCACCATATCGTTGCAGAGAATTTCATAGGTTTCCTCTGCATACACACGGAAACTTTTGGTGCTGGGAGAATTAGGTGTAGGCATCTCAACGGAGGATGACGACGCAGAGTTGGCTGTGCTGGATAACTTGCCCAACTTTTCCTGCACCTGAAAACCGATGAGCTTGAGTCAAAATTCATGGAATGGTCGACATACGTGGTGTGTCAATTTTCGTACTCGAAGAAATTTGCTTGCGGTCAACTTGGATTGAGCACTAAAGACAGCTCGAAATGTTAACTATGAAGCATAGCCGACCGTGACACAACATACACATTCAAGAGTTCCGGCAGCTGCTCGCCATCAGGATCGGAGTTCGGCCATGGTAGCAAAACAAAGCTAATTTTGCTTGCACTTGGCACAGTAGCCCTGTTAAAGAGGACGTATTCAAGCAGCCAAAGCGGCATGTTTTCCTCCAAGGCAGAGATGTCGGCCCAGGTAGTTGAGACATTGCCCCGGTATACCGTCTTCCACCCAGGGTATGATTCATCCGATATCATCACCATCATACTGGGTGGTAGCGGCATGGTAGGGGTTTCGCTTGACGGTGGCGGAGACAGGGGAGTTGACAATAACACTTGCGCAGGTGTTCTTGAAGGATTGTGCTCATTGTCCTGTAAGAAGTTGGAAAAATCCTTATGGCAATAATTCGAATGAATCGCACCTCAGCAGCAATTGGAGTGTCTATAATATTTCCAACGCTTCCTATGACCGGGGAACTTGGGACAGCGTCGTTCACCATCTTTCGACTTGGTCCCTTGCCAAAAATTTTGAGACGACCCATGAAACCACCGCCAGGGGTAGTTGGGGTCATTGGTCCAGATAAATCACCGGCATAGCGCGGAGGACTTCCGGGACCACCCCAAGCTGAAAATTCGCCATCAGATAGAGCAGTACTTGCTGTCGAGGGTCTGCGAGCGGACCCCGAGAAGTAATCTGGCTCGCGATTTGTGCTAGGCGATGATGTATCGAGTCCATGGGTTCGAATCGGGCGAGGTAAGAGCGGCTTCTCGGGCGATGGAGATTGTGGAATATTGCTCGTCGGCACAGCACTGCCTGTCTGTTGAGCAGTTTTCAAAAGTATCATTGGTGTGAGTAAGGGAGAAGCTTTAGCAATCGAAGGTGGGGTAGGAAGGACTGCTGGTAGTGCATTTGCGGAAGTGACAATAGCTGTACACATTGGACCGTGTGATGACGTTCTCGACAAGTCAAGAGGTGAAAGGGGTCCAGGAGGGCTAGAAAAGTTACTGAAATCTGGGCTCGCACAACCTATATTGCGATGTGTATTGGGGTGGCTTGATTGACTAGCCTCTGAGTCGTGGACGTCGCGTTTTCGACGAATGCGTTGCTCTTCCCGTATAAATCCTATGAATAAATTGCGAAGAACCCATTTACCGATGTTTACTATTAATTTCACATTAGTAAAACACTTGGCAAGACTGTTCGTCAACGCACTTCTAAGCTCGTCATTAAAATGCCTATCTGGATCAAACCCTGCCTCGTCGGCGTATATTTCAGCCTCGAAGCACCGTTCGTTGATGTGTACGGTGAGAACACCAGTTTTCGTGTCCACGGAGGACCAAGCAGATACGACGGCCTCTCCTTCGATACGTTCTCTGACTGCCTCGAGAGCTTCTCGGGGGCTCCATTCTTTATCACCGATCGCGCTGCTTTGCCCCCTGCTGCGAGTACTTCCATTCAAGCTCCCACAAAAACTTGCAGCTTGGACATCCTCTTTCATATACCAACCACAACACATCCCACGGACTATATCCCACACAGCGACCTCGCCAACTGTATCAACAGTCAGGGCATGCATACGGTCGTTTAACAGCGCCGCTCGCACTAGTCCGCGAGAGCCTGAAATCACCTTATCCGGGTTGGAATTAACAGGGGTTGCGTCCGAGGCAAGCTCGCTTAATTCCTGGGTAGTGTGGGTTGGACGAGGTTCATTGGTGGGGTCTTGATCAATGTTCGTCATGGAGACAGGGCTTCTTGCATCTCTCTGAGCATTCGGTGACATGGGGGATGTGGAATGTTGAAAAGCAGCGTTGAACGGTGACCGCCTGTCTGGAACAGATACGACCGAAGCGGCAGAATACAGGGTGGCTACATCCGCATCGCGCCCTCGTGGCATGAACAACGAGGGCAAAAACGAACTGTTCGGATAGGCGAGCCTCACAAGAGAAGAGAGTGAAACTCCTGGATACGAAGTAAGTTCACCATCCTTGCTGTCTTGAGAATCGCGTCAATAGCTATATTTCAAAGAAGACGTGAAAGTGAGGTTTACCTTGATGGACCAAAGGTGAAGCCGACAGAGCGCCTGTCGGGTTTTGCTTAGCAGATGGGTCGGCGAAAGGGCCCTGATCGTCACCCGCGATGCCGTTCGCCAAACGCTTGGGAATTCTCCAACGACTGATGCTTGAATATCCCGAAGCAGTCCAAAGTAATCCATCGTCGGCGGTGACAATCTGGTTTATTCCCTCTCCTCCTTCCTCACCCAACTCTCCTGCGAGCACGAGGCATATACCGTCTGCAACCTCTGAGGAGTTCTCGACATCCACTTTGCATACAATCCCGGATTTATCTCCCGAGTAAAAGGTTTTCAAGGACGGATGGGTGGAATGCAAAGACCATACAGAATCCGTATGGTAGGTGAATGTATGTAGGCAGCGTTGCGAAGATAGGGACCAAAGCTTAATAGAGGCTAAACTACCGTGAGATCAAGTGGTTGCATAAAGCGAAGATGCCTCACCATCGGTAGAGCCTGTAAGAAGCTGGAAAGGGGATGTTAGGATTTGGACAAACGAAATTAACGAATAACCATACGTATCGAGCGTCATCAGATATCAATATGGTCCGTATGTTGTCGGTATGGCCGACAAGTTTTCCGGTGCGTTTTCCAGACCGAGGGTCCCATAAACGTATTACACGTTCTGGAGAACCACTGGCAATGGCATGACCGTATGGATCCGCCGCAAGAGCATATATGGACGCCTTCGGTGCTCCAGCATCAGGAGGGTTGAGGTTGAGTAATGGCTGTGGCGTTGGTGATGATAAGGTAAGATCCCACAGCTTGATTGATCTATCGAATGAGCCTGAAACGACCCAATTTGACTCACGACTGAGTGACGAGTAAGAGTGAGAATTTGAGAATTTGAAAACAGATTACCAGAAAGCAAGGCAGCGGACATAGTCGGAGTGTGTGCCGATGATTGATGGATCAGCTGGAGGACTTGAGTGTGGGTTCCATGCTTTGATGGTACCATCAGACGAGGCAGAAATTACTAGACAGCGTTATCAGCATCTCAACGCACCAAAGGGCCAGTGACCGACCGGTCTGATTATAGTTGCAGAGCAGAATGTCATTGATCCAATCTGTGTGCATTTGTGCACACTGTCGGAACTGTGACTCCTAGTGCCCGGTCGTTTCAGAGCGTGATAGAGATGGACACCTTCTTACCCTATTGTTGAGTGATTCTGGGTCGAGTTCCCATCGATGTTCGTAGGGAACGTCGTCATGGATGCTACTCCTCCGCCTTCTTCCGCCGCTTTCCTTGACGTCGCCCAGAATGTCGCCATCGCGTCGTTCTTCCTCCTCTGTCTCCTCGGCAGGCGTTTCGTCCGCCATTCCAGTCAGCGTCTCCCATCTGGCGACACGATTCCGGCGCGACAATGAGTTTCGCCTTGGCCTGAGTGACAGGGCAAGATCCCAAGAAATGACCTGGCCATCCCGACTGCCGGTGTATAGTATGCCTTGTGGGGCAGGGTGCCCTTCGAGCTGGGTGGTGGTGTCAAGTGCGAGAGACGTGACACCAAGGCGATGTCTGGGTTCTGGCAGGCTGTATCTGGGGGCTGCGTCTGGCTGGTGTTGGGAAGGGAAGAGGAGGGGGCGTGGAGAGCTGTGCCGAGGGAGACCCAGGGGAGGCAACTTGAGGCAGGGGATGTATTCGACTGGGGGCGGTATCACGTAGGACACCCGGCGCTTTGGAGGTGCCATTCATATCCAGACGGAAGGGAAACTGGGAGCGCGGGCCTGCTGGTGATGCTGCAGGATACTCTAGACCTCGTTCAGGCCGTGGCGGACGGCGACCACGATCTGTAGCGTTCTCAGGCGCACTAGCACTAGCACTAGCACTAGCACTTACTAGTCCTACCACTACTCTATTACTACTAATTATGCTTGCGTAAGCATATTCAGCTCTCGTCCTCCCCGCCATGTTCCAACGCGATCCACGCGCGGGTGCATTCCTAGGCGGCGACAGAGTATCCGGGCAGGACATCCGCGATCAAAATGGTCGGTAACACGCTCATCGCGCGTGACTCTCTCTTGACTTGCTCCCAGTCACTGCAGCCCTTTCCATCGCCAACATCGTAAGGAGCTCCCTGGGCCCCCTCGGCCTCGACAAGATGCTTGTCGACAACATCGGTGTGAGCACCCTATCTTGCGGTATGGCCACGCGATACTCACCACCGGGCAGGAGGTCACCATCTCCAACGATGGCGCTACCATCCTCTCCCTTTTGTCTGTGGAGCACCCGGCGGGAAAGATCTTTGTAGATCTCGCCCAAAAGCAGGACAAGGAGGTTGGGGATGGGACCACATCCGTTGTCATCGTTGCTGCTGAGCTTCTTCGTCGCGCCAACGAACTCGTCAAAGCAAAGATTCATCCGACCACTATCATCACAGGCTACAGACTCGCCTGTAGAGAAGCCGTGAGATTCATGCAAGATAACCTTAGCATCAAGGTCGATTCCCTGGGGCGCGAGGCATTAATCAGTGCTGCCAAGACCAGCATGGCCAGCAAGATCATTGGCAAGTACGTCGCACATTATCTCGATCCTCGTCGTACTTGATATGCATCAAAGCGACGACGATCTTTTTGCTCCTATGGCTGTCGATGCAATGCTGGCCGTCAAATCGATTAATCTTCGAGGCGACATCAAATACCCAGTAAAAGCCGTGAACGTATTGAAAGCACACGGTAAAAGTGCAAGAGAGTCCCTGTTTATTCAAGGTTACGCATTGAATTGCACAGTTGCTAGCCAAGGTCCGATATTTTGCCTGCTTCTCTCAACTGTCCTGTAACGCCTGCACTCAGCAATGAAAAAACGGATCATTAATGCGAAGATCGCTTGTCTCGACATAAACCTCCAAAAGACACGGATGCAACTGGGTGTTCAGATTCTCGTAGACGACCCTGAACAATTAGAACAGATCCGCAAACGGTACGCCTCGGGGAAATTTTTTGTCCTGGTAAAATCTGATCGATGTGGTAGCGAGGCTGAAATAACTATTGAACGCATTCGCAAAATCCTCGCCGCTGGAGCTAATGTGATTTTGACTACGAAAGGTATCGATGATTTGTGTTTGAAGGAGTTCGTAGAAGCTGGTGCGATGGCTGTCCGGCGCTGCCGCAAGGAAGATCTCAGGCGCATCGCAAAAGCCACGGGTGGGACCCTGATTTCGAGTCTCGCGGATCTGGAAGGAAACGAGACCTACGAATCCAGCTATTTGGGTGTAGCAGACGAAGTCGTACAAGAACGCATCTCCGACGATGAGCTTATACTCGTCAAAGGCACGAAGGTTGTCAACTCGGCATCTATTGTTTTACGTGGTGCAAATGACTACATGCTTGATGAGATGGAACGGGCATTACATGACACACTATCCATCATCAAGCGGACCCTTGAGAGTGGATCGGTTGTCCCTGGTGGAGGTGCAGTGGAATCCGCACTGAGCATCTATCTGGAGAACTTTGCTACGACACTCGTTAGTTGGAATTTGTTGGAATTTTCAATTTCTGAACACATTCTAGGGCTCAAGAGAGCAGTTGGCTATTGCAGAGTTTGCTGCAGCTTTATTGTCGATCCCAAAGCAGCTTGCCGTGAACGCAGCAAAAGACTCTACTGAACTAGTCGCGAAACTCCGTTCCTATCACAATGCGGCACAAAACGCACCCGCTGGCGACCCCAAAAAAGTGCTTTTGCGTTATGGGCTTGATCTCATGAATGGTGATGTCCGAGACAATGTCGCTGCGGGCGTGTTGGAGCCTACATTGAGCAAGGTGAGGAGTTTGAAGTCTGCATACGAGGCCGCAATTTCTCTGTTGCGGATTGACGACGCGATCCAATGTATCCCTGGTAAGCATTCGCCGGACACTGCAACTTCCGAGTGACTGATTGCGTTTTCTATAAGAACCGAAACCGGAGACAGACGGACATGGGCACTGATGCTAGTTAGTGTAATACAAATGTCACGTGATGTGTGAACCTATCGTTTTCAAAGTTTAAACTACACGCGTCGAGTGCCCGGCTTGGTCGTTGCGTCCGATTCGAAATTCCACCTTCACTAACCCTTGTTCTTGCAGTATTCAACGACGTGTAATCCTTCTGGGATCTCGTCCTGCGTTCTTACTAGTGTCTGGAGACATCCTGAGCTTGCTGATGCTATGCAACCGGAAGGCTTCAAAGCCATTGACTCCTCGGCCGTATCTTCCCCTCAGATCGGACTCCGTTTTCGGTCGTTGATATGGACTTGTCTTGACTATGACCTCGTTCAGTCTGCTGTGTTTTATGCCGAGCGATATCACGTTATGGACGAACACGACCATGATGCACGTCATCTCTACGCGACCGCCCTCCTCCGCGTTCGACAGCCACATTCCGCACTAGAGGTGGTGAGTGGTACTGAACAAGAAAAATGCGGTGGCTGTCTAGAAATCAAAGGGAAATGTTGCATGGCTCTTTCGCGCTATCGGCAGGCCCGCGAAGCCCTGGAAGCTGCTCTAGAGAATACGGATTATGTGGCATCTCGTGCGTGGACACCTGCTCCATTCTTCCTTTTTTTAAATATGTTTTCAGAGTCAACGGGACCTCGGTCGTTCCCTGAAGAGGCGGCTCTTCGCTGTCAGGCAGGAATGATGGCATTGAAAGGCAATTTCCCCGAGAAGGCCACCGTTAGCTTTCGTCAGGCACTAGCATTGAATCCACTGCTCTGGGAAGCATTTGAAGGGCTGTGCGCGCTTGGTGGGTGACTTCAGTGTAGCTTTGCAGGTGGAAGTTCAGACAACGATCCAGGTACTGCACCTGAGATTGACGAGATTTTTCCACCCCGACCATTACCAACTAAACAAGCCCCTCCTGAAGATCCTCCAATAATCAAAGTTATACCAGGAGCAACAGTTACTCACGATAGTGCTGAAAATACGACACATGCATGGGGCCGGAAAAAACCTCAAGCTTTTCGGATGGAACCACCGCACGCGCAACGTGATGCACAGTAAGTTTATAAATTCGTTCACGCATGCCCCTCATCTTATTGTACGTTTCAGAGGCGCCAATGAATTTTTCTTTCGGGCAGAGGGTACCCAACCAGTGGCACCCCATGGTGTTCGGACGGAAGATGGACTGGTTGGCCCATCTCAACCTCCTGCCCGTCCTCTTTCTTCAGCAGATGAGACTGGACCCGTCCCAAAACGCTTGCGTTCAACAACACGCCAGCGGAGCGTCGATTTGGCAAAATCCAAGCCGTCCAAGTTGGTAGTAGACGAACCCTTGAAAAAGGCACGCGTCCGCCCGGCCTTGAAATTTGCTAACATCTTCTCATCACCCGGTCGTCGTTCTCAGCCTATCCAGAACTTGAGAAGCATTGTTGGAGCCGGGAAAAGCGAACGACATCCTGGGAACAATGGTGTTGGTCCGCGGCGCAGTACGCGGTTGTTGGGTGGTACTACGAGCAAGCAAACTGGAAAGGTCTGATTCTCGCCATATCATTGATGCCCCATGCGCATGCTGATAGGCAATACAGCATCCGCCGCTGCGAGAACGTCGACGACAAATTACAACCTCACGGTCACATTCAATAGGATCCGATCTCGACGAAGACACTGTTGCTGTTGCAGACGTGGCATCTTCCACCTCGCCAACATCAAATGCCCAGTCACCTCACTCTGATACCTCTCCAGCCCCGAGTCAGTGGACTCCTGCTCACGAACAAGCTGCTCAAGAAGCCTACGAGCAAGAAATGGCTGACTACTATATCTACGATCTCATGCGACATTTTGCGAGGGCCACCAGAGCGATGTCTGTTTATGACTGCTATTCTTGTCTAATGGAGCTCGAACACATGCCTTCTGTACATCAGCAATCGTCGTGGGTGTTATCTATGGTTGGCCGTGCTCACTACGAACGATTGGAGTATGCTTCTGTACGTAATCTGGTCGCCGCGTTCTCATGCCGTTGGTTCTCTCATGCAACATTGGAACTTACGTGCATTCCTAGGCTGAGCGGGCTTTCAGGGCGGCTCGCGCACTGGAGCCTTATCGCATCGCTGATATGGAAGTGTATTCGACCCTTTTATGGCATTTGCAACAAAATGTCCAACTGTCGTTTCTAGCCCAGGAGCTAATGAGTATCAGTCCGCATTCGCCGCAGGCTTGGATCGCTGCAGGAAATTTGTTTTCACTCCAGAAAGAGCGCTCACAAGCCTTGGCATGTTTTCGGCGTGCGGCCGAACTGGACCCAAGCTGCGCATATGCGTTTACATTGAGTGGGCACGAGTCAATTGACGAAGACATTGATAAGGCCATTTCGTTTTTTCAAACTGCATTACGTGCAGACCAGCGACATTACAATGCGTGGTAAGTGAATAAAACGGTTCTATGGGAATGTGGTGGCTGACTACGTCAATGATAGGTATGGCCTCGGGACCTGTTATTTGCGAACGAGCAAAATCCGACTTGCAGAATATCATTACCGCAAGGCGCTCGAAATACACCCTCAAAATGCGGTGCTTCTCGGGTGCGTGGGGATGGTGAGTCGTCGATTCCGTTCGGACTTGCTGATAAGGGAGTCGGTTTGCTGACGTGCGTATCCCAGGCTGTGGAACGTCGCGGAGATAAGGTTGCTGCTTACAGTCTGTTCGACCGGGCCGTGCGACTATCGCCAGACAATGCGCTTGTCCGCTATCGACGAGCGAAAATGTCGATTTCCATGAAGCGATACAAGGTGGGCATAGTGAGTAAAGGGTGACGGCATGCTTATCTATGATACACAGGAGGCGATCGAGGATTTACACAAGCTTCGCGATAGCTCGCCTGAGGAATCAAATGTCGTCTTCCAGCTTGCGAAGGTCTACCGCCTGGTCGGAGATGAGGTAAAATCCGCGCACTGGCTCGCCATCGCGCGTGACATATCTCCGAAAAGCGCAGGCAAGCTGACGAAGCTGATCGAGACGGTGAAGGACGAGGAGGCTGGTGAGGACCACATGGACGAGGGTTGACGTTGATTAGTGGATATGAAATGTTTCCAAGTGAATGAGACATGGCTGAGCCATGGTGGCGGCATTCTCGCGTGAGGTGACGGTGATGTGCGTTGTTTGTAATGTGGCTGTGCTTAGCTTCCTTCCGAGGTGCATCACGGTTTTGAGTCACAACAAAATCTCGCTATTTCAAAATTACTATATAAGCGTCCCTGCACCAGCGCCGTTCCCCCCTCGCTCCCTTTTCCCCTACCAACACCATGTCCGCGTAACTGCTCCTCCTCGTCCCCAGCCGTCCCCGTCCCCCTTGTGCCCCCTCCTCGCGAGTCCCCGTGAACGCACGTTGCCCAAAGTATGGTCAACAAACTCGCCCGCATATCCAACAACGGCACCATCCTCTTCGAGCCTTTCATCGTATATCGCATACACCGGTGAATTCACCCCCATCCCTGGTCTGTCCTCCCCCTGCTGTCTACTGCGCATACTTGACGTCACACGACAGACGCCCACATCTCCATACAATCCCCTTGCCCCTTTTCGCACCCTACGCAGATGTCGGGAGAATATCCCAATCTGTTCACCATGGCCCGTAACAAGTTGCATGCCGCTATAGGTGGCAAGGACAGCTGTAACCTTCACCGCTGGGTTCTCCTTAAAAATTCGATTTTTCGCTCACAATCTCCCCTGACTCCGTCCGTGTTAAGCGGCCCATCCAGCTCCGTGTGTGTATGTTCTGAAGATGTAGTAGAATGCGAAGGAGACGGGGGCGACCTAGAGGAGTCGGAGTTCTTGTTCCCCGACGCCAGCAAGCTCGTCTCTCAAAGTGACGCTGACATGTCTGTTTCTGAAGCCGAATGGCTCGACTCCCTCCTGGAAACCCTTTGCGAAGGCGAAGAGGACGAGTTTTGCGTGGACTCCAACGTTCGAGTCACGGTCGTCGCTGTTGAAGAGGAGGACGGGTCCCTGAGTCCCCTGACCTCCCCCATGTCATCTTCGGACGATCTTTTGAGTCAACATGCCCACTCTCCCCCGTCTCCCGCCGTTTCATATCCTGTTCCATATCCACCCTTCCATCCCCCGCTCCTTCGCCCATGTGAACTTGGTCCTATCATCGAGTCTCCCTTGATTTCTCCCCCTACGGCATACGAGGCTCTCTCCCGTTATGACATGGATGAGCTCGACGATCTCTCTATGCCAGAAGCAATTGAAGACACTTCAGACGACGAGTCCTCTGACATTCCCTCGACACCGCTCCTGGGCCGGTCGTCTGACCTCCTTTTTGCATCTTCGCTGTCAGCGGAACGTAGACGGCCGCCGTCACGGCCAGATGTATATATTCATACGACAGGTTCGGTATTTGATCGTTTCGAGCTCGACCCTCTCCCATTCCCTGATGAAGACAACTTGAATTCGTATAATGTCTACGAAGAGTGCTAGTTAGTGGTGCCACGTCTACCATATAATTTACGCTCGTCAGAACCGCTGCTTGTTGATATGCTAGTTGGCTTTGTATCCTAGACTTTTTTCGGGTGCTGTGTATGACATGGAAGCCTCCCAGAAGGCGTGATCCTGGAGTGACATTGGCAATAGGGTGCGCCTAACGTACTGGACGGAAAGGTTGTTGAACGCGTTTGGAAAAGCGTCCGACGTGGGAAGTGGCCGCCGCTCTAGAAACGGTACTAACGCCCTTGCTAAGTGGACACGCGCTGCACCACGTCCAATACACGCACCTAATCTCACCAAGCACGGCGATTCCCTTTCTAGCTGTGATGCCGACACGCTGCGACCCACATCAGACCCCCAAAAAACATTCATACTACCCTATACACGTACTTGTCAACATAGTACCCGAGGTCGTTTGCCAGGAAGACGATGTTACGCAGGCCGTCGAGCGTCCAGTTGGCGCGCACGACCGTCTCGTACAGTGTCAGGTCACAATGCGGCATATATAAAATCGTGGGACCTGTCAGTAAATGCTCAGAGCCCTGCAAACTGTTAGTTTCGACCGGGAGTGCCGGAAATGAAGCTTACCTGGGCGTGATCAAGACACCGCACTCCCAGGGTCTGCAACAGCGACCGGTCTGCATCCGTAAACACAGGGTCATACAGGGAGACGTCGGCGGAGTCCTGTAACGGGGAAGAACCAGCTACACACGCCCGGGCCGCCTGGATCTACGCACGATGTTGCAAGTGGCACAAAGGTCCCCGAGCAAAGCAAGCTGCGCACGGGCGTCCCGGGACGAACACGGGCTTCCCAACCCTAGACACAGCACTTTTTGAGGTTTGACGCGCACGTCGACCAGTGCCTCGTGCAGTACCTCTTTCCAAGAAAACCTGAATAGGACCTGTTTGCAGACGTGGCAAAAATACGTACCTCGGCAGCCTGACGACCATCTCACATCCGCCGCAAGTTCTTCTTTGACGCGTGTCAGCAGATCGGACGGCGTTGTGGAAGCTCCCCCGTTCTTCCCCCTTCGCTTCTTGCGCGGACTGACTCGGGTGAATGACTCGTACTGGAACGTGGCTTGCATGGAGGAATGCTGTAGATATGATCAGATATCAAAAAAGAGTCATGCGGAAATGCTCCGAGACTCGGATCCGACATTGATGCGCCTCCATTCCAATTTATGCTACGTAACCACCCTCATAGGATCCTCTAGATCGACTGACTCGCCCACAAATCGTCCCCTAAATGTGTCGCAATTTCCACGCCCACACCCTTGTTGACTCGGCGCATCTCTTCGGTGGATATTTTCGTCACCCCAACCGCGACGGCATGCTCCTTTCCTTCCGCATAGACCGCCACGAGCGTATTGGCAGGAATGTCACGTTCCGCCGGGGGGAGATAACCACCAGCAGACGTGAGACCGGGACACATCATGTGCGCCCCCGCAAGCAGGAAACGTATTGCGCCCCGGTCTATGCCGACTTTGGGCAGCAAGAATGGATCTACGAGGATGCGTATCAGCATTCTTGGGGAGATGGCGTGACATACACTTATGGAGCAACCGAAGGCTGGGGTATAACGGGCCATCGAAATGCTGAAAAAACAGCGGTTCGCCGTCGATGGTGTAGATCGAGATATGCTCTCTACTATCTTGTCGGGTTGTCACCAGTATCGACAAGAAAGACAAAGAACGGACCATTTCACATGGGTCAAAGACTCTTTCTTTGGCCATACTTGCTCCAGAGTTTCAGGTTGTACGTTCCACTGTGCCAGCACTGCCGCCCGAATCGATCGTTGGACAGAGGATTTCGGTGGTGTCTGACTTGCGATATCGGTGGACGGTGAGAATCTGCAGGTGCAATCAGCCTACCGTGTCTTTGCGCGGGAAAGGTAGTTACTTCTTGAACATGGTGGTGATCGTCAGAGTGCTGGCTATCTTATCAATCTTCAAGTTTGAATCTAAAACTCGCGCTTCATCAAATATTTTACATTACTTTGATCCCCTCCACACGTATACTAATACATTAGATGTAAAGCTGTGAGAAGACGTCGACGGCAGAGTGAGGTTGGCCTGGCTGATAAAATGAGGATAGTTCAAGGTCTGAAGTAAAAATGAGTGGAAGTATGCGAGGCGTCAGAAAAACAAGCAAAAGAAAATGCAGATTGGGATAAAGCCATGGATGATGAGACGGTGCACAAGCGCTTCTATGAAATATCCTCATCCTTGTCTTCTAATTGCGACGGCTTCAATAAGCCAGGTACACGCATTGCCAATTCTCGTTCTGCTTGTGCCTTCATCAATGCTTCGGTCTCCTTCTCTTCGAGGTATAGTTCTGCGTTATCACCAGAGGAGAATTCTTTAAGCTGGATGAGGAAGTCGCGCAACGCAAGCTTGAAGCGATTGATGTCACTGTGAAATTCTCCTAGTCCGGTTATGAACACTTGGACTTGAGTGCTGTATCACAATCCAGTCAGCAATAAAGTATCATTGTCAACGGCAGACCTACTTGTGGACGTGAGGGAACGCTGCCTTGAGCAAATTCGCGCAATATTCCTTGAGGAATAAGGAGTTGGACATGTTCGGATCAGCCACCTGAGTCGGATTGAACAACGGTGACTGAATTTGATTTGTCTCAACAAGTTGGAACATCCGTGCGAGGAGGAGACTCTGAAGTTTGAAACCACTTTTATGGTCGGCATCTGTAAGGACAAAGAAGATGTCCTGCAAGATGCTCAGGAAGTATTGCTGGAAGAAGGCATTGCTAACAGCCAACTCCGCATTTGCAAAATTGTTGACCACCTCGAGACACACTACGCAGTGTTAGTAAACAAACTAAAGAGCGTCCACGGAACATACAGTTCAGGCCCGTGTCCGCGATATCCCGCATGGTATGTTTGATAGCCCAGATGATGCTGTCCATGAATAACTTGAATTGAGTAGGTGGTATTCCAAGAAGAGCTGTAAAGCCTCAGAATGCTATGTGGACATAAATAATTACTACGCCTACCAGGGAAGCAGTTGAGATTGATGGCTCTCAATAACTTAAAGAAGCCAACACGGTGTTCTGGGAATTCAGCAAAGTCTTGGTTGATCATATTGAGGGTAGGTTCAAATACAGCGTCAAGGATTGCAGGAACTTGAGGGGTGAGGAGAGGCTGACCCAAAAACTCAGCGACTACTTTTTAATCACGGAACGTAGCTTACACCAAGGCGGCCAGTAATCGTTGCCATCACATTTAGAACTTCGGCATCTCTTGCGGTAGGGACATTGCGGCTATAATCTCCAAGGATAGCATCCAGGAGCGGTGGCATAAAGTTGACGTTAACGGCATCCATGTCTTCCGCCTTCTTGATGTATGTCTCCATCAGCTTGAGGATCTCCTTTTTGACCGTCCGTAGTTGACGAATTTTGGGAGTCTTCGTCGCAATCACACCTGATAAAGAATGTAGTAGCATAAATATAAGTATAGCGTCGACACTAACCTTCTCGTGCGACCGTCTCGCTGATGATACCGCTGACAGCTTTGTAGAGGCCAAGCATATCCAGGAAAATGCGACCAACTTGGGGCAAATAGAAGCTACCAATAGAGGTGCATGCGGAGACATTGGTTTTCAATACGTTCGAGAGGATTTTGATGTTATCCAGGTTGCTCAACACATCGATGTTTTGCGCAGCCTGTGCCATTAAAGAGTCCCACTTCAAAAAAAAAAAAAAAAAAACAGAATCAATCAGCGAACGGGAGGGATGGACATAAATATCTACAGCATTATTCGGCAGCTCCATTAGTTTTGCGATCAATTTCTCTTGCTGAGGCTTGTTTGGCTGCGCGGAAATCATGTACCCGACTGCTTCGTAAAATGTGTGCACCTGAATTCAGGTCAGGTCATACACACGAGATGGGTAACATAGATACGCACTTGTTGCGGCGACAAGTCAACTGTAATTCTGTGTAACAATCGTAAAATCTCGTCAATGAATGGCTCTTGTTCGCCCGATTGTTGCATGACGAAATGTCGACGGCATTTCTGAGCGATCTTGATGAAGGTATCACAGGCCATGTCCTGAACACCTACAAGTCAATTTCAGGTCAGCTCAACCAAGATCATTCACACTTTGCGCTTACCTTCGTGGGTTTCATGCATGAATTCGAATAGCTTGTTGACTACAGTTTTTAAGAACTTCCAGTGAGCTTTGAGAAAGCGCGGATATTGTCCGACGATATACATGATGTCGGACGCGACCACTGCTTTGTTGTCCTTCCCTCGTTTGATCTCGCACAACCCAAGCAAGTCCTTGATCACGGTCACGAGGAATCGCTTCTCAGTTTCCTCGTCTATGGTAGATTCATTCAACACTAAGCAAGATCAACACGGAGGGTCCGACTCACTCATGGCTCCAGAAATACTACCAATCGCCCAACAGAGCGTGTTCAAGTTTTGCCAGCTCCATTCTGAGCCGTCGACTTGTTTGGCCAACTTCTCCGTCAAAATGTTTTCTGTGTCAACGACGTCTAAATGGGTGAGATACACCAAGAGCTCGCGCATCTGCTTGTAAAGAACGATGGTGTCAGACTCCTTCATAAACTCCCGGACAATTTCGCCTTCATCATTTTCAACGATGAGAACCTGGAATCCTATCAGAAGCTATGAGCGGAGAATAAGAAATTACGTACTTCTTCCGGCTTGACCATTCGTTCAATAACGACAAGCCGTAGATTGCTCAAGACGTCACTGTAGATGTTCTTTCGCAGAGACATTCCGTTGAGCATGTTTCCAGTTCCGTTTCCAAGGCTCAGGCCCATGAGTAGACCACTATCTCCAATGGGCAATGCCTGGATTTCGTCGTAAAGTTCCGCCACCAGCTTCGACCAGTATTCAAGCGTGATCTTGAATATTTCGCGTTCATCGACTTGCGATACTTTGACCATGTACAAGTGTGCATTGAGTAGCACATCGCGATTTGCCTCTGTTTCGACGGCTCGAAGATGATTGGACAAGAAATTGCTCAGGAATAACGCAAGATTGAGGACGAGTTCTTGACCGGAGTCGGGCGCGGATGCGTAGGCGGCGGCGATATTAGTTGAAGGAGGAATCATACGGTTCACGGATGTCATGACCATGGCGAACAGTATCACGAATTTGGGGTCGTACTCTGGCCCCACGTTGAGACCGGCAATTTCAGCCAAACACTTCAGAGTCACGTTGCGGAATTCAGGAGCTTCGAGGAACTAAGCAAGTGTGAGTATGGAAGAGGAGCAGATAGAGGTACCTACACGGTTGAGTAGAAGATCAATGATGGTGGTCTCAAAGATATAACCGAGGGGTATCCAGTTCAAGAATCTCAAGAGGGTCTCTAGCGTGGCTTTGATCAGACTGGTTTTTTGAGCTTCCTCGAGGACTTCGGAACAGAGTTTGAAGATTTCGCTGAACTCGCCACACATCTGATTTTTGAGATTCTTGATCTTTGTCTGAGTCATTTGCTCTGCAGAATAGTCAAAGACTTCCTCCGACAGAAGACGCAAGATAACCATGTTGTTCTCGCATAGCGAGAGATTGGTTTTGGACGATTCGACGAGTTCGGTTATGAAAGTTGGCCAGTTATGTGGCCATTCTTGCTTGAGAATCTGGAGGGGATAAGACACATACGTTGAAATATGCACTCTTGGAGATAAATGCTGACCTGGACAAGGGCGAGATTGAGCTTGTTGATGAAAGTTTTTTCTTTGCGCATGGTGACCTCGTCGGAAGCGATCTTGACGGTTATGCCGACGACGAAATTCCTGATGCCTAAGACAGTATTAGCGGCGCGTAGAAGGAGGCGCGGATCACGGATACCTTGACGCTGGCCATCAGGTAGGGTTTTCCAGCGCGTAGTGATAAGCCTCTCGAGAATTTGGAGGCCGATGTACTATATGTGGGAGATGAGACCGGCAGAGTGGGGGATAGACCGGCGCAGACCTTTGACTGTTGAAATGTGGCCTTCTCCATGATATCTGGAACTCTTGTCCATGCATCCGGGTGCTCCTCGAGCTGGGTGAGAGCCTGCTGAGCCATTTGTTGCTAGCGAAACGTCAGGGAGAAGAGGGGGAGTATAGAGTTGTCTGCGGACCTCCTGACCACGACCTGTATAAAAGGCCATTGCAACCTTGTCCAGGAGGGAGACATCGAACTCCTTGGAGAAGTCAAGTAGGCCCTATAGAACGCTGATTAGAGTGTATAGCGGGAGAAAGGGGCGCATATATTCAAACCTCCATGGTGAGACGATGGCGAGGAAGAGAAGAAGATCGTGGACGGCGGCGGCGGCGCTGGGCAGAGGGTGACCATCTAATCGTATTTATTATGTAATACTTATCGCACGTTCGGGTGCTGCGCTGACCGTCATCGTCCTCGCAGATACGCGTTCAGATCCCCAAGACAGCCGAGCGCCCTCCGTGTATGCGGTCATAGTTCACCCCGGACGTCGTGCAGAACGACAGTCGGGAGCCTACTCGATTTAAACTCCGCGAATAGCCCCTAGATCGTCCGAGCGGCCCCCTCGTCATAGTACTCACCCACCATGTCAGACAGCGAGCGCGAGTCAGACAGCCCCGTGTCCCAGTTCTCCGTCCTCGACGACGAGGTAGTCTGGATGCAGGACACCGACTTCGTTCTCCTCCGCCACCCCCTCCCTGACGCCCACTCCCTCTCGTCCACTGCTTCCGACTACACGGGTCATCCCAGCTCCAATCTGTCCTCTGTCTTTGACAAGCTCTCCCTCTGCGAGCATGCCTCTGCTATCGACAGCCCCTCCTCGGAGTCGGACAGTGACCATGCATCCACTGACGACCTCGAGAATATCAGTTACACAAGGGAAACACGTCGGGCCCACTCGTCTAGCGACTCCTCCGCAAGCTCCGACTACCACAGTGGAAGTGGTACCCCCACTGCGTCGTACGACGATGCTTCTGCCTTCATAACCCGGTCTGTCGTGTAGCCGTATCCCCTCAACGTCCGAAATAATCGCGTAATCCCCTAGCTTCCTTTCATCTCCGACCAAAGAAAAGGATTTGGAACTTGACCTTTTACGCGCTCTCATCATCGAACTTGACATTCGCTCGCCAAATTCTTCAGACCTTCCATCCACGCTCACCTCCGCTCGTAAGCTGCTCAAAGCAGAAGTCCATATCAACATCGAGGAATACGTAGCTACGCGCCACCAGGGCCAAGTAGCTCTCCGTCGAATCCTGAAGCCGAGCAAAAGCGCACTTCGTAAAGACATTCGCAAGGGAAATAGAGTTCCTCTGAAGTGGGTAAAACAGCAAGGCTTACAAGTCTTACTCGTCTCTTGTTTCGCGTGATTTCCATTTGTACTTGCATCGAATCATATGGTTCTCTGACTCGATATAAAAATGACATGCAAGAGGTACACTACAAGGTATAGGGCACTTATGTGCCAATAAACGTAGCAACAGCAATATATATATAATTCCATAGAGGCTCGCCTCAGGGATGGAGTGAAATAAGAAGCGGGTCATCGTCATCATTCGTATCGACTAGAGTTTCCGCGCCGCAGTAAGCATGATACCAATTTCAACCGAGACGTTGTTGATAACAAATAGATTCTGTGGGTTGGTTACACTCGGAGGAGATTCTACTCCTCCAGTGGGGACTACCAACCCACTGATCGAACTCTTGTTGTAGTTTGTAGAAGAAGTGGAGGAAGTAGAGGAGGTGGGAGAAGATGGGGATGAGGATTGGATGGATGTGGTTGACGCTATGGAAGTAGTGGTGAAAGGGGTGCCTGAGGTCGAGGAGGGGGTATAAGCAGGCGTGCTCGAGGTCGTTGGGGGGGTATATGCCGGGGTAGAGGTAGTAGTAGTTGGCTGTTCCCAAGTGCTGGTGGTGGTAGGAGGTGTCCAGGTCGACGAAGTGGTGGTCTCGCCTCCACCCCCACCGTTGCTAGAACCACCGTTAAACCACCATACACCATAGATCACACCAACGCTCTCGTCGGCAAAGAAATCAAACAGACCCCGGGAAAAGTCGAGGCCACCACTACTTGGGCATGCCACACACTAGAGATTTTTCAATGGGACGATCCAAGAAGGAAGTGAAAATCCGAACCCTATCTACGATGAGCGCTTGAGCCGTTTTTCCACCATATTGGATAGTGATAGATTTAAAGCAGTTGGGACCAGGGTATCCATCACCGAATTGTGCAATATTGAGCGCGACGACCTACGTCATCCATTCAGCTACTACGACACACTAGCGCAAAGGCCGTCGCTCACAAAGTCGTTGGCAACATTGGTCTGGCCACATGCGCCCCTTCAGACACGAGATGTATGAGCAGAGGATCTGTTAATGAAGACGAGGACTCACAGTCCGACGTCATAGAACGTGAATCGTGAACCATAGGATTGACGTCTATGTATAACGGCATCGCCTCGTGCACGATGAGCAACTTCGTGATGGCGCTTGCCAAAATGAGCGGCAATAACGAACGGAATCAGAAAGGCGATAAGGGCAAAGACTGTGAGCTTTGGAGACATATTGGAGGAGAAACGAGTGCGTGGGCTCGCCGCCGACGTCTCAGATGGTGAAACAAGTTGAGTATTTGAATTTTGAGTCAATCGCACTGCCACTTCCTGCTAGCAGAGAAGCCTGACCAAATAATGATTCGAGCACGCCGACTAGTATATGGCACATGTAACACCAGGTAAATGGACCGTGAAAGTAAATGTCCGTCTTTGCATCCCATACGCCCAGCAGCAGAGCTGATAGAATGCGGGTATAAGTCAAAACAGGAAAGCTCTGAATCCGGTCCGTCAATGTTCATAATAATATGTCCATCTATGAAATGAAGCATGTTGTCTTACTTTTATTGGCACCGTTCATCCACTGATCTCGTCAATGACAAGGCGAACGGGAATAAAGAGCCTGCTCTACCGCTTACTGCAATCCTTTGCAAGCACTGAGGAATCTGCCAACATACACAAAGGACTCGTTCACATCGTCCAGCATGCTGCTGCCATTATTCGTACCGGCAGCGACAGCGACAGGAACAGAGGCTGTGGAGGTAGGAGCTAGACTGGAGGTGCTTGAGCTAACGGTGGTGGAGCTGAAACTCGAGGAAGTGGTAGAAAGGGGGGTGGAAGAAGTGGAAGGGGGCTGCGATGTGGTGCTGGGTGCTGGGTCCGAGGTGGTTGAAGGGGGGTCACTAGTAGTGGGCGACGGAGAAGGGGAGGGAGACGGGGAGGGAGACGGAGACGGAGACGGAGAGGGGGAGGGGGAGGGGGCGGGGGGGGGGGCGGGGGGGCGGGTGGGGGGCGGCGGGGGGGGGGGGGGGGGGGGGGAGGGGGAGGGGGAGGGAGCCGGAGCAGAACCAGAACCAGAACTAAAGTCCCAAGAACCGGTCAAGACACCGGCAGAAAGGGGGCCAAGGAATTCGAATAAGCCCTGCGATAAATCAAGGCCGGCGTAGGGACAGCCTGGACACTGTTGGGGTGATGCTCATGAGACAAAGTTGGATGCACATGTGGTCACCTACCTCATCGACGATTTGGGCTGGCGTTGACAGGGGACCGACAGAGATAGTGATCATCTGGAAACAAATTCCTTTGTTGAATTGCTAAATGACGAATCAGGTATGTATTATTGTACAGAAAGGTGGAACCTTACGGCTGAGTTGACTGCGACGACCTATGAGCAGCTGGGTAAGTAGGGATGCGAGAAGGAAGCAGAGAACCTACAAAATCGCTCGGCGAGCTAGTCGCGCCGCAAGCACCGAGGCCAACTGCATAGTAGGTAAAGCGAGTGGCGTCGAAGCGCTTGTAGAGAGCGACGTCGCCAGAATCACGACGGGCAAGGTCGTCCTGTCGGTGTATGTGGTGGCGCCTGGCCTGATGGGAGTGTGCGAAGGAGGGGGAAATGAAGGAGAGGGCGAGGGCGAGGGCGAGTTTGGCGAAGAGCAGCATGGTCTATGGGATATCTAATGAGCGACTCGGTGGGTGGAGGAAAACTAAACACAGGAAGACAAAGAGCAAAAAGGCGGCGAATGTGCGGCGTGCGGCCTGTGCATGTGGAGGCTTATATAATCACAAACATACATTTAGCCGACATCTTTCTAGCTCAGAAGCCCAGGGCACATTGTCTATCTACATGTACCGTTACACACTATCAACACCCGATGATCCTCGCCTGCGCGACAATCACTTGGCCGTTATCCACTTGAGGACCTCGTCAATCACCAGTATCGGCGCACTAATGTACAGCACCGCCTGCCACTCCGCCCAGTTCAGAGGCGTGACCGCGAACATCGACGTAAAGAACGGGATGTACAGAATCCCAAAGTGCAATGCCATACTCAGCGCGATTGCGCCCACGAGGAACGGGTTCTTCCAAATCGGTAGACGAAACAGACTTTCGTTCTCCGACAGAGAGTTCATGGCATTGAACATTTCCACCGTGACAAGAATCGAAAGACTCATGGTCGAAGCCCGTTGTGCCATCTCGTTCGTGAACATCTCGCATCCAATCTCCGGGAACACGGCCGCACATTGATGAAAGTGAGTCTAGCACCGCATTAGTCGTGTGGTTCATCAAGAACCTCGTCCACTTACGAGTTGCTGGAACGTGATCTGGGGCCCTCCAGAGTAGTAAACGAACCACCACGCATATCCAAACACAGTGGCACAGCCAACATAAGTTCCAATCACCAGGTATCGGAAGAAGAGCCATCCGCCCACCAGCGGCTCCTTGGCGTTTCGGGGAGGTACACGCATGATGGAGTGATCCGCGGGATTAAACCCGAGCGCAGTGGCCGGCAGACTATCCGTGACGAGATTAACCCAGAGTAGCTGCACAGGAATCAACGCCTCCGGCATGCCCAACAAGACAGTCAAGAAAATGCTGTGAGCACAATATTAAGCGATAGTGCAAAGCAGCTAGACGTGTTCCATACCTGACAACCTCGCCAATGTTGGACGAGATAAGGTATCGAATAAACTGTTTCGTGTTATTATAGATCAGTCTACCTTCTTCCACAGCCTGTTCTATTGTCGTGAAATTCGAGTCCGCGAGAACCATATCTGCCGCCAACTTGGCGACGTCTGTTCCACTACCCATCGCAATACCAATGTCTGCTTTTTTCAGTGCTGGTGCATCATTGACCCCATCACCCGTCTAACGATTTTTTTTCGTGAGCCAACAACCACAGAAACTAACAAAGAGTTCTTGCCATAGCAACAACCATCCCAAGCCCCTGGAGAAGATCGACTAGTTGGCTCTTGTGTCCTGGTTCCGTTCTGCTGAACAGGCTTGCGCACTGTACGGCTTGTATTTTTTCTTCGTGACTAAGTGCATCCAATTCTCGCCCGGTGTAACTTTTGCCCGTCAAATCTTCATCCTCCTTAAATATACCAATCTCACGGCATATCGCCTCAGCAGTGCCTTTGTTATCACCTGTGATACAAATGACGCGTATCCCCGCGACTCTACAGTTCTCGATGGCTAGGCGGACCTCGGGACGCGGAGGGTCGAACATGCCAACGAGACCAACAAACACGAGCGCCTGTTCAAACCGAGAGTAGTCTTGTGTATTCTCGCTGTGATAGTGCGTAACATCGGTGTCCGTGACGTCGACGTAGGCCATGGCAAGTGTTCGAAGACCCTTGGAAGTATAAGAGCCGACTTGTGCGAGAATGATATTCCTCAACTCGGCTGTCATGGAAATAGTCTTGCCGTGCACCATGACCAATGTACAACGCTCAAGCACGGATTCTGGGGCGCCTTTTACAAACAGAGCACCACTGTTATTGGTACGAGCCAGCACAGACATCATCTTGCGATCCCGAGAGAATTCGAAAGTGAGAAGACGAGGAATGTGGCGTTCATAATACTCGCTGACGGCGCTTGCGCGGGCTGCACGAGTAACGGAAGGCAACGACTTGGTGATTTCTGCGTCGGGACAGCCCAGCTTCTCGACAAGAACTTTGAGTGCTGCCTCCGTAGGTTCTCCGATGTTGCTATACGCGTCTTTATCCTAGTGGAAAAT
Organism: Austroboletus cf. mucosus; assembly: GCA_038093715.1. NCBI lineage: Eukaryota > Fungi > Basidiomycota > Agaricomycetes > Boletales > Boletaceae > Austroboletus > Austroboletus cf. mucosus. The sequence goes on along the minus strand of JBBPST010000001.1, from coordinate 90,107 downwards.
GAACAAATGAATCACTATGAGTGAATATCTCCGCACATGTTGGTATATAATCTTCGCGTCATTGCATACGGCACAAATTTCTGCGAGTCTGCGGATGGGATCCAAATTCAAGTCAGAGCCCTTACCCCCTGAGGACCGGACGGAACCATGCGGAGAATACGTGACTCCTTCAACTAGATATTCTTTCGGGGCTTTAGATTGTGCGTCGATCACGAAAAACTAATTAATCACAAAAAGATCAGCAAAGCCAAGTAGGTTGGTTATTCATGTGTACCTTGGAGACGCTCATCTGACTAGTGGTCAGTGTGCCTGTCTTGTCGGAACATATTACATTTGTGCATCCGAGAGTTTCTACACTGGGTAGGTTGCGAACGATGGCATTTTTCTGAGCCATTTTTTTGGTTCCGAGAGCTAAGCAAGCAGTAATGACAGCAGCGAGGCCTTCAGGAATGGCAGCCACGGCCAGCGCGACCGCAATCTTGAAGTAATAGATTGCACCTTTCAATACACCATGATGGGTGGGATCCCAAAAGTGACGGAAATTAACGAGCCAAACCAAGGCACATGTTACGGATATCACTTTGGCGAGCATATCGCCAAAGTCATCGAGCTTGCGCTTCAAGGGTGTTTTCTCACTGATTTGCTGGGATATAGAGTGGTGAATGTATCCAATTGCAGTTTTATTGCCAGTGAATGTGACAATAGCGCGCGCAGTGCCGTTTACGACAGTGGTACCCTACGGAGAGGTGAGGACATGTGACAGGAACAGAGGATTAGACGCACAGAGAACAGCATATTCGTCATATCTTGTCTGACAGCATGGGGATCACGGACGACATCTGTGGACTTGTTGACGCTACGGCTTTCGCCTGTGAGAATTGACTGGTCCACGCGGAAGCTGCTGGATGAAATTGAAAAAAGTCTGCAGTCAGCAGGAACTTTGTCTCCGACGGCGACGGACACAATATCGCCGGGGACGAGCTCGGAGGCGCGGATACGTGATAGATGGCCCGAACGGAGGACATTTGCCTCATCTGGGGAATATTCTTTGAGGGCCTGAAACAGGGGAGTAAAGGCGTGTCGGAGGCGTGGAAGAGCGAGGATAACCTACGTCAATTGCACTCTCGGCATTTGTTTCCTGGACGACCCCGACGACAGCATTAGCGATGAGAATGATAAGGATGACAGCTGGCTCGACGAAACCACTGAAGGGACTTGAGTCGGGCGAGTCTTCGAAAAGAGCGAGGAGAAATGAGACGACGGCAGAGGCAAGAAGGATGAGAACAAGCTGGTCCTTGAACTGCTCCAGTACGAGACGCCATAGGGGAGTTGGAGGGTCCTCGGGGAGAACTTGTGGAGGTGAGCGAGGCTGAAAGAAGTAGAGCAAGTTGCGCACCGTTTTTCCCGTAGAGGATGGCATGGTTGGCAGCCTGTACGCCGGAGAGACCGTTGTCGGGGTCGACGGCAAAGTGCTCAAGGATCTGGGTCGGGGTGACCGTCCACGGCGCGTCGAGGATGGTCATGGTGTGTCCAATATTAAAGCAGGATTAGCGCGTAGCCCCGTTTACTAGTGTTTGCAGAGGGGTCGAGGGGGGTCGATGTGCAAACAATGGGACAAACACGGGACGAAGACAGCGACAACAGCGACGACGACGACGACGCCGCCATCGACGGCCATCTCTCCCTGCCATGGGTAACACCGGCTCGTCTTCTGGACGACCCCACCACGACGACACCGTCGACTACGGCTGCCTCTCCCCACAGGGCGTCTACACCGGCCCCAGCGACTGGAACCACCCCATCGTCACCCAGCTCATCGTCGAAAGGAAACTCGCCCCGTTCTACCGCCCCCTTGAGGACTACAAGGACGGCTGGGACGACGACCAGATCCTCGCAGCACGCAAGGATCCCCCTGACTCCGACAGTACCGCCTCCGACACCCCAGCAGCTCGCTCAGACCGCGATGCCCCAAAGCCTTCCCCCGCCCCGAAGCGCACATCAACCATCAAGGAGCATTCCCGCTCCTCGGAAGCCGCTCTCTACCGCGGCGCGGTCGAATGCCCAATCTGCTTCCTCGTCCGTTATCTCCCCCGTTCCCCCCGTTCCCATCCGCCGCTGACCCTTTTCGCAGTACTACCCTTCCAATGTAAACTACTCCCGGTGCTGCGATCAGGCAATTTGCACAGAATGCTTTGTGCAGATAAAGAGAGCGGAGCCTACCACAACACATCTCGTGTCAGAACCCGCCGCATGTCCTTATTGTGTACAAGAGAACTTTGGCGTTGTCTACGCACCACCGCCATGGCGTGCTGGCATCGGCAGTGAGGGAATGGTTAGTTCCCCTTGCACCTTCCTTCTTTCCTTGATCTCTCTTCTTACTTCTATCTCAGACCCCACCGTCCTGGGCTGACCCTCTCCGGTCGCAGCAGAGCGCCCCGGGTCCCTCCAACACCCACAAACGTCGTCGAAAGAGCTTCGGTCATGACAGTCCCGAAGTCGTCACAACGGGTGGGTTATTCTTCTTCCGCGTCTTTCTCCGCTCTTATTCCGCCCCAACCAAAGACCAAATCCGCCCCGACTGGGAGGCCAAACTTGCCGCCGTCCGTGCGGCTGTGACACGTCGCGCAAACAGAAGAATCATTATGAGGCAGGTTGGAGATAGACTCATACCTGTCGGTGTTACTAGCGGTCGCGTTCACACCCTTCCTTCGGCGGAGGGCGCAGATAATGCTGAGGGTGAAAGTGGTTCCCCCGGTAGTGCTACTGGCAGTCGACGGCGCCGTGGGCAGAGGACGAACGGTCAGACCGACCTTAGCCAACTCCTGGGACAAATGGGTTTAGGTGGGCAGGATTTGGAAGAGGTAATTTGGCATCTATCTTTTTTTCATTCTTGTTCACCCTATTCTAGCTCATGGTCATGGAGGCCATGCGTCTCTCCCTTCTTGAACACGAAGCACAGCAAAGAAGGGAAGAGGAGAGGGCCCGCCGCGAGGGTACAACAGATCAAACCATTGCTGGCGCACCATCTGCGACACCACTTGGGGCTGATGAGTCTACCCCGTCAGGTGGTACTCTGGCACCCTTAGTGCCGTGCCCTCCACAAAGTTCGTCGGCCGATGATCCCTCTGCCGGTGCTTCAGCTCGTAGTCGCTCACCGACACCAGTGTCAGGTCAAACAGCCTCTTCATCTCTTCATGGGACTACCGTTGACGACTTGAACGACATCTCCTACAGTAATGAACGATCCGCCTGTCAATTCACGCTCATGAGAGACGCACCAACGCCCATTGGTAGCGACGAAGCATATGCTGCCTATGCATCCAGTAACGATCAACAATTCCGCTCCCCGTGCAACACAATTACTCATGGACAAGGCCCGCCATCAGAGGGAGCCATAATGACAACATGTATCCCACTCTCACCTTTAATGTCTGACATGGATACTTCAGAACACCCTTGACATCACAGGCCGGCTCGACTTCATACATCACAGTCATGTCATCCGTGCTCTTGCGCGGCTTAACTGCACTGATATATAGACGTAGGGGCACACATCATACTCGAAAAGCATGGACAGTTTGCTCAGCAATCGATCCGATCCATAGATTTATCCGAGCCAATTCATTTTTAGTGTCGTTTTATTTTTGCTGGAATGACATGACAGTACACACTTTCGGTAGCTGAGTCACTGATTTAGTGTAACAAACTTACAACACTGTATGCTCAGAAGGTTCCCAGCACACCCGTTGGTACGGTCCCGTGCGACCCTGGTTCCTGTGCATGCTATTTAATGCATCTCCGTCCCCCGTGATCCGAAACACCTTTGACCAGGACAATATACCCTCACTAGCACATCGATCAAAGTTCCGCCGTAATGGCCGTTCCATAGTCACGAAGCCAGCGCATGATCAGTTAAACCGGATCCGACACTGCATAGCGTCGCGAAAAGGGAAATGTATTTTGGACCAAGCATTGAAGCATCCGGCACTGGAGCACGATGGAAGGAAATACGTTCACTTCTGCGGATCCGCCCTTATCATGATACAGGTCTTGCAGCTTCTGAATCCCTTGCCTGAGTGCGGCGCTCGTTCACTCTTAAACGACGGAAGAAGGAACGGAGGGCTCACCTGAGCCTCGATCTGTTGCTTCAAGACCTGCTCTTGAGCCACGCGGGCGGCTCGATTTGCGTCTACCTTGCGCCTGAGATCAGGGGCTAGTGCCTACGCACCAACATTGGAGATACTGCTCTTCTAGACATGAAAATGTCAAAAGATCCACTCACGGCGTATGTCTGCTCTGGAGTTGGCACAGTAGCTATACAGACGAGTATGGCCATATAAAAGTCTGGATAAACCCGTAGAACGACATGTGCTCACCCCGCATAACGAGATATCCCATGCCCATCACTGTTTAAAGGATGTCATGTGGACACAAAATCAGTGCTCGCAACGACAACGGGGCTGAATGAACTGACAACCACCCGCAGCCAGCGTCAGCCTAAACCACGGAAAACTCATTCTTGACGTACAAGGGTGAGATGTTGGTGAGAAATGTGTACGACACCGACGAGTTCAAATACCCCATGCTGTGCTGATTGCACAAGCACGACAACAGTAGGCTTTACAGCAGGAGTAATATATATATGACGGAGGCAAAAATGTAACGTAGTCACAACGACGACTAAAGATCATCCTTCCGCATGTAGATACGTGGACATAGGAGGCTGTTCCACGCTGCCTTTCTTGCGTTGCGACAATAACCCCAGCATGTCTGCGCTGTTCTTCCGGCTTGCTGATTCTATCCGGGCCAGTTCCTGCTCCCACGCTTGCACGTCCGAAAAGTTTACTTTTTCAAACAAAAGACTGCCGTGCGAGTGGTACTGCGAACTCTCGACAGTCAAGTGTCCCCCAGAGCTCATGCTGGAACTTGATCCCAAACGTGGCGGTTCAGTCGATCTTTGGCGGAAAAAGCTACGAGTACTTGGAGCTGATTTTAGAAAGCGTGCCGGCTGGGCAGTCTCTGGTCGCGGAGGGACTGACAACCGGTTTCTTTGATTTTGGAAATTTTGGTACGTTCGCATGTCAAGTCCGCCAGGCCTGTCTCGGGGTCCGGCGGAAGTATGTGGCCGCCTCGAGACTTTGAATTTGCCGCTGTTCGCTCCAGGATAAGGTGCCGAAGCTGCCGAAATCTTGTGATTATGCGTAACAGGAAAAGAAGATCTCGCAATGCTGCCAGGTTCTTCCAAAACAAAATTCTGGCGAGGACTGCGAGGGGGTGACGGAAGTTGTTCCGTTGGACAATCTGGTTTCATATGTCGAGGAGACTTTGATTTCGAACGTCCGGAGGTGTTATTGTCTGACCCTGTGTATCGGGATAATGCAAGCCGCCTTTGTAGATCGTTGGTGGGCACTATGACAAGCTCCTTGTCTTCGAGTTCTACGGTCTCCGCAGAACTGGTCAGGGAGGATACGATCAACTATGGGTTGTTTAGCGCAAGCGGCAATGAAAGTGACGAAAGGTTTCACCTTGGTACGAAGAAAGAATTTGACACTCGCTAGGGCAGTTTGGACAGACTCCCCGACTGCCCATCTACTGTTGGATTTGGTGGCCGGCCATGAAAATGTGAGAGTATGCCGCCACACGCCGGACGAATCTCTAGAAAAGCGGCCGGGTGATTCAGCGTGGGCAATTATATGGATGATCTCTCGACCACCAAAAGGGACGGGATCGTCCGTTGTGTATTCACGTTGGTGTAACAACGGTCGGGAAGAATCACCTGAGTGTGTGGAAGAAGCAGGATGGAGTAGGTCTTGTGAGGAAGAGGCATTACTCGCAGAGGGACTGCTATCTTGAGCATGATTAGTGGAGAGTGTGGAATTGGGGGGGGAATGGGAAGATAATCGAGAACCGGGAGGGGATTCGGGAGGGGTGAGACGCAAGTCGCTGAAACGTATTCGTCTCTCGACAAGAGCAGACGCATTGCGAATCGATAGAGAGGAGTCAAGGGGCTGTACGATGAGTTGTACAGAGACGAGATCAAGGGGACCGACTGGATTAGGTGGTAGGATAATGCAATAGCGGAGGAGGGGGCCACGGGATTTAGGCCTGGACAAGGTCATGTAGGAGGGAGAGGAAGGCGTGAGGGGTGTCGGAGGAGAGAGACAGGGTGGGGCATCGTAACGGACAAGGGGCAGTTCGAAGTGTTTGACTTGGCGAGTGCCAACAGCGGGGATGGGAATGTGGTTAAGAACTATAGGGAGGTGAGAAGGGATACGGGGGAGTGAGGAGAGAATAGCATGCCTGCTTCGATACGCCAGTATATTCGGTACTCTTGGGAGTAGAGGGCGGAGCTGGGAGAGGTGATGTGGGAGGGTATGGAGAAGCGAAAGGGGTATTCGGAATCGCGGACCTCGGCCCAATCGAGGGCGTCGGGCTTCTGCCAAAGGGTGATGGAGTGGTGATAGAGGACGTTTGATTGGACGGTTCCCAAGCGGGACTGACGGGACTCGTAGCAGCGGACGGTGAGAATTATGTCCCTTGAAAGGAGGGGCTTTCCATCCTGCTCGATCTGGGTGCGGACGACTGGGGTAACGGGGACGAGTGTAGGGGAACGCAGAGAGGTGAGAGGAGTACGCACGACCTTCGAAGCGGAGTGGAGTTAAGCCGAGGTAGCCATGGTACGGGAAGTCGCGGACACCTTGGTTGCCTTTTGGGGAGACGAGTGACAGCTTGACCATGTGTGGCCGTCGTGTCGGACGATGAGGAGGAGGGCGGGGACGATGGCGGGGACGACGAGGAGAAGGGCGCGAGACGAGTAGAGACGGGCAGAGGGAGGGAAGAGAAGCGCCGCAGACGCGATAAATAACGACGACACTCTCGCCCAAAATGGAAGTCGGCGAGAAGCACACCATGATCGGTGACCCCCATTCAAATCTGAGATCTAAATTATGTAATTAATTCCCCACGTCACGTGGATCGTTACATGTGACTGCGACACTCAGCGCCCTCTCTCCTCTTGCGCGCCATCATGACACGCTCGTCGCTGTACATCCCCGTCCTCCTCGCCGGCATGATCATCACCGTGCGTGTTCCCACTCCATTTTGGCACATGCTGACACCAACCAGGGCTCCAGCAACTCCCTCTGGAGCAAGTGGCAGGCCAGTACCACCCACTCCACCGCGTACCCGACCCTCATCCCCCCCGCAGGACATGCAGTGCGTCGAGAACTGTGCCGACCCAGACCCCCGCAACCATGTCCTCTACGAGCAGCCTGTCTGGCAGACGCTCCAGATGTTCTGTCCGTGTCTCTCCTCACCGTCTGCCCTCTCGCTGACCTGAGTGCTAGTCGGCGAGATGCTTTGTCCGTGTTTGGCTCCTCCATTTGTGTCTTCTCCTCATCCGCTTCCTAGGCTTCCTCCCCGTCTTCTACACGTGGCTCCGCACGAGGCAAACTCCTCCGCCCGTCTTTCTTCCCTCCGAACCAGACCAGGACGACAGCCTCGACGACAAGCCTTCCCAGCAGCAGCTAACAGGATGGAAGATCCTCCTCTTGTGGTTCCCTGCCGCATGTGATCTCACCGGCACCACGGTCCGTCCTTCTTCCATCACAATCCTTCCTCGCTCATCTTTCCTCCCTTCTCCTGCAGCTCATGAATGTCGGCCTTTTGTACACTCCTGTCTCCATTTATCAAATGACCCGTGGTGCCCTCGTCCTTTTCGTCGGCGTTCTTAGCGTGATCTTCCTCCGTCGCCATCTTTGGCTATACCAGTTTGTCCCCTCCCTTCTCCCCGGTTCCTTTTCTTCATCCTCTCTAGATGGGTCTCTCTCCTCACTGTCATGGCCGGCGTCTCCCTTGTCGGCTATAGTGGTTCTTTGATCAAGGATTCTGTCAAGGATGCCGTAAATCTATTCACCGCTCATGTCACAGGCTCCACCCCCGATCCTATTGATCAGGTCGATGTCGCCAAGGCTCTCATCGGTACCATCGTTTGCTATGTCGTCCCATTTTTCACTGATCTCGTTATCAGGCGTCTTTTTCGTATTGTTCGCCCAAGTTTTGTAAGACATCTCTCTGCCTTTGTTTGCCATTTCTTTACCAAATTTGCAGCACCGCAGCGCAGTTCGTCGTCGAGGAAAAGATCATGACCCGTTGGAGCGTTCCTCCTCTTGTCGCCGTGGGCTATGAAGGCTTGTTTGGTGCTCTCACAATCTTCCTGCTCGTTCCGTTCATGGCCCAACCTTCCGTGTCCTCTCGCTCTCCCTTTTTTGACCTTCCGAGAGGGTGGTACCAGATGATCAATACCCCAAGTGTCCTTTGGTCTGGCGTTGCCATCGCCATCAGCATTTCTCTCTTCAACTACTTTGGCCTAAGCGTCACCAAGCATGTTAGCGCTACAGCTAGAAGTTTAACTGATACTTGCAGAACCCTCTCCATCTGGCTGATCAGTCTTGGCCTGGGTTGGGAGCGACTTTTGTTCCCCATATCGCTTGTCCAGGTCCTTGGCTTTTCTTTGCTGGTGTAAGTAGTTAAGCTGTTGCTCGAATCTCGTATGCTCACCATCCTCCTTGATCAGCTATGGAACGGTGCGTTGATTAGCTCTTCCAACATGCTGTTGCTCACAGGGAATGTGTAGTTCTTGTTCAACAATTTGGTCCAGCCGCCCTCATTCCTCCGTCAACCCCCCACATTTACAACACCGGTAACCGGAGCAGAGGAAGGGGAAGCACTTCTCACTGCTTCCGAGTCGGCATTAGACGAATCTGCGATTTTGCCGGCCAACCTTGGCCAGAGTGGTTCAAACGTGCTGCCAGCAAATGAACATGTTCGAACCGCGGAGGAGTGAGAATGACATGAGTGTTCATCACAGCTCGAGTTCCCGTCCGCAGAATAGCGTGAAATGGACTCGGCTTTGATCACACGTAGACATGAGGTTACCGCATTTTTTTATTTATTTATGTAACGTGGCAGCACTAATAGTAACATGTACGTAACTGAAATTCTCCACCCGCTCGGTATACGAGACGGAACCGGCGCATTGTGCACCAACGAAGGCATGGTTGTATGCCTTACGATGAGAAGTAGGACCCCAAGCGACATTCGTCAGCTTGAACTGCGGCTCCCATCGGCAGAATACCCGGTGACCAGAGATCTGGAACTTGTTCGCTTCGTCGTGTGAAGGGCGCTGGCAGCTTGACTATGGCAAACCTAAAGGAGACATTCTGGGGCAATGACATCGATGCGTCGTGTCTTGTGCCAATATGTGCACGTTTCGACCGACCAAAGGCTAGTGCCGACATGGATTTCATTTCATTCTTTGTATGTATGAATTTCGCGCGCGCGGAATTTGCGTGGCTGTCAATCAGTGGTATGATATCGATCAAGAACATCACACGAAATGAACATGTATATATCAAATTCGCATTCAACACTTCTTTCAATTGACCTCCAGTGTTCCGCAGTCACTCTGTCGATTCGTCGTCACTATCACTCGCTCTGCTGGCCGCAAGCTGGACCGCTTCTTCCAGTTGCTCGAGCTCCCATCCAATCACACTCTTCGGCACGGCTATTGTGGCCAGGGTGCTAGCCAATTCTTGCAGCACGCTATCACTATAGACCCCGTCGAGGCTTATATTATGGCATTGAATTGGACCATGCTCACCTCGCACAAGTCTGAATCCATACACAGAAATCGTCCAGCCAGATCCTGCTATAGACATAGTACACCTCGTGGTGATCCAACATTCTTTTCATCTCCAGCAAGCATCTCGCCAACATTCTTTTGCCTTGTGCTATGTAGGAGACGACGTCCCTTCGACACGCCTCCGACAGCTGAAACGAGCGATGCAATGGAAAGCACAGGCTGCGTCTGTACGAGGTAGCCAGGGTCGGTATCAGTTCTGCATCGGTGAGTACCAATCCGTGGACTTCGGGCATGTCCAACGTTGCGCGTGCATATGGAGGCGGGTCGAGTGCCGAGAATGCTGGCACTAGTGAACAAATCGTCCACGCACTCTCCGGTGTTGGGTCATTTTGAGTGGTTCGCTTATCGTAGGCATAAGCAAATAGGAGGGTGACGAGTGCCAAATAGAGGTTCCGTTCTTGAACGTTGTTCACGATATCTGACGGTGGCGTTCATCCCATCGTCGGTTTATGAAAGCATAACGTACACTCCCTGTGTGGAAGGCGAAGCATTTCCATTTTCTCAACCTCCGTGTACACGATCTCCCTGCCGTTTTCAGGGTCTTCCCAGGCGATGAGCTCTTGAACATATTCGTCGTCGGCATAGTCGGCCCTATATAACCGTAAGATTTGGTTTAGCGATAGGACATGTGAATGAACCAACATATAATGTTCTTCGTCCCACTTTGCATTTTCATGTTTAATTCGAAGGTTTCGTCTTTCATCAAGGTCACATATTTCTGCGTTATCGCCCAACTCGTCGACTTCGTTCTCGGTGTGTGCAACGTGCATGAAATAGCCGGTATACTTGTCCAGGAAACCATAATATCTTCCGGATGGGTGAAGGTCCACTGATGACTCTGGGACCGCCTGAGGCAGCTGCCAGTCACTTTGTGCGGCTATAGATGGGTGGTCAGCTGGATATGCCACTTAATTGGACCGTGGCACCTTGTAGAAATTCATCCCTTTCTTCCAGTGTCAATCGTGCCGCTCGGTGCAACAATTCATCAGCGCCGTCTTTTTCTGATGGTGATTCGAGAACCTCGACTGATGGTGCAGCTGGAGGCCGTGATGACCGAGGGGCCAACAATCTGGCCAGCAAATCTAGATCCGGAAAAGTCTGGCCTTTGACTGCCTTGGTTAACGTGATGGTCAAGTGCCCGGTGCTTGGATCATAAAGTGCCGTCGAGGCGTCGTCCTCGAGTACTGCGTGAGGAAAGTGCAGGCGAAGAAAGTAAGGGTTGATGTGGACCAACAACAGTGTGCCGTCGACATTTATTTCGACATCGGACGCCTTTGGGAAAGACACTACCATGCAGCGCACGGTGATGGCATTATACACCGAGAACGTACCCTGACAGATGGGCAATGGAGAGATACAGTGATGGTATCGTCGGTTTGATCACAGGAGAACGTTGGTGTGATCATATCTGGGAAGACGGAGTCGTAAGTTTGGGAAGGGTACTATAGTAGACTTGCCTGTGTCGGTATAGCGCAGCCAGCTGGCGCAGTATATGATAAGCCGCTCAATTGATGCTGCACGCTTCTGGCTAGGGTTTTACCATGCACCGCACCTCAGCGCCGAGCGGGCATAGAAGGCTGGGGGACGATGGATATAACTACAAGGGATGACCATGTTTGTTTCATATATAAACGCCGATCCCACCACACTGGCTTCACAGGTCGCTCTCCCTTAACCCCCTCCTACCCCGATGGATCCCCAGGTAAGTCGCATTGCACTCCAAGTCGCCGTCTTCGTCTCACGCGTTTGTACAGAAGTTGGTCACCCACCCGCCCCTCCAAACCGTGGAGCAGCTCATCATCCGGGAGAAACGAGGCAACTGCATACCTATCTTCACCCAGCTCCCTGCGGACCTCATCACGCCATGCATGGCGTATCTTCGCATCGCGAAGGATTCCAAGTACAGCTTTCTCCTCGAATCTGTCATCGCAGGCGAAAATGTTGCCAGATACAGCTTCATTGGCGCTGGTGCGTTCCGTCTCTCAGCATGCACGCAATGGCCAACCGGCCTTCTTCAGATCCGATAAAGGTCATCAAAACCGGCCCCGACGAAGAGATCACAGGGGATCCTATGGTTGCTCTCCAGAAGGAGCTTTCCACGTACCAATACATCAAGGTCCCCGAAATCATGACCTTCACCGGTGGTGCCATAGGCTATGTTGCCTACGATTGCATCCGCTATTTCGAACCAAAGACGGCTCGGGGCCTCAAGGACCCCATTGGTATTCCGGAATCCGTCTTCATGATCGCGGATACGCTGCTCATATATGACCACCTTTTCCAAGTGATCAAGGTCGTCTCGCATGTCTTCTATCCAAAGGATGCAGGAACCTCAAGTTTGTCCTTTGCCTATACTGCCGCACAGTCCAAAGTGCGCCGGCTTGCCAAAGCCCTCTTGTCATCCACGACCCCAGAAGTCCCTCAAGTCCCCATTCGACTTGGAAATGAGGCCGTGTCAAATGTTGGAAAGGAGGGTTACGAACGTTTTGTGACACGGCTGAAAGAACACATCGTGGCGGGTGACATCATCCAGGCTGTCCCATCCCAAAGACTTGCTCGACCTACTGACCTTCACCCCTTCAACGCGTACCGGCACCTTCGCCAAGTAAACCCGAGTCCGTACATGTTTTACTTGGACTACGGAGAGCTCCAGGTCGTTGGTGCTAGCCCAGAGACGCTCTGCAAAGTAGAGTCCAACAAGGTATACAACCATGCTATTGCAGGCACAACGAGAAGAGGCCAAACAACTGATGGTTTGTTCTCTTGATTTTCGTTTGAACATGTTTGAATTTACGACAGTATAGAAGACAAGTTGCTGTCGGAGCAATTGACCGCATCGGAGAAAGACAAAGCCGAACATATCATGCTTGTCGATCTTGCACGCAACGACGTCAATCGTGTGTGCAAACCAGAATCCGTCAAGGTCGACCATCTCATGCAGGTTCAAAAATTTAGCCATGTTATTCATTTGACCTCACAAGTCTCTGGAATGTTGCGAGATGGCCAGAACAGGTAAGAACGATGTGCAACGAGGGAATAGGAAACGAACATGAAGCATTGGCAGATTTGATGCTTTTCGCTCCATTTTTCCGGCGGGAACTGTTTCCGGCGCACCCAAGATCAAGGCAATCGAAATTATATCGGATCTGGAACGGGAAAAACGGGGAATTTACGCTGGAGCTGTGGGTCGGTTCGACTTTGCAGATGACGCTATGGATACCTGCATTGCTATTCGGACAATGACATTTAAAAATGGCGTTGCCTACCTTCAGGCTGGGGGTGGAATTGTGTTTGACAGCGTGGAGGCAGACGAGTACACGGAAACCATTAACAAACTAGGCGGAAACGTCAGAGCCCTAGCTGGTGCGGAACGTAAGTGCGGCGGTGTTCTAACTCGATCGCATACTAAAGAAGCTGTTTAGAATATTGGTTTGACATGCAAGCAGAGCAGACAAGATCTAGATAGAAATGACACGAATGGTCACAGTCGCATTTACATTTCTGGACCTGAGAACTTTTCTAAGATCATCATCCGGTCTTTTTGACGCTCTGACTCTTTTTCTTCCCCTTGCCGGGAAACGATACCTTCTCTCCCAGCGACGCTAAGTACTCCGGATACTAAACGAGCAGTGCGCGTGCTTTCGTCGTTGGCGGGAACTGGGTACATTACGATACGAGGATCGGCGTTGGAATCTACGATACCGATGGTTGGAATGTGCTGTAAAGCGCATTCACGTATCGCATTCACGTTAGCCAGAGGATTGAGGAAGACGACAGCGTCGGGAGTGATGTGATATTTTTGACTTGTGGATGGGAAGAGCTGCCTCCTGTTTGTGAGGATTCCAGGCAGCCATCGCTCTCCGACGTAGTAACCTTGCTCTCCTAGCTTGCTCGCCGCATCACGAACAATATCTCGGAGGTCCGGACGTGTGCCAACGTAGAGTATGGTGCCTCCACGCTGGGCTATCGCTCTGACGACGTTAGCGGCCCGGCGTAACAGAGGAATGGTTTGATCCAAGTCAATGACAGTGAGGCCGGCACGGACACCGAACGCATATGGGAGAAAGTTGGGGTTCATGAGTGATTTTGTGTGACCAAGGTGCGCGCCGGCTGCAATGAGAGCGGACAGAGTGACTTGCGAAGGACCGACCTCGCGGGCGTATGCATGATGAGGCTGGTAAGTATTATCACGGGTCTGGGTCGAGCCGTGTTCGTTGAACAAGTCAACTATGGTGATGCTGAGCGTCAGCAGGCAGTGGTAGAGAAAATTACGCACAGAGAAGCTTAAAGCGGGCTCTGTTCTCCTGCATGAGCTGCCAGTCATCCTGAGACTGCAAGGCCATTTCACCCCCAGGGGCCGTGTGCATCGTCCTGAGGAGCCTTGGCAGACATCTCGTCGCCGTGAGCGACGACCTCAACGCCATAGTCAGAAACTTGTACGGACAAGTGGCGATGCACAATTTCTATCACAAGCTTACCTCAGCGCTATCGATTTTTTTTCTTTCTTCATTGCATCTTGTCGTCCACCACCACCTGCCCAAAAACCTAAAAAAAAATGGAAGACGACGCTTTCGATGGCGCTGTTGGCATCGACCTCGGTACCACCTATTCGTATGTATATCCATCCTTGATCATCGCACTGCCCTCATATATCCACAGATGCGTCGGTGTTTGGCAAAACGATCGGGTCGAAATCATTGCCAACGATCGTGAGCATTCATCTCCAAACTACCCTCCATAATGTCAATCTTGGGCTACAGAGGGAAACAGGACCACACCATCATACGTCGCCTTTTCATCCGAGGAGCGCCTGATTGGCGATGCCGCCAAGAATCAAGCGGCCATGAACCCGCGCAACACCGTTTTTGATGCCAAACGTCTCATTGGCCGCCGTTATGAGTGAGTTGAATACGGAATTGCACATGGCACAAACTCATCATCTCACTAGCGACCCTGACGTCAAAAAGGTAATTGTATCTTCCGCATCCTTCGATGGCATCCATATCCATCGATTTCTAGGATATCGCCCACTGGCCATTCGAGGTGGTTGAAAAAGAGGGCTCCCCATTGATCAAGGTCAACTACCTCGGGGAGGAAAAAACCTTCACTCCTCAGGAGATCTCATCGATGGTCCTGACCAAAATGAAGGAAATCTCGGAGGCCAAACTCGGCAAGACCGTAAAGAAGGCCGTTGTCACGTGAGCTGCAAATAAAACTCGTTTCATTTTTTTCGACATATTCCTGTAGTGTTCCGGCCTACTTCAACGATTCCCAGCGGTTAGCTACAAAAGACGCTGGCGCTATTGCTGGTCTCGACGTTCTCCGCATCATCAATGAGCCTACCGCAGCGGCCATTGCTTACGGTCTCGATCGCCAATCAAAAGCTGAGAAGAATGTGCTTATTTTTGATCTTGGTGGTGGAACTTTTGATGTCTCTCTTCTCAACATCAGCGGTGGTGTTTTCGCCGTGAAAGCCACGGCTGGTGACACTCACTTGGGTGGTGAAGACTTTGATAATGCACTCTTGGATCACTTCAAAAACGAGTTCAAACGCAAGACGAAGCACGATATATCCGAGGATCCGCGTGCTCTCCGACGCCTGAGAAGTGCTTGCGAGCGTGCCAAGCGCACTCTATCAAGTGTCACCCAAACGACTGTCGAGGTGGACTCCTTGTATCAGGTCTGTTGCGTCCCGCGTATTTTATTGGACTACTATCTCACGAAATTTTCAAAGGGCGAAGACTTCTCTGCTAACATAACTCGTGCTCGTTTCGAGGAAATCAACGCCATTTTGTTCAAATCCACTCTTGAACCTGTTGAGAAAGTCCTCAAAGATTCCAAGATTCCACGTGAAAAAGTTGATGACATTGTCCTTGTCGGTGGTTCAACCCGTATCCCAAAAATTCAGTCTCTTGTTTCCGAGTATTTCGGTGGCCGTCAGTTAAACAAGTCGATCAATCCTGATGAGGCCGTCGCCTACGGGGCTGCTGTCCAAGCTGCTGTTCTCACTGGCCAGACTTCTGACAAAACTGCCGACCTTCTTCTGCTCGATGTCGCACCTCTATCACTTGGTGTTGCGATGCAAGGTGATGTTTTCGGTGTTGTCGTTCCTCGGAATACTCCCATTCCCACCAACAAGTCGCGAACGTTCACCACCGTCGAGGACAATCAAACCACTGTCACTTTCCCAGTGTAAGCTTTCGTGCTTATAGTATTATGGTAATTGAATATTTACGCTTCTTTTCCAGTTATGAGGGTGAGCGTACCCAATGCCGTGACAACCGCTTGCTCGGCGAATTCGAGCTCACTGGCATTCCCCCTATGCCCCGTGGTCAAGCTGAACTAGTGACCACTTTTGAGGTTGATGCCAATGGCCTCCTCAAAGTATCCGCTCAGGATCGTGCATCTGGCCGCAAAGCATCCATCAGTATGTCCACTAGCGTTTGTCTGTGTTTTACTTAGTCCCTTCTCAGGTATCACAAACTCGGTCGGACGCTTGTCTGCTGCTGAGATTGATCAAATGATCAAGGACGCTGAGCAATACAAACAAGCCGACAAGGAATTTTCCTCGCGTCACGAAGCCAAGTCCAACCTCGAGGCATATATTCACCAGGTCGAAGGGACTATTACTTCACCGGAGATCGGTATGAAGCTCAAGCGTGGAGCCAAGGCGCAGGTTGAGGCTGAGCTTGCCCGTGCACTGGAGAAGCTGGAGATCGAAGATTCCACAGGTGATGAGCTTAGAAAGGCAGAACTTAGCATTAAGCGAGCTCTCCAAAAGGCAACGGCAGGTATTCGATGAAAACTTACACGATTGCAAAATAGAGCCTTGTCGTTCGCTTGCGTCTGTTGTTCAACATGTTTTTGCGTGCATGATATGAATCAATAATTTTTCTCATTGTGTGCCACATACAAATCGTACTTGGAACGGAGTGACAATTGAGTAAACACGATCGGGACCTTCCTATGGTATATCTACGATGTCAAAGCTTTATGAATTTGCAGGGCGACTTCCAGTGTCCACAATTCTTCGTCCGCGCCATCACAAAGCGCTTTGTCAGTTTCAGCAATCGCTATTGCGCACTTTGCCTTTTGACTAGCGGGTAACGTTGGATGAACGATAATTTGGTCGTGCAACTGGCTCATTGGTGAATAATAACACAACACAGCACAACTGCACATGCTAACCTGGACCAGTAACTGTGAAGCAGAATAGCCTTCCCGCATCAAAAACTTGACTTTTTTCCGGATAGACTCGAAGCTCTCGCTTTCTTGCTTTTGATTTGCTGGGTCCTCGTCTATTTCCATGTTGTGTTCGATATCAATTCCAAGTGTTCGCGCAAAGTCATCCACGATAGCCTTTGGGACCACCCCCGCAATTTCTTCAATGTCTCGTGGGGTGATTGGCGCCGGGGGGGTTGTCGATGCAGATAGTCGAGATGCTGACTGCAGGTATGTGATTGATCGACGAAGGTCGCCATTGGAAGTGTCTATGAGTGTGGTTATGACTTCAGGAGGGATGTCAACACCTTCTGCGGTGGCAATTTGCATGAGTCGAGTTGATGACGACGAGGAGTCTAGGGGAGTGAAACGGAACTTGGAACAGCGCGAAGCCAGTGGCTCGATGATGCTGAGTGATATGATCTCGAAGAGTGTCAGGAAGGTGGACTGGACCATACTGACCGAGTGACATAGTTGCAAACGAGACAAAAGCGAGTTATTCGCGCATATGTCTCCATGATACGTCGCAAAGCACCTTGAGCATCTTGGGTCATAGAATCGGCCTCGTCAAGAATGATAATCTTGTAGGGTGGGCATGGGTACGAGGCGCCATCCTCGGCAAATTTTCGTGCCCTCGGTGTTTGTCGGGCAAATGCCTTTATTTTCTCTCTGACAATGGAAATACCTCGCTCGTCTGAGGCGTTCAGTTCAAGTACCCTCTCTCGAAAGTTGTCCGGACTGAACATAACACCATGATAAATAAACCGGAGCCAACAAACAAATTACGCACCCAAAAAGTTGTCGCGATAATGCAAGAATCGTGGATGTCTTTCCAGTCCCCGGAGGACCATAGAACAACATATGAGGAAGCTGCAGAGATGATGAACGCGACAAAACAGTGCATGAAAAAGACTGACGTTAGTAGAGGACAGTGCTTTGCGTAATACTGTCACTGTGTGCTCCTGGGCAGAAATTTCATCTATTGTCCTCGGACGGCTGGCGACGAGGAAGTTGTCGGATCAGCAATCGACTCAAGAAGTATACTCACTATTTTTCTACCCAAGGTTGCAATGCCGGTGCGACTGTCTGTTTTACTTGCGCAGCTGGCTTGTTTTGCTGGGGTTGAAAGAAAGCCATTGGAATGTCTTTGATCGCGGTTAGAGACGCGACATTGGGTCACGCGTTGCCGACGCGTCTGACAAATTTATTCCCACAGGCCCATCGCGACTCACTGGACGCGACCCAAGCACGCTCTCTTCACGTCGGTTATCATGGCGTTACCCGCCTTCAATGTCGGTGAGTGAATCCAAAAGGAACGTGTACAGCTCATAGAGGAATGTATATAAGCTATCTCTACCCCGGGTACATCGACCAGTATGTATTCTGACCCACCACCGCGCGTCGTCTGTCGCTAAGCGTCTGTCGCAGTAGCACCGAAAACCCCCATTGCCGAGCTGAAGAACGGAAAGGTCATCTTTAGACAAAAGCCAATTTCTTTTGAGAAGGCATCGGAAGCCATGCAAGGTAGGTATGATATGTGATGATATCCGCGCGTTAATGTGCAACCCAGAGGTCGTAAAATTTCGTGAGATGCTCAACTCGCGTGTCCAGAACCAAGACCAACCCCTGATCAGTATACCCGATCAACACAAACCCATCATAGTTAAACTAGCACAGGAGAGGTATGCCCCTGATCCGACATTTCGTTGAATGCTGCCAACCCAAGCTAGTGACAAGGCTGCTGTCCCTTTGGCCAAACAGATCCGTTCAATTTTACTTGGCCCAAGCGAAGTCGAGGACACTCACCGTCTGAGTCTCGAGTCGATTCTTCCCCTTCCAGTCGTAGAGCATGCGATCAAGACGGTAATGACAAGGATTAACTATGGTCTACATGCTCCGGTTGGCCAGAAACTTCCTGCAGCGGTTTGTGTTTGGCGGTGGGAAGTGCAGGATGCTTACAAGGACTGGCTACCAAAGTCTGCCAGAGACAATGCTGATGCGAGACAGACAGAACGTGTCCAGGTATGCGACAGTTTCCCGTATGCCCCAAGTGAACTTTCTGACAATAAATAGGCTAGTACAGACTTACGTGTTGCCTTTGAGAGCCTTTCGCAAACCGAGCAAGCAACCATTCTCGATCCAAAGAATGTCGCTAAGCTCCCTGCGAAGGACGTCAACAAATCTGAAACTGAAACGATCACTGCAACTAACAGCGAACCTATGGACCCGAAAGAATCTCCTGGCCCGGCGGATGGTGAGGCGGTGAGTTTCTCGAGCATTGTTGTCCTCTGAAACTCGGGTTGAGCATAAGTCTCATATTTCGTTAGCACTCTGAGAACCTTGGACCGAAAGGGCGTATGAAAAAGGCCCCAGATCCGGAGAAGGTTGCCAAGGTATGTTACTGTTCTGTTGTTCGAATTTTTCAGTATTTAATTGTTCTCACAGATCAGAGATAAAGAAGAGAAAAGAGTTGCAAGAGCAGAGAAAGAAAAGAAACAAAAAGAGGCTCAGGATAAATCCCGCTCGATCATGGCTAATTTCTTTGGAAAAATCAAACCTTCCGTTCAGAGCTCGTCGATCAAAGACTCGAGTGTCTCTGCCGGCCCTTTCATGGATAATGACTTCCAAAAGACTTTCAGGCCGTACGTGTTGAAGAAGGAGGCGGAACTCGCGCCGTTTAACTGGTTCTTAGAGGAAAAGAGGAAATCTCGTAATCGGACGACCGGTACAACTCATGAAGAAGCCATTGTCGTCGACGATGAATCACTGGGTATTGAATATTCTGGAGTGTTATCCCAAGGGCTAGGAGTTTCGACCTCACCAGGCGATTTACCTACGGGTTTGCAAGAGTTTATCGAGGAACTTCGCCAGAGCAGTCTGAGTTTTTGTCTCAGAACACGCAAGGCATCTTTTCTCAAGACGTATAACCCTCGTAGTGTCCGTGATACCTTATCGCTGCTGAGCGATGCGGAAATCGCAGGTGATCCAGCACAAGTCCGTCATTTGCTTGGCGTTCTCGGAAACCGACAGCTCTTCCCAGCCAAAGTGCTCATCTTCCACGACGACTCGCGCCCAGGGTATTATGGAACATGGACCCGTAACTCTCGCATAGTGGGTCCGCGTACACCACTCGATCGTGATATATTAGCCCATGACTATACGTATGATAGTGGGGAGGAATGGGAGGATGAAGGCACAGGCGATGCGGATGATGTAGACGGAGAAGACGACGAGCCGGATGCTGAAGATACGGACTCGGACGCGGACAGTTGGCTGGTTGACGATGACGATGAAATTCGGTCACCTTTGTGCCTGGATGAGATATCTCCTCCACCCGTTGATCTGTCGATGCCTCCACCGAAACGGAAAGCTGAAAACATCGAGAAGCGATCTGAGAAGAAGCGAAAAGTGGTGGTACCACTGGCTCCGTTCATGAAAGGTCCGTTCTGGGAATCGCACATCGGTCAATGTCAATACGACCCTTTCAATGTATATCGCATACAATTTCTGAATGGTAGGGATCTTTGCTTTATGTCTAGCTAAATTAGTTTAACTGCGTTCCAGATGCACCGTACCCCATTGATCCCTTCACCTTCATATCCACTGTTTCTGAGGAAGGACAGGTTCCTGAAGTTCGTCTGTCGCTATCTGGGACGATCCAACCTTTGGCAATAGCTCCGTTGGCTTCTAAGCGCACGGTGACGTTGGTGCCAAAAACGAGTTTCCCCGAGGCACACCTGAGCGCATTAGTCGCAAAGATTGCCGATCTCGCCACACCCAACTTTACTTATCTCGTCGACAGCATTTACCAAGAGTTCCGTTCCTTCAAAATCAAAAAGAATGCAATCGAAGCCAAAGTGCGAGAAATAACTGAGAAGTCGAAAGACAAGAAAGTATGGGTTGTTAAACAAGAAGTACATGCCATGTTGCCTCGCGAGAGCTAAACTTTGGTCCCCTTTTTATTTCGGAAACTCTTATTATTCTCGTTTTCTACCTTACTTTAATATACCTGATAAGACACTCGTGATCCTTTAATACGTAGCGGGTGCATCAGCAAATATTGGAAGAAATTTAATGAGGTATTGCTGTTACAAAGATGCCAACTTCCACACATGCTCTGCTATTTGAAAGTCGTCACCATCAGAGGTCGCACAATAAACATCGCCGGACTCTCCACCTGAGTACTACATAATTATGATGCCAAAGATGATACAGAATGGACTACTCACGAATAAGCATCTTCTCTACCTGTCCGCCCTCACTTAAGATAGGTTGAAATCCCATCCCTTTAAATATCTTGAGACGAAGCCTAAGTGAGAGTGGTCAGAGGGTTTGTTGTCAATCAGAAACAGCTCAAGCTTACGTCAAACCATCCAGATCACTCTGATGATCTTGAGCCGGATCAGACTCCTCCAACTTTCGCATGGTCTCCTTCAACGCAGCAAGTTCTGCTTCCTTGCTTGCCAGCGTGTTCTCAGCATCTCGTATAGCTTTTGCAAGAGATATACGCGATGCGTCGAGTTCATTCAAGCGTGCAGCATGCTGTCCCACCGTTGGAACATTTGGTGGTCGTGCAGAAGATTTCCGCCCCGCGTCCAATAAACGGGAAAGCGCTGACGAGTTGCGGTCTCAGAGACACGAGTAGTAAGGTGGCAGAACACACATTTGAGATTTGCATAAGCCTCATCATTCTCTTTTTTAGCTTTAGCATGGTTGACCTTCATCTGCTCCTCAGCGGCAGTAATAGTAAGGTAGTCATCAGCAGGGTCGATAATCCGTGTCATTTCTCGTATAAGATTTCTGTTCCAATGATGAATCAACATATAATTCACGATTAGTGAGACATCTCGTACACGCATTCTTGAAGATCTTTGGACTGCAGTTCCCTGGTCATGATGATATACCAGTGTTTGACGAAGATGTGAGTGATCACATAAACGCGTCGCACGTGAACTTCACGTGACCGCAATACAAGACCCAATCGGGGTTTGAATCCTCTCTGCCAGCATGGATCCATCAGCACCACATACAGTTCTTAAAGGCGTTGCTATTACATGCGAGTTCGTCCCTTGTGCCAGCTTATAAGCACCAAATGTGGTACTGACCTCCTATTCTCCAGCGTCTCTTTGCGGGTTGGCTGGCGGTCTTTATGGCGGTCTTAAGCATGGTGCCCCGAACAAATTTCTCCTTTACTCTGCTGTAAATAGTGGAATTGTTGCTGCGACGTTCTTCAGTTGCGTTCTAGCCTGGAAAACTACAATGAAGTCATTAACCTTTTTGACAGGCATACGGGAATATGCAGTTAGCCCTCTCCTCGTATTGGCTCACCCTGGAAGACAATATCAAATACGTCGACAAAATTTACTCCATTCGGGTGACCCAGAATCAGAGAATACTTCTCTGTCTTGGTCTGATATCCGAACATCCCATTTGCTTGATTCTGGAATAAGCGGCGGACTCGCGGGGGGTATCCTCAATGCATGGAAGCGTGCGTCAATTCATCTGAGGCTACTGTTCGACTATCTCATCCTTTACTTTAGGGGGGCGACGTGGTTTGATACCCGGCCTTACAACTGGCGCACTCATGTGCACGCTGTTTCAGTGGTGTTTCAACGAACTCAACATCCTCCGAATACGCAGTGCTTCCGTAGATTCGGCTACTTCAGCTCAGCATACAGTCTCCGTTGATGTCGGTCAAACTTTACCAAGGGAGCTTTTAACGCCTGCGGCAAGCCAACCAATCTCAGTTGAACCATCTGCCACTGAGTCGCCCATCGATCGTATTCTTTCAATATTTGGCCAACGGATTTCGGATGAAAAATACTTGGAGAGGTTAAAGAGCGAAAGGGATGCCCACCTCCGCCGAATAGCAGAGCTTGAAGAAAAGAAGAAGCAGTAACTTTTTTTACCTTTCCTCGTATTCTTCAGTCTGGTGCAATATATCATTTTCAACAAATAGACCACATTTCAATGACGCCTGTTGCATCTTCTCGGAATCCTCCTATGACCATGGACTCCCCTGAAAACACAACTGAGTTCACCTTGTAGCTGTCCTTACTTTCACCTGCCCACTTGGGTTCCAGTTTTAATGTACCATCTTCGGCTGACCCGCAAATTTGGTACTGGGTAATCTTACCAAGTAGTGTGCAGGTCACCAATTCTCGTGGCCCAGTGAAAGCTCTGCACAAGTAAATTCAATACCGTAACCCTCTTCATGAAGCTGTGGACGATGGACATACAGCGCGACGATAGGGCCCTCTGCTACATCTGCGATGATTCTGCCGTCGACTTTTAGCCCTTTCCATTTGCGTTGTCGTTTGTGCCGATTTGAGGCTTCTGATGAATTTTTCGCCCCAGTGCCAATATACAAGCGCCCGTCAGCAGTGCCCGCAGCCATTATCCCAACTGCCGATATCGACAAACAGAGGATGAATGGTGGGGACAAAGAAACTCCAGAAGATGGAGGGCCCGCCGCTAAGGGTTAGAATGAATCAGTAATTTACCAAGGCGGCGACAAAATTTAGAAAACCAACTCAGGTCATCCCGAGAAAGCACACTTCTTTGCACAAAGTCAAAATGCAGCAAGGCATAGTCATACCCCCCACTGACAAGTTCACTAGGGCGACCTGGGACAAACTGAACTGAACCACACACCTGGAAATAAGAGTGAAGAATCAATCTCCGGTGAGCAACACACTCACGTTATCATGACATTGCTTCATTCGTGTGACCTCGAAGGTTTGCAGATCGACGACTCCTACCGAGCCTGAATCCGTGCAAAACGCCATCTTGGCCCCTTTCGTATTTATGGACAGCTAATCAAGACTGTCAGCATGCACATCTCAACACTCGTGTGTTACTTTACTTCGCTCAAATTATCGTCGTCATCCACACCTAGGTCCAGCGTTTGCAGGGCGTCCGTGGATGTTAGGATAAGTTTTTCTGTATCCAACGAAAACTGAAGTGCCTATAGCAACATCGCATCAAACCTGGCGTAGGTAAATGTTGTGTGCTCACCTGTCGGCCGGACGCAACCCAAAGGTGACCCGGTGCGGAGGTGGACTGGGTGCGGAAGGCAACGGAAGAGACTGGGCCTATGCCTCGTATCGCTTTGAGGACTTTGCGCGTATCCAAGGAATAAAGGCGGACAGAACCGTCATCTGCACATTGATATGCACCCGACTTTCGAAGAGAATAATTCTAGTCACATACCTGAGCCCGCGAGGAGCTGTTGAGGTTCGATACAAGATAGACAAGACACCTGTGCAGGGATCCGTAAAGTTGCGCGATGACGAAAGCCCATTTATATTGGATGACTTGAACGATCGGAGTCAAAGACTGCCAATTGAGTAGCCGCTCATGTACTAGTACGTAAAGCTTGCCCAGTTTTGTCGCTCTCTATCAATCCACCTACTACTAGTCTTATTCACATGGCTGTGAACCCTGAAATTGTGCCCAAATCACTCGACGACCTCAAAGTCATCTTGCAGAATGATTCCAAGATCAAAGTGGCAGGTGGGCTCAACTGCAATGCAGTCCGGCCCAACATCAACTACTAATCGTTAATCTCGTACGTACATAGGAATAGATGGTAATTCACTTTATGAATTCATGACATGACACGATCCTTAATATCTATCTTTTCTCAGTCGATGGCGTCCTGAGGGGAAAATATATGGTGAGAGCAAGTGAGTTCATCGGCCTCGTCGACTAAAGACTTGTTGCAGTCAAAGAACAAGTTCCTGAGTGCCGTGTCCTCGGGTGGTTTTGGATTCTGTAGTGTCATTTTGTCAGTCAATACTTTCGTCAAACGATCTATGCCTTGCGTGTTTTTGAACTTCTCGTAGCGGTTGGGACATCCATGATACGGTTTACACTCGTGAGCTCGCAATATCGAACCGAGAAAACGGTTACCGGGATGTTTTGGCGCAGGTGGATCTCTCCACCTACCGTAGGATTCCATGGGAGAACGACGTGCCCTTCTTTCTTGTCTCATTCTTGGACCCTGTCTCTTTGAAGCCGTTATGTGTTGATCCTCGTGGTGTCCTCCGTTTGACATGCGACCGCGCCATGGAAATGGGTATGGTGTGTATTGCAGGTGTTGAATACGAAGTAAGTTTCCCTTATCAACACGGGGTGCTGCGCTTACGCAGAAGTAGTACTTCAACTTCAAAGGTATACATTACAAGAAAAGCGCCCGTCATGCTCACATACAACTACAGAGACTGCCGAGTCTGCGGCCCAGAAAAAGTTTACAGGGCTTCAGCCACTCACTCCGGGGAGTCAGTTTGTTTTATTTATCTTGGATTAATGATCTGACCGAACAACGGTCGGAAGTGCATGGGTACTCCCTTCTCCGTACACAGCTGAACCAAGCATTCTTTAACGATTTGTTTGACGAAAGTATCAAGTTTCAGATCGAAATAGAGGGACATCGTACGTAGCGATCTGCCCTTGAGAAGCATGTCGGGTGCTCACATATCGTAGACACCGAAACCGGCCCAGGAGTGTTGGAGACTGCATTGGCCTACACCTCAGCTTTTCGTATGGCTGATAATGCAGTACTTTTCAAATTTTTGGCGAAGAGTATCGGGATGAAACATGGGGTTACACCAAGCTTTATGGCAAAGCCTTGGGGAAATGTACGTGACCCATTGACCTTGCAAGACTTGAGTTGTGACATATAGTCAGTTACCTGGGTGTAGCGGGTGAGCTATTCATAAGAACACATATATCGGATAGGCACGCTCATCTTCTCCAAGACATACTCACGTTTCGCTCCAAGATGCATCTGGGTTGAACATCTTTGCGTATTTGGACCCTCGTGGGAGGCCAGACGCTGCCTTTGAAGATACCAAATTTATTTCAGTACTCGGAGAGCAATTTTTGGCGGGATTGCTAGATGGACTACCAGATGGTGAGCCTGGACTTGGGGTGGTGCGTTGATGACTGATATTTTATTTCCAGTGGTGCCAATGGTAAGTTGATATGCCACTCGAGTTGGTTACTGGGGCACTCTCTCAAATAACACAGCTTGTCCCTACTATTAACGGGTATAAGCGCCTGGTCGGTGGAGAAGCGTTCTGGGCTCCAAACGCTGTTACATATGGTTATGACTCGCGAGGTTGTTCTGTCCGGATCATTTCCCCCCCTTCAGTTTCACCAGCTGCAACGAGATTTGAAGTTCGGGTACCAGGAGCAGACATGAACCCGTACTTTACCCTCAGTGCTATATTCAAACTGGGCCTCAGAGGTATTGAAAAGCAAATGAAATTGACAATTCCGCCCGTGAGTGCATTCCAGGATGACGCTTCTCGGAGACAGGTATGCCCCCGGTCATCGTTGGCTGATGACACGCTAATCCACGAACTCGAGCAGGAAATTGTCATGTTACCACGTTCACTGGAAGCTGCGACTACAAAGATGATGAGACCGGGTAGTATTGCTCGCGAGGTTTTCGGCGATGAGTTTGTCGAACACTATGGTGGAACGAGAGAGCACGAGGTACATGTATGGAACCAGGCAGTGACTAACTGGGAAGGTAAGGGCGACACATCTCGTAATATTGATTTTCTGATTGTCCCCCGTAGTGGAGAGATATCTCGAGCTGGCATAAGATACTCACAGAAGTGATTGGTTGAACAAAGTTAGACGATACTACACTATATCTTTTCTCGCACAGTACGGAGCCACTTGAGGAAATGAGGGACATCCTACATCGGACGAGTGAATTATGTACCGGTGAATACAGGGAGCGCACTCACCGCTGATATCTGGCTAGGCAAGCTACTCTCGGAGATGAAGGAGGGTATGCTTCCCCCAGGGGTGCTGGAAGTGGCCATTCGCCATTCCACCTTTCCGTCTTGCAGTTCAAGGAGGCGCTCTACAGAGACATATCTTCCCTTGGTACCCTTTTCTTCCAAGTTTGCAAGCTCCTCGTCTGCGGACAAGTCGATGGGAATGGAAACAATTATCCTGGTCCACGTTAGTGTTGGGAGATTGGAGAGAACAAGGACTTACCCCGACTTTGGGGAGGAATCGACCAAGTGAACGGTCTGGAGCACAGTAAAGACACGAGGAGAGACAGGGGGAGGGAAGGTATAGTAGAGAGTCCAGATTGACTGTGTTTCAGATATGTGTTTCACCAGGGCGACTTTCTTGATTGCCCCAATAAACCTGGTGGACAGTGAGATCACGGAGAATGAGATCACGGAGAAACGCCAGACTCTTTTTCGTTTTCAGCTTTGTTGACTCCCAGCTTGGTCCAGAACTCGTCAAAGGTGGCATCCTGCTCTGTGTGT
This sequence comes from Austroboletus cf. mucosus, assembly GCA_038093715.1. Classification (NCBI taxonomy): domain Eukaryota; kingdom Fungi; phylum Basidiomycota; class Agaricomycetes; order Boletales; family Boletaceae; genus Austroboletus; species Austroboletus cf. mucosus. The sequence goes on along the minus strand of JBBPST010000001.1, from coordinate 62,882 downwards.
TCGCTGACCCGGCAGTGCCAAGGGGCGCCGTCTGCAGGACCCTTTGGCCTGGACAAAGTGAGGACGCTGCCTTTTGCAAATGTTTTTCCCTTTTTCCATGCCACTGTGGAATCGAGAAGGTCCTTTGCGAGAGCGATGATGGTGTCCTCGGAAGGAATATCTGACGTACTGAGGACGGATCTCGAGCAGTCTACAGGACTTGTACACACCTTGCGGCCTGAGAGGCGTGACGCTCAGCTGGTAGGACATGGTGGGGAAAGTGATGGTAATTACTTATGATAGGGTAGCGAAGGCAACAAGCACAGCACAAGTATCACGAATTCACGGGCGAACACTGCCTGCCTCGAATGCCTTTAGGTTCACAAGGCCACAGAAACGGCTGCGCCCAAAAGAGGCCTCGTCCCTCGGAAGCTTTTCCCCACGGTTGAGCACGACGCCGACAAACTTGCGCTCGGTGCGCATCCAGTTCTGCTTGTAGAAGCGAACGTAGCCGGGGACGGTGGCGTATATGGTGTGGTCGCGGCCCATGGAGACCTGGAGCGGAGCGGGTGAGCATGGTGAACACGAGTGCAGGGATGGCATACGTTCTGGCCGGGGTGGAACTGGGTGCCCCGCTGGCGGACGATTATGTTTCCAGGGATGACATGTTGGTCTGGGCGGGTGAGCACGGCGGAGAGAGCGTGCAAGACGGTCTACCTGAGAATTTTTTGACACCGAGACGTTTTCCTGGAGAGCCACCGTGGTTGCGAACGGTGCCGCCAGCGCGCTTTGTAGCTGTGCGGACTGCGCCTGGAGGACGGTGAGCGGGAGAGACGGGGGAGAGCGGAGAAGGGGACCTAGCAAGGAGAAGGGGCTCCTGAGTTGCTCGAATGTGCGGGCAAGCGGCATCATGCAGTGCCCTGCCACAATTGGGAATATAAACGCGGACTCTCGCAAGCGCTCTTATTCCCCAACAGCTACGATGGTCCTCCTCGTCACCTCCGACAACGAACAGTTCCATGCAGACAAAGAAGTCGTCGAGCGCAGCGTGCTCATCAAAAACATGCTCGAAGGTATTCCCCTCTCTCCCTCTCGTTGTCCGATTTCTACCATGTCGATAGATGTCGGCGAGAGCGATCAGCCCATCCCGCTCCCCAACGTCTCCTCCAGCGTGCTGAAAAAGGTGGCTTTTTTCTCGATCAGCCAATCCTTGTCGCCCCTCTCGGCGTTTCCTCATCATCCACACACAGGTCCTCGAGTATTGCGAGCACCATCGCGGAGAGCCCCTTCCCAGCGCAGACTCTGACCAGACCCAGGACGAGACCCGCAAACGCACAACCGACATCAGCGAATGGGACCAGAAGTTCATCACCGTTGACCAGGAGATGTTGTTTGAGATCATCCTCGCAGCAAACTATCTCGACATCAAATCACTCTTGTGAGCATCTTAACCCCCTTTTCTTGCCCCCCTTTTCACTCGTCGCCAGGGACGTCGGATGCAAAACCGTTGCCAACATGATCAAGGGAAAAACCCCCGAGGAGATCCGCAAGTTGTTCAACATCGTGAACGACTTCACCCCCGAAGAAGAGGTGAGCTCCCTGCCACTCTTGCAGCGCCACTTGCTAAACCCTGTCCTACCCAGGCGCAAATCAAGAAGGAAAACGTAAGTGGCGGCCTCTTGTTGACAGCGGCATGCTTGTTGACGTCTCGTTCAAGGAATGGGCCGAAGATCGATGAGCACCCGTCGTCAGTTGTAGAACGTAACATATTCGATTCACTCTAGTTTTATTCATTTTTGCATGTTGTTCAAGTTAATCAATACATCTTAGCTTGAGTCAAGCTTGAGGGTGACGGGTTTACATAATCAGCCGCTAAACTTGCCTCGAATACGCGCCGTCCTGACTCCTGTACTTTAAGTTTATGTCCAACTTTCAAGTCCTCCCTTTTGCATTCTCGTTCTTCAACTTTGTCAATTTAAATGTCTCCAGTTCCGGACATTCCTGGTCGTCACGTCCCTCGCGGCTCAGACCAGGAGCTATGGCTCAAAAGCCATGTGGCGAGGCTTTGCCAGCTTGATCACGATCGGTCCGTTCCTGACTTTTCCTCCTCCTTCCTCTAGCTTAATCCCTTCAGCTTTCCGGGAAGTCAGCCCATCAGTTTTTCGTTGAATCACTTGGCAGAACTCGAACGTAGAGAGTACTTCAATCGTTTTCTCTGCCACGCCTCCCGCAGCTAAACCATCCGTACAGCTACTGGGTGTGCGAAAAGTCGGACGGCGTTCGTGTCTTATTCTTTTTACAAACCGACCCAAATTGTGGAAGTCAAGTCGTATATCTCGTGAGTCTCCCTTCTATGTTCTGTCCCGACACGACGATCGACGCACGCAGATTGACCGTCATAATGCGTACCACGAAGTTTCCGGATTCTGGTTTCCTCACCCAGACAAGCCCAGAGATTCGTTAATGGACACTATACTTGATGGAGAGCTCGTTTGGGACGTCGACCCTACGAGCAAAAAGGTATGCACTATTTTTTCTTCAGCGTACTGTACGAGCCTTTTTCCGCAGGAAACGCTTCGCTATCTAGCGTTTGATTGTCTCGTGTTCGACAACGAAAGCGTCATGTCGCGGTCACTCGACAAACGCTATGGGGTATGCTATCGCTATATGTTTGACTATCCTCGCTGACTATCTCGGTAGCGTCTGAAGGAGCGCTTCTACAGACCATGGCGCAAAGTCATGGAACAATTTCCTCAAATGGCCGGGAATGCACCATTCGAGTGAGTGGTCGTAGTGCTACCACAGCTCAGTTCTTCACGCAGATTCAGCATCCAAGTCAAAGACATAAATTTTTCTTATGGCGCTGAAGACATATTTCGTCTGGTAATACCCAAGTTACACCACGGTAATGATGGCCTCATATACACCTGTCGGGAGACGCCATATATTCCAGGGACAGACTTGAATATGTACGTATGCGAGTAAAACTTTACTAGTCTGATTTCCTGAAATATCCTGGTGCAGATTGAAGTGGAAGCCACCCTCGGAGAACTCGATAGACTTTAAACTCGTTCTACGTTTCCCGCCGTCAGAACCGGATCCTTCCCAGCCCGAGTTTCGTGCGAAGCCTTTTTTTGGCCTACATGTGTATTGTGGGAACGAAAGAGGAAAGCCAATATATGAGCCTTATGATGAGTTGCTCGTCGAAGACGACGAATGGACAAAGTATGTCTTCGCTTCGCCCATTGTTGATCCTGGTTGCCTGACGTTTGTAGGATGAAAGTCTCCGGGGAACAAATTGACGACCGAATCGTAGAAGTTCATTGGGACCCTGATCTTGCCCGATGGAGGATGATGCGATTCAGAGACGACAAGCCTCATGGGAACTATCGCACAGTCGTGGAGAACATCATTCAGAGTATTGTTGATGGTGTAGAAAAACCGATGGTTGGTCGTCTCTTTGTCTGTCTACCACTTCTCATATGTTTCGTTCTTAGCTACTTGCACGTTGCACGGCAATTCGGAGTGCGTGGAAAGCCCGGCTTGGCCAACCTTCACAGAGCACAGTGGGGCAGCCACCATCGAGTCAGAATGGTCGGCTTACACAACAATCGCTGCCAGCTATTCAATTTCGATTTGGACCTATCGCTGTTTCGCGGTGGAGTAAAGTGTCTGGACCTGCAGTTTTTGCAGGACTCAAGAGATAGGCATGCCAGCATCTTTGGCGCACATCGCTTCGCGAGGAATCTCGAAGCGTATCAACTATTGGCCTCTTATGGGCAATCTGCCCGGGTTACATCTCGGCGTACACCCAAAATGATCTTGAATACTGGGTCACGGCATCGACGGCATCGAGTCGTGTGCGCGTGCAGTACAGATATCCCGTCGTTATATCGGTAGTACTTACCGCTCGCTCAACATTAGCATATAATACTGTATTCGTTTTGGGGGCAAACCTTTGCATGATCGTACCACTTCAAGGATGGAACACGTTTGAGAGCAAGAAGGATGTATGGTCATGTTCTAGTCGTTACAGTACGATGAATAGGAGAGCATGTCCGGCTTTGCGGCTTCAACGGTGCAAAAGAGACGTAAATGGCAAGATTCGAGGTATATGCAGGACATCAAGGGCATCGCGCGAGCGCAAGCGTAAGTCGTCAATGCAAACGCAGCAGAGAAGCAAAAGGTACTTCCCCCCGGGATCGCCCATCTTTGTGCCAGATCCACGGGTAATTTTTAGGGAGAACAAAATGAAACTGCTAGGATGAATGTATGCAAGAGATGGGCATTAAAATGGAAATTTAGGTATGAAAGAGATGTCGCACGAGGCAATGTCTGAGATCGTAAATCATGGCACGGTAGATATCGCGATGGGAAATCGATTGACGAGTCGAGACGATTATTGAAAGAGATTTTGATCGAGGGAGAAGGAGTCTCCGCCCATATCCGCAAAATCAGGCTCGATTGGGCCTCGGGAGGACAAGCCGGGCGCTGAGATTGAACGTAATCCGGATAAGGGATGGACCGGACGACCTCCCCGGGACAGGGAAGACGGGAATGGGAAATGGTCACCAAAGGGACAAGAGGCTACACTAGTCTCGAGGGGCGTAGGCGACAGCTCTGGCGTCGACTCCACCGAGTCTTGGCCTAGACGACTACCCGTGGGGGAGTAGGGTGGGATGGACAGCGCAGCAAAAGCGTCGGGGGGAGTGGACTGTGGGACGGTCAGCTCAGCGGGGGGTCGACTCGAAAACACGTACCAGCGTCGTATGCAAGGCAAGGTTGTACATGGATAGAGGTGTCTGGAGTGGCTCAAGCGAGCCTCCGAGTGTTACCATGCCACCGGGAGAGAGGTCTTCATGGACATCGTCGTGGGCCTGGTCCTGGAGTGCGGGGTCGCACTGCCCGTCGTGCACACGCCACCACTCGATGTCGGCGAGGACGCGACGCTCTGCAGTGGCGGAGGCGGAGGAGCGACGGGGATGGAGGGGGGCGGCGCGGGCACGGGCGCTGGAGGGGACGGCGGAGGAGAGGGAGGAGGGGTACGGGGACGAGCGGACGGAGAGGGAGGAGAAGGAGCGACGGAGGGAGGGCATGAGAGAAGAGAAGGCGAGCGAGCACCAGCTAGTGGGAATTCAAAGGGACGTTTTATAATTTCTCGGTGATACGATGACCACCATCTACTACGGCCCCGTCGTCAACCCCACCGACCGCTCCTCTTATCGCGCACTCCCAAACTGCGTGCTCGCCGTCGCCGGCGATGGCAACATCATCTGGACACTCGACCACGTCGACCCGGCCAGCCTCGCCGACGTCATCGCCCGCCGTGGCATACACGACTACTCCCTCGTACGTCTGAACCCAGGCGAGTTCGTCATGCCTGGCTTCGTCGATACCCACATTGTATGCGCTCCCTCTGCCTTTCCCGCCCGTCGCTCATCTCTTTCAGCATGCCTGCCAGTTCCCAAACCTCGGCGTGTGCGTGTCCCCGGTTTCCGTCGCCGTCCTCAGGCAGCTCACTCCCACTTATCAGCGGCGGCGATCTCGAGCTCCTCGACTGGCTCACTACCTATACCTTTCCCGCCGAGTCTAAATTCAGCGACTTGGAGTATGCCGAGCGCATATATACCGACGTCGTCCAGCGTGTTATCACCTCTGGCGTAAGTGATTCAGCGCTCCCCACGCCCGTGTGATCTAACCGCTCCTAGACGACGACGTGTTGCTACTATGGCACCCTGCACCGTGATGCAACCATGCGCCTGGCGGACATTGTCCGCAACAAAGGTATTCCCATCCCGCTCTTCCTCTCCTCGTCCTGACGTGGCTTCGCAGGTCAGCGAGCATTCGTCGGGGTGCGTTTGTGCTTCCAGATCGCCACTTCGTATCCTGACCTATTCTGTAGAAATGCAACATGAATTGGCACTGTCCAGATCACTACGTCGAGAATTCCGTCCAAGAGTCCGTGAATGCCACTGCCGACCTCATACACTACATACAAGCATTTCCACTTTCGCCGGCAAAAGAGCCGCTGGTCCACCCTGTCATCACACCTCGTTTTGCGATTTCCTGCACTCCAGAGCTTCTTGCAGAACTCGGCGAGCTTGCCGCGTCCATGCCTGGTGTCGCTATTCAGACTCATATTTCCGAAAACCAGAAGGAAGTAGACGACACCTTGAAGTATTTTGAAGCTGACTCTTACGCCGGCGTGTACGACAAGTTTAACCTTCTCCGACACAACACCATCCTCGCACATGGCGTCTTGCTTACAGAGAAAGAAATGGATCTCATTGCCAAGAAAGGCGCGGGTATCTCCCACTGCCCCACAAGTAACTTTTACTTGAGTAGTGGAGTGGCGAAAGTTGGCGTGCTGCTGGACCACGGTATAAAGGTGCGTCGTGCTCGAATCGTTCATGTTTGGCTTGCTCAATGCTTTTGGCACCAGGTCGGCCTTGGTTCTGACGTGAGCGGTGGCTACCACCCGTCCATCTTGCATGCCGTTCAGATGGCCAGTGTTGCTTCAAAGATGGTTGCCATCCAAACCAAGTCGGGCGAATACAACAAGGACTGTGGGACCTCTTCACCTCTGGAGAACAGCAACGAGCACCGCCATCATTGTGGTCATTTGAACAAAGAGGGAAAGTTTGCCAACAAGAAGCTCGGTGTTGCGACGCTCCTCTATCTTGCAACCAAAGGTGGAGCGGAGGTCTGTTGTCTTCAAGATCGTATCGGTTCGTTTGAGCAGGGAAAGGCGTTTGATGCCTTGATCGTGAACATTGCGAGTGACTCCGGAAACCCTGCCATATGGGACTCTTATCTCGAACGCAATCCCGGTTCCGAAGTGATTAAGCAGTGGCTGGAACGCTTCTTGTTTTGCGGAGACGACAGGAACATCAAGAAGGTGATCGTTCAAGGTACTATCATCGGAGGACAGGATCATCAAGCATGAATGGCCGATGGCCGACGTTCCGTGTACAGGCTGGTTAATAATATACATGTGGGATCGCATAGACCGCGGAGCAGAACTACTTTTCTACCCCAGGCTTGGCTGTGCGATAACGCAGGCCCAGAACTCGGTGCATTTAGCATGAAGAGCACTAAGATAAGGCGTGTCGTGTAAGTCTAGTGCTTGAAATGTCCAAACTCCCATTTGAAACAGTCCTGCATGTAAATGCCACCGTCAGTGATTAGGAAATGACAAGCTAAATACGAGAAATCCTCACGACGCAGTCAACCTCTTCCCGAGGCACAGGAACCTCATGCTCTCCTCCGTCCCGACCCTCTGGCCAGGGACCTTCAGATTCTAGTACATTCAAAACCAGTTCTTTAATGGGGTGTCTTCGCACGTCAACGTGCCATCCGAACTTCCCTACAGTATCGTACACAATCGTTCGGCCCAGGTGGCACCGTGTCTCGAGCGCGTAGCCCGCCTGAGCGCATAGCGAAGTAATACCTGTACAAGCGCCCTGGGGTATAGGATCTGCATTGTGGTATACGTGTGTGACGGGCACGTGCGGCAGGCCTACTGCGTCTAGAGAAGGAGGTAACGGGAGGTGGAGTCTGTGCGCTGCCATCCGTTCACCCGGTGCTTCGAATGCAACCGCAGGCAGCCCAAATGTAGAGCCCAGGAGGGAAGCAAGACTTCCTCCGAGACTGTGACCAACCAACCAGATGTCAGCCTGGGGAAAGAGAAGTCGCAAATCATTGATGAGCCTCTGAGTCCATGTTCAAAGCTGCGTGCTGAAAAATGGTACGATGGCACTCACGACGCCAGCGGAATAAAATAGGCTTTCCTCGTCGAGTGCAGCGGAGAGGCATGAGTCGTCACATCGTCTATGGAAGCCAGACCAATCGTAACAGTCGCACACTGTCGCAAAGACCCACGAGAAATCGACACGAGCACAACAGCAGGAAAATAGTAGGTTGTCATTGAGTTTATCCCTTTTGGATGTGGGGCCTTGTAGTGTCGTACCCTTTATCGACACCACGACAGTCGAGTTATCTCGGGAGCGAAATACGAAGCCGCGAAAGCCGTCCTCCTCCCACCCAAAGGGAAAACTCTACGAACCGATTAGAAGCATGTGCCAGTTGATCCGAGTCCACTTACGGCGCTGACGTTCCATGAGGGATCGATTTCGTACCAGTTATCTTTCAAAGGGAGCTGGTAAGCATTGGCAGCCATCCGTCCGAGTTGCGCAAGCGTGTGCCTGTCTGAGACATCCGGTCCAAGGACTTGGGTCTCAACCCACTCCACCGGTTCACTCTGCGCTTGGTAGATGGACCTCCGGGCATGTTGAAACGCCTCGTGAGAGCTTGGCCTGTAAACAGCCGTCGGGACAGCTTTTAGAGAGAGCGTCGAGTTGAGATGCTGCGGAAATGAGCGATCAGAGAAGACGGGCGCATCGTGTGCCTCTGCAGCAAACTGAAGGGAGAGATCAAATTCCAAGAGGTTTGGAGAGGCGGCCGAGTCAGTCGGTGATGGCAATTGTATTGGACCAACAACGGAGAGGAAAGAGAGCCAGCGCATACTGTACACGGATATGACAGAGCGCCCCGGCATCAGTACAACACCCGTGGCTTCCCGTGTGAGCGTCTACTACTACATATGTAGATGGAATCTGAAACCAAGCAAACAGAAAACGTCTAAAAAATGGAATGCTCTAGTAGTCTCATCTTGCCAGCTGGGCATGCCTGGAAGCAATCCATTCGCGAATGAACGTGCTGCTCATTTTGGTCCGCTTCAGGATCTCGACATCTTCGTGGTCGAGCTTTGAAGAATCTGAGGAGATGACGTCTATGATGAACGTTTGCACGGGGGGAAAGTTCTTCCGGGCACGCTCTTTGGCGACTGGAAGTGGAAAGATGAGATGAGAGGGATAAAGATAAGAGAGGTGTACTTGTGTCTGCCCCAGAGAGTGTTTCCTTGCTGACGGCCAGGGCCTGGATGTCGGGATCGAAACCAGTCGGGCCGCACACGTCCTCGAGGTCGACAAGATCGTACTCGAGGTCGGGACGAAAGAGCATGAGAAAGGATCGTGTCTTGGCTTTTCTAGTATGGATCGATTCCAGGAGATGTGGGTGCGACTTTTTCTTGAGCAGCGCGTCGACTGGAGAGAGTTGAGCGCGAGGAGAGTGTGGAAGCGGTTGGGGTACCTGTTACGCCGACGATGAGCTTGCGAGTTGCGATCCACGCGGCCATGCTGAGGAGGATTTTGTGACCGGCATGAAGATGGTCAAATGTTCCGCCTAAAGCGACGACAGGATAAGAGGGAGAAAGCAAGGACGGTGCTTGTGGGGCTGTGGGGGGTGATGGAGGGGGTGGATGGGATGGGATGAGGACGTGTGGTATGGAGGAGAGCGAGTCCGGGAGGGGAGTCCCGTCGTCGACGCGGAAGCAGATATCGATGTCGGAGGGGAGGGTGTTGGAGGACAGGACGCTGTGGAGAAGGACGGAGACGTCGAGGAGAAGGTTGTCCTGCTGATGGGCGGCCTTGGAGGCCTGCACGTAGACGTGTGCGAGGAGGGTCTGGATGCGGGCCCAGGATTCGGTGCGCGGTGTAGGGGCGGACGGGGCAAAGGTATCGGAGAGCAGAACGATGAGGAGGGAATCGGAGGCGGCGGAGGCGGCGGCGGAGATGGCGCGATCGAGGTGGTGGGGGACGTCGTGTGCGTCGACGGGGGCGACGAGGAGGGCACGCATTAGACCGTGGGAAAGTCGGGATGGCGGGGTGGCACATTGTTACTTGGCATAGCTTGTGGCTTGGCCCATGTCAATGTCGTACTCCCGCCCCCGCCGTGACCGTCCGCTCCCTCTCTCCGTCCGCCCCGCCAGCCTCGACCACGAGCAGCTCGCCCGCCTCGCCGCTTCACCCCGTGACCTCCCTGCGACCTCCCCGCCCACCATTTCCGCTTTCCACATCCCCCCTGCATCCCCGCCATCGCACACTACTACCCATGCTGGCGGCATTCTCCCTTCTGCCTCCTTCTTCCGCCCCTCCAGACCGCCCCAATCACGCCCCTCCTCTCCCTCATCCCACTCTCATTCACATCTCCCTCTAGACTCACTCCCTCTTTCTCCAATCAGACACCATCCGTCCCAAGATTCTGACTTGCGTCGCATCTCAGAATCGCCCTCTCTTCGTAGAACAACCACCCAACTGAAGCGTAGTCGCGAGCCTCTCCTTCCGGTCACCACAAATCCGCCCCCGAATCCGCCCCCTCCCCCCCCGGAGTCCGTTTCCCCCAATCGCTATAATAATTACTGTCCCGACATCACACGCGTGTGGCGTAACCTTAGCCTCGACTCTGGTCGTAATCTGGTCCTCCCCTCTACTGGTGGCAGTATTCGTCGTTCTCACTCAGTTCACGACACAGCGCGCTCTTCACCTCCTCCAGCGCACCACGTGTCCCACCCCCTCCAGATACCCTCCAGTAGATCTCCCTCTTCCTTGCCGTCTCCCAACCACATCTTCATTCCTGATCCCCCCAAAACCTTCCCTCCTTTGTCTGCTGTCCCCTTGTCTCCCAAAAAGCGTATCTATCAACTATATCCCTCCCGTAATCGTTTCTTTTGTGCAGGTCGCCTTTTGACCGGCGGCGATTCTCCTTGGGCATTCATTGCATCTCTTGCCCTCGTCATTGCAATATCAGCCACCTGGTTCTCCACCACTTGTGTCTGGTGGTGGCACAATGAATCCCCTGCTGTCGCCGCCGTAGGAGCTTACATGTGCCTTCTCACCATTTCTTGCATGCTTGCTACTGTAAGTAGCCTCCGCGTTTCTTGTTCGCTTACCAGCACCTTTCACAGGCTTTCCGCGATCCTGGAATTTTGCCGCGAGATTTAGATCCAGATCCCCCTCTTCCTGCCATATCTCCTTCCGATGGTGGCGTTAGAGTGCCGTTTCCTCGAGACCTCAAGGTTCGCATGGACACGTGAGTTGCATTGTTCTCCATGCGATCTTCATCCAGAGAATTTGTTGCAGCGTGCGCGTCAAGTACTGTCTGACCTGCAAAACATATCGTCCACCGCGGTCGAGCCATTGTAGAATGGTAAATGCCATTATTTGGTCGTCATGCCCTTGCTCACTCCACCCTAGTGCGACAATTGTGTCGATGATTGTGATCATCATTGTCAATGGGTAAATAACTGTGTGGGGCGGCGTAACTACACATTCTTTTTCTCTTTCCTACTATCTGCAGTAAGTGATGTTTATGTTCTCCCAGTGATCTTCTCACCTCGTACCAGGTCTTGACTCTTTGCCTTGTCATCTGCACGTCCGCCATTCATCTTTATCTCCTTACCCAAAAAGACCACATTAATTTCCATGAGGCTCTGAATCGCGGCGTAGGCAGTGCGGTCGCCTTCTCGTTGTCAATTGTAGTGGTGTGGCCGGTGACTGCCCTGCTTGCGTACCATATGAGAGTGAGTAGTTCCGACGGACGTTGGAATGATCCGCTGACACAACCAAAGCTTCTTCTGCTAAATATTACCACGATCGAGCAGGTTTGGGCATTGCTTTTCATGTAGTCAAACTTGGAACTGATTAGTTTCTTTTTACAGATTAGGAATCAAGCGCACAAGACGCTGATTCCTGGTGCCCCACCTCCGAACCCATTTTCATACGGTTCCTGGCGGTCCAATTTCGCGGAGGTGCTCTGCCGGCCTGCGGGGTTCTCGTGGTTGAATGCGCATGGAGTGGTGACCGAGGACAAGAGGCTCGTAAATCCGGGTTTGGTCGAGGCTGGGTGGGAGCATGAGTAGAGTCGCGGACATGAATAATTGTATCTCCGATTTGAATGTGGTGCTCGGATGAGACGGCATTTGTCTGGTGCACTCGTCAACCCAACTGCCCTGGACGCGAGAGGTACGCCAAAAGGCATCGTCTGTGCCGACGACAAAGCGCTCAAGTCGTTTTCCGAGATTCAGCTCCGCCCTGTGCGATCTGCCGAGCGATAGAGAGATTTGATTGTCCATTGCATAACTCGGCAAATTCGGAGTCACGTCCTGGTAGGGTGGCATATAATCACCGGCTTGTCCTATGGAATCCTCCGTCCGAGACCCCAAGTCCAGCGACTCTCAGCCGATAACGAGCGCCTCGTCGAGGCCCTCGAGGAAACCCCGGCAGAAGAAACAGTCAGATTCACAACAACAACCTCCAGACTCCGCGCCGGGCTCCTCGTCTTCTTGCCGTCCTCCTGGCCGCCGGCTCAGCCAAGGCGAGTCTAACCAAGCCCGTCCGTCTGCCCCTCTCCGTTCCTTGCGTTCGCTCACTCTCATGACGTCCCCCAGCATCCCGAAACCCACCGGAGCAATCTCAAGACTACGCCCGGTTTGCTGCTGCGCGCGGACCTACTCTGCAACCATATCCCGGCCTCCATTATATGATGAATCACAACTACCCCGTGAATCCTTCCCCCTTCACCCAACACCACTCCCCTTCCACCTACCCTGCCACTCCCCCCATGAACGGTGCCAGTCCGCCGACCATTCCCACCCAGTACTATCCCATCCACCCCACTCCGTATCCTCCTGCTCCACATGGATATGCTCCATATCCCCAGTATCCGCAACAGATGATGATGTACGGCCCTCCCCGCCCGAATACCTCCCTTCCAGAACAGCAACCACCACCACAGACACAACAGCCACTCGCTAGTACGCCGTCCCCTTCCCAGGCCCCTCCAGCTGCGGTCACCGGCAAGAGGAAGCGGAAAATCGATGTGGCCCGCTCAAAGGACAAGGATTCCGATCACGAGGGCCCTTCCGGTGAAAACGCTCCAAAGAGCACTCCTCCTCTAATTACTTCTGCCACTCCGGTGGACACCAAGAAGCGCACCAAAACTCAGCGGGCATGCGATAGCTGCCGTAGTCGAAAGATCAGGTCTGCACACTCTATTTCTCCGCACACATATCCTGATTAAAACATCGCAGATGTGACGTTCTCGTCGACTCGGATCCCCCGTTCTGTCAGCATTGCAAGCAGTATGGCTTCGAGTGCACCTTCTTTCTTCCAATTACGGAGACACGCTTCAAAAAGAAAAAGCTCGAAGAGGATGGTCCAGCTGAAAAGGATAAATCCACTGACATTCAGCGGCGAAATACGTCGTCCCCCCAGACCGAAACACAGTTGGATCGTCCCGTTTTCGGTCCGTTTCATCGTCATGTATGCCGCCGATGGATCTGACACATAAACAATGTTCCAGGGCCAACTACTGCCGTACACATGCTACACTCGCAAGCTATGATATCTTCCCGCATATACGAAAGTTATGATCAACGCTATCATCACACATGGGAAGTTTCGAAGAACGGCGATGGTGTTATTTCGGTGCATAACATACCTTTGGACGATAAGCAGATGCCCCACCCCAAGGCAATGGACTTGCGGCTCGAACCTGAGGTCATTCAGGACCTCGTGAACGCCTATTTCAAGGATATTGCTCCGATATTACCTATCATCACACAAACAGAATTTCTTTCTAACCCTTCTCCGCCTCCGGTTCTTCTTTATTCCATGTGTCTCGTCGCAGCCGCTCGGAGAGAGGTACCGCAGTCTGTCTTTGACTCGATTCGGTATGCTGTCAATGGTGTGATTAAAGCAGAGGATGTCCTGTCGACAGCATCCATCGCGAATGTTCAGGCATTGCTAATACTGAGCATGGTTGGTGACTGTCATTCACAATACGTTCCTAATGCCTTGTCTGCATTATGGATTAGACTTGGTACGGCAGTTCGCATGGTGAGTGGTGACGCTAGGTGCGATCGTGTTTGTTTAACAAGTGGTTTAGGCCCAAGATCTCGGCTTCCACAGAGCAGAGTCGGTAAAACAAAATGTAGAACTCCGGCGTCGGCTGTGGGGAATCTGTGTCATATGTGACAGATGGTATGAAGAACCCTGCATTGTTTTAAAACGTTCTTGACTGACTCATGGAAAGGTTAAGTTTGACGTATGGCCATCCATACATGATTGACGTACAGGACTGTGACGCGCGTCTTCCATCCTCTGGGGACCCCAACGATCTTTATATGGATGAGCTCGTTCGGCTGAGCGTGATACTTGGCCGCATATTAAAGACGATATACAGGTATGATTGTAATCGAAGATGAACAAATTTGACTCTGATGATTCGTAGTCCTTCTGGCTTGATGTTTACGACGGACGAGATGTTGTATAGTTTGCTAGCCGATCTGGAGAATTGGAAAATTAATCTCCCAGAAAATCTCAAATATCGAGGACCTGATGCTCCTCAAAACGCAGGTACGACATGAGACGAAATGCTGCTTGAACCCGCTTACACAACCTCGCTCTATTAGGTCTCCTCCACCTACTTTATTCGTGTGTCTGTATGATATTTTGGCGTGTTTTCATGCGGATATCGTATACCTGTCCAGCACATCTTAAATTTGGGCTGACGGTGGAGACATGGAGTGCTCTTGTTCGGCTTACTGGAGAATCGATCGACTGGCTTGACGCCCACGAACACATGTACGATATATGGCTTCTGGTCGCGTACGCTGCAACGTCATGTGCGTTGGTTCAGGTATGTCGCCAATTGATGGGCATGTTTTCAGATGCCGAACAACATTTCAGTACCATACATGGGCTCGCCGACAAGACGCGGATGCTGCTGCCAAACTGCGAAAACTACGCGACTGTGTGCGAAGGTGGGAAGGGTCAATATCTCCTGATCATATGTCTGCCCGACGTAAGGCGAGTGCTTTGTTGCATGATGTAGTATTATGTCTCGTGACCAAGTAGGGCTTAGACCGCTGAAATTATCGCGCTTCTTTATGAAGCGACTCAAGGACCGCCGCTTCCTCTCGATCAACCACCTTTATTGAACCCGACAGGGGGGGTGAAAGGCAAGCGGCCGCTGGGGGGGTTAGAATACAAAAAAGATCCCTCGCGCCCCGGTGGTGGTGTTTTCATTGCACATGGGGAAGCGCGTCAAGGAGATTACGAAGGATTACCTCAAGGTATCGTTATCACGTCATCCGATGAAGAGTCTGATGGTGAGGACGTCGTTCTGCATATCATCTCTGACACATGTGACAATGTGTCAGATCGAGATTCACTCGGCTGTGGTGGAACGTCGCTAGTCAGCATTGCACCACTGACCTCTGGTCAGACGGTTGGAGAGAATGGCTCGTCATCCGCGTTTCCAAATATGAACCCAGCCTTGAACAATGTGACGAACCAAACACCTGGAAATGTGCAGGTGTTGAATGTGCTTGACGTGCCCCAGGCTTCGGACACACTGGAACAATTTGCGATGGCAGATGTTGGCTTCTTGGAGGGTATTCCTGGTGGGATGTTTGACTGGGGTGCGTACAAATTTGGTGCGTTTGGGAAAGGCATTAATGATACGCCACAGGGCAGTGGGACTCGTTTTTTGCTCGGCTCAGTGCGGTAAGCGGGACAAGCGAGAAGGCGGGGGATGTTGGTGGGCAAGTGCTGCCGACTTGATGGGGGATACAAGGAAGGTTGAGCGGGTAGATGCACTGACGTGAGGGAGTTTGGGCATGTATCTATTCTTGAACATGTTTGTTTTTCTGTAGCGACAAAGTTAGTGCTAGTTTGACATATCCTCCCGACCTAATTGTATACCCCCACTCCTCCCCTTCCCTCCCCTTCCTTCCGTGTATACCCTCCACCTATGGCCCAGGTCGTCCATGACAATGTTCCCCGCACATCCCAGATCCTTCCCACTGTAAAATGCTCCATGTGCGGTCAGCCCGTCCCGCTCGCCGACCTCGGTGACCACGTATGTCCCCCGCTCCCTCCCCCATCCCTCTCCTCCCTCCAAAAGCCCCCCATGTCCCCAAAAGCCCCGGCGTCCCTCCTGCCGCAGCGTCTCCAGTCTCTCGTCGCGAGATCTGTCACCCCGCCCCACGCTTCTGCCAAGCCCGAAGCAGAAACCCTTGCGCCGAGTCGTGATCCGTTCCTGCGCCTACAACCGGACATAGCCTATATAGCCACTCCAAAGTCGGCCAATATCTCCCTCCCAAAATCTCCACCGTCTCCGCGTGACAGTCCCCAGCCGCCAGGCGCGCGCACACCACCTCCCGAGCGCGTCGCTACTCCTGCCCGCGATGTCATTCCCCCGTCCTTGCAGCGAATCAGGACCCCTTCCAATACTACCCCCGCACGGGTCACTTTTGCAATACCGTCCCCTGAATCCGCTGGCCATTCTCTTCCCAGTCGTCAAGCGGCGATTTCTCCCCTTGCCAGAGACAACCCGCCCCCTCCAATCCTACAGCCTTTGGCGCTACCACCGTCCCTGCTCCCCAATCGTCCAAAGTTGAATACACCGCCCTCGTCGATCCTCCAAGCATCTGTCCGTGCCTCTTCGACACCCTCCACGTCGCGTTCGTCCATAGATAAATCTGGCGTTTCCTTGGACAAGCTCCCCCCTTCGTTGGATACCCGTCGGCCTTCTCCCGGTTCACCGCGCCCTTCGACGGAGCAGATCCCATCAGCTCTTTCTGCTCCTTTTGCTAGACCCCTTCCTTCCCCAAGTCCACTGTCCATTCCCCCGTCGTCCATGCCAGCGCGACAACCGCCGCCACCTCCGCTAACACTTGTTTACCCTCGCATACACCGCGAAATCGACACAAAAACAGGTGGCGAAGCTGGTATGGCTGGTGTTGGTCGGAGGGGCTTCGAGGCTGCTGCAAGGGCTGCTATGCTTACGGCGTCTCGCTCGCCTTCTCACCCCCCGCACTTTACGACTGGTCATCGCGCCAACGTTCCTCAATACTTGGATATCAATGCCACCTTTGGTCATGTCATACGAGGCGAGTGTTCGTGTCAACTTGGTGCCATACATCCTGACCATTCTACACAGCTGCGGCCATCACCCCACCTTTGTCTCCTAACTCGGCTCATACACCTTCTCCGGTTTCTCCTTTTCCTGCATCGCCTGTCTCTCTCGGTAATATCACCCCCATTAACAGCCAATCTCCTAGTCTTCCAAGTCCCCATGATACAATGTTTCAACATACCTCGGTCTCTGCTTCTAATGATAAGGCCCTTCCCCCATTTTCATCCTCTAACATCCGCATCGCGTCACCTTCGCGTTCACCTTCCCCAATTCCGAATCCTTTTGAACGTCGTCTCAGTGGAGAAACAGTCACTCAGTCTCCCATGCCAGGGACCAACATGCCTCTTCCATTACTCGACGTCCTCAAGTCAGAACTTGAAGCTGGGAATGAATCTGATGACGACGAGAGCGTGTATACGACGCATACGGACCTAAAAAAGGACGAGAATGCACCATTGTCACCTACGGACTCGGATGCTGGCCTAACATATGCCCATTCCGAAAACGATACGCCCGTGGTGATGCCGTTAGACATTCGCAAGTCGGCTATGAAAAAGGGCGCTGAAAAAGTTAAATTTCCAACTTCTGGTTCTCCGGATAAAGACCATTCTTCTGGACCCTCTCGTCAAACGTCAGGTGCCTCGTCACGGTCTACTCCCTTGACAACCAAGTCTTCTGCGAGTTCTGCCCGTTCTAGAAGCGTATCCGCAGCAACGCAGAGCACAACAAAGTCGGTTGGTGCTTTAGAGCGGGCGATGGAAAGTCTAATCGAAGAGGGCGCGTGTGTTTCCGTTCTCGCTTCGGGTTCTGTCCTGGCCTCTATCGGTGGGTCCTCATCTAGCAGAGGCAATGGGAAACCAAGTCGATCGAATACGGTTGCGGGGCCTGCCTCTCCAGAGCAAAGACCCCCCAAGTTGCCTACGCGTTCCCACACTAGTCCGTCTCATCCGCATGTTCATTCGGAGCGCGTGGGGTTGATTGGAGAAGTCGCCCGGATACGGAACGGGGGATCGGTAAAACGAAAGGAACGAACATGTGCGGGGTGCGATTCCAAGATCGACGATGGAAGGTGGATACAAATGGATGGCGGAAAAGTCTTGTGCGAACGCTGCTGGAAAAATATGTATTTGCCAAAAGTGAGTGTTCTTGCATGCGTATCATTAGACTGCTAATTCTTATTTCAACAGTGCCGACGGTGTAATTTGCCTATTGAAAAGCAAGCAGTGTCTTCGAGAGACGGTCAATTGAAGGGGAAGTACCACAAGGAGTGCTTCAGTTGTCACACGTGCCAAGTACTCGTTTCTGCTCTCCATTTCAGGGATATATGTCTGACGACTGTTACAGAAACCGTTTCCTGATAAAGAATTTTATGTTTTTGACGGAAAACCTTTCTGCGCATATCACTATCATGAAGCGAACAACTCTTTATGTGGTGCGCCTTCATGCGGACAGCCCATCGAAGGTCCCTGCGCTGTAACACATTTGGGGAAACGTTATCACCCTGAACATTTTCTCTGTGAATTCGACGATGGGTGTAAAGAGAGGCTGGAAGAATATTGGGAAGTTGACGGTCAAATGTTATGCGAACGCCATGCAGCTATTGTTGACGGTCACGATGGTGATTGGGCACAAGACCAGGATGCTGATGATGATACACAGACAGGAAGAGCACCTGGCGCAGACGAAGGGAGGATGATGAAGCGCATGACACGATTCATCGACCTAGGAGCAGGAGGGGAGGGCGAACCTGACATCAGGTAACGTACCGTATTAATCGGACTTGGGACTTGCTTCGGTATCCTATCATTCACTATTTATCTTTCATTCACGCACTTGTAGTACCGAACTTCATTCATACCTTGTTTCACCCGCTTCACTGTAACTGGAGATATACCATTCCCTATTTCGTTTTGTCTTGACCTGGTTTTTCTGCCTGCGAATCTTGGACTGTTTATGCGTCATTCGGCCATAGCGACACAACCTAGTTGTTACACTGTTCGTAATGCAACACTAAATATTTCACGCATTTTTTCGGATCATCCGCCCAGCCAGAGCAGCCTCTTGATGTTGTACTCCATCTTTGCATAGAGGCTCGTCGTACGCTGTGCCTCTGACACACTGATAATCCCAGGTATTATTCGAGGCTCACCACATGACGTCGATATGCTCACCTCACTATATCTTCCTCGGCGATGAAATTGCCTCCTGAAGTGCCACCCACGTCTTCGCAAGCCCTCTTGATGACATCGACGATGAGGTCGACAGCCTCTTTACATGATGTAGCACTGGCAAAGTCATCCGCAGGCTCCGCATACGTAGACCCATTTCGCATATGTACGGAACCAATGGGCAAGACTTTGAATGCAGCGAATAACGTATCGCGGTCGCCAGAGACTCGTGATTTGGAAGAAGCCCGTGTGTGCACCATTCTCAACAGTATGTTGCCTGCAACGGCAGTCGATTTGGGGTGTTCATCCCTAGCGCCGCCGGCGCTATCCGACTTTGGAGAGACATCTACCGGGCTGTTTCTATGGGTATAACTCGTCGTCCGCGTGCTGATCAGATCGGTGTTGAGCCAAGTGACGGAGAGGCCGGCGTTCTGGATTGGATCCCGGCTTGCTTCTTCGAGAGGGGACAAGATGTAAGCGCCTACGGCAGGAGTATAAGTACAGGTAGTTCTTTGTTCTGGATCCGAGTGACCTTTGGTGATTTTTACGATCATTCCAAGCGGTACGCGCGTATAGAGCTTCACTTTCTCGAGAGCATAGTCATAACTCTGTGTTTCAATTCAGATCTTGTGCAGATGGATTGGATGGACAAAAATCCTACAACGATATAGAGCGCACGAGCGCTCTTGGATCGATCGTCATTCCGTATGCAACAAAGAGGGACATCAAACCCACCAGTAACAGTACTTTCTCCTCAAATCTATCACCAATCTTGACGTTCAGTTGCTCTGGCGCAATGAGCGTCCATCCTCCCAAGAGGGGCTCTCCTTCCTCTAGAACATGAGAAACAGAGGAGGCAATAGCTTCTGCACGGATTCTCGACAAACGGATGAGTTCTCGCGGATCTGTCGACTGCAGTTTGAGAAGGAACTCTGAAAACACAGAAATGGATCTATATCCAAGCATAAAGTCGATCACGGCCTGGCAAAACCAGTCACTAAAAGTGGCGCTGTACATCCTTGCCAAAGAATTAAAACCGTCGTTGAAAAGGCCGCCAAGATCACGCTTCCCGGTCCTGACGGTAATCTAAGCTCGACTGCAACCGTTGTATCGCAAAGCGTACCTGGTGAAGTCACCCTGAATAATTGAGTGAGTAAAAAAAGCCCATATGCAGAGGCAACAACTTACTTTTAGAGCTGATGTTCCAGCGCTAGTATCAGCGTGCGTAAACTCGAGAGTATCGAGAGTGGTGTGCGAAGGACTCACTATGCCCGACTAATCGTGTCACCATTGTTAGCCCAGACTGTCCGATTTTACTTGTCAACTGGGTGCACGACGAACCAACAATGATGCAAACCATCGTTAAAGACAACGTCCATTTCTGATCGTTTGTTTCGGGACCCAGCAATAAGCCCGACAGCTTCCAATTGCATACCAAGAACATGACGAGCGAAAGCAGACTAGCAAATTCCTGAATACAGTATGTGGTGTTTGAACCAGATTCTCGTACCTGTATGACGTTGGTTCTGTCCAAGCAATCGATGCAGTTGACGCGGAAAACACCCTTCTGCTTCGATAACAACGCGTTGTCGGAAACCCAGAAATACCTAACATATGCATATGCAACAAATTTTGCAGGGTAAGTGGGAGTGCAGAAAAGGCACAGTCGATCTTACCCTTGGCTTTCAAACGTTCGTGCCAACTCGTCAATTAGCTTTGAGATGTTCTCATACCTATCCTGTTTAAGTCATTGTCACTGACAGAGAGATCTGACCACATACTTCATCCCTTTCGTTTCATGATGAAAATCATACTCCCAATAGCTAAATAGTCATTGAATGTGTGATGTGGAAATAAATTCATTGGAAGGAGACTGACTGGAGATCTTTGTTTTCTATTCGTTTTGTGTAGGATTTGTATGCATTCGTCAGAGTACTCTCCTTTCCCGTTTGCTCTGCAAGGTTCACTATCGTCTAGTGGTGACAATTCAGACTGCTGCTTGAACAAGAATTAAAAACAGTTTACATGCGGCCCGTAGACAGCGATGGTTCGCTGTAGGTGTCGCTTCATGGCATCCAAGTTCTGCTCATATGTGCGCTCCGGCGATAAGATGGGAGGCGGCTTCATACTGTATCCTGATTGCGTCCAATAAAGTGGAACTTTGGAAGCTGCATCGTCTAATCTACTTTCGGGAATGATTCACTCACCTGAGCCACGGATCTGTACAAAGCTGAAAATGTTCTCTATTTCGTTCCTCTGTTTCTCTATAGGTGATACCGCTTGCGCGTCGAGTATAACGTACCTTTATCCTCATAATCGTTTCCGTCTCCACAAAATTAGCTACACGAGCTTCTTCGTCCACACCTCTTCGCTGATAGCGAAGTCCGGCTCTATATCTTGAACGCCTAGATGCGATTAGATAATCCACACGCGAGACTAATTCATCGGATTTCGTTTGCAGGTCGAAAGAAGACACTTGAAAGTGACCTTGGACGATGGGTAACACGTACGAATGCATCTGGATCGTGTTTATTGAAAGCGCCGACTTTGATTCATGGAGATCACCTACTTTTGCATCCACAAAAGGTTTCGAGATCCATTCATTCCACCAGAACTCTCGATTGATTCGTCTCCACAACGGAAGTGTCAATGACGGTTCGGCGAGTGGGTCAACTTTCGAATCCGGATGCTCAGTTGATAAATTCAGAGGGAGAGCGTTGAGGTTGGCAAGCAAGCTTTCTTCTGTGCGCGATTTGAGAAACTGGGCATGCTTGTTCTGTAGGGATCTAGTTATGTCTGTTTAAAATTTATTGATTGGTGTCGTCTTAAAGGCAGAAAACTACCTACCAAAATGATAAGCAAAGTACATGCAACCTTTGACGTATTCCTTGATGCAATCGCGAACCACCCTGTCTTCAAGCTCCGCGAAATGTTCTTCCGTAGAGTATGAAGAGGATGGAACCGAAGATGTAATCGGGTCGTCGACGATAGTGAGTCCCCCCTGTGCTTTTTGAATGATAGAATCCAAAGGTTCGTGTTCGTCAGAACCTGCAATGGAATCGTTCGCTGAGGCTGAGGTAGGTTGGCGCCTAGAAAGTCTCGTCCAGAATGTCGTTCTGTCTGCAAGCGTCCTTGCTACATTGGAGTTTGCCAAAGATTCACTAGACGTTGGCGTCGATGTCCCAGATGACGGGAGAGACGACAGATACTCTTCAGACTGGATGTCTCCGATGGTTGGATTCGCATGAGGACTGACGAACTTTACATCGTTTTCAGCTATGGGGGTGTCAACTGGGGACCTTCGGGGCAGAGTTGAATCTTCGTCGAAGATGCGAGATGATGGGATATGGCTCGCGATGGTTTGAAGCACATGTTGGGCACGCTCCTTGACCAACGGAATTGCATGCACGGACTTGACTGAATAGATGGCATGGCTTTCGTCAAACACTGCGCCGTCGCATGAGTCACTACAGTTTAGCCAAGGCGAGGTCATCGACTCACCGCACCCGAGACGGGACCGGGCAGTGATAACTAGTAGATACGAAGCTGTTGAGATTGCTGTTTAGATGCTCACGCGGATTACGAGCATTTCTCTACCGTTGAAGAGATCCAGGATGCCTACTAAACCGTAAACAACGACACTCGACTTCCAGTCGATTGACACTGGATCATTCCTCAGCTCTTGAACAGTCGAGTTCTTGCCCCAAGGAATACGGATGCATGAAATGGGATGGGAAAGACCCGGTAGATGAGGGCGCATGACCAGACCGTCATCTGTTGCAACGATAGCGATGTGTTCGTGTGGGTGTGGGTGAGGAACCGGGGAAAGAAGAAGGCTTGGTTGTAGCCCGACAGCGGTCGCCATGCAACTTGATGGGATCGACTGTATGGTAGCAAAAAGGCGCGAAATTCATCAGGCTTGTTCGTTTACGAGAGTAGCTACTCGCTTCCCCTCTAAATCGATAATTTTCATTGCCGAAATACAATATCATGCTTCACCCACGATCGCAGGCGTTTGACCCTCGACACGAATATCATATCCGTAACCTTTACCATTACCCCCTCCAGGACCGTTATAATGCAGATCGGTGATGTCGTAACAACCTGTCGACAGACGTTAGAGCAAAACAGGTTACTGCTGATTTCTGTCATACCAACGAATTTCCAGCCATCCTCCTTTATGTGGTAAAGGTTGCATGTGTTTCCTGAAAACGCATCCCGGTGACCTGCAGCGTAGATACTCCTCCTTGCGAGTTCCTGGGCTTCCTCGACCGTGAGGTCCCACCGATATCCCTGATCCAGTACACCATACGCAAACGTGCTCCCAGATCCCACAGAGAAAATATCTCCTTTCATGCGCGTACCATCAGAGTCTAAATAGAATATTGCTGGGCCCTTTGGATAGATAAGTTTTCGAGGGGTGACAAGTGGCATCTGGAACTCACTGTTTTGTCCCAGCCGCAGATCATTGTGCCCTGACGGTAGTATGAAAGGAAGTTGATCGATGGGTGATGAGGGACATACCATGCTTAAACCCATTCCCTTGTAGCCATACACAAGATTACTGAGATATTTGCTAGCAGCAGACACTGAGATTCGCTCGCGATTTCTGAGTTCGTGGAGACGGCAATGCACGCCCAAATATGTCTCCCAATACTGGCAATCGGCTGATCCGATAGAAGTGAGTTCGTAAACAAATTAAATGTGTAGCGACATCGTACCTGCACCGCCAGCCATGGTTCCCAGTAAATAGGGATTGATTTCGATGACCTTCTTTACGGTCCCGCTTGCTGGGCAACGATATCAGGAAAGCTGAACGGTCGAAAACAATAAATTCCACCTATGTAGCTTCCAGCAGTAGCCCGGGAATCGACAGCAACAATGATACCACCTTGGAATCTGAAGGCTAGAGTTGTGGTACCGTGCTGGATCTTGATCTTGCAGGTTGGGTCTGCATGATCATCCGTGTGGAGCCTCAGGAAGGCAGCAGGCTATACTGATGTGAGACAATACAAGTCGTCTTGGCGAGCGCACTTACGTCGGAGACGGATGGGACGACAAAACTCGGTACACCTTTGGAGAGGCTACCATAGCCGGCCTGAGATCCCCACATAGTATCAGAACAGTCCTCGTCGTCGCCTATGATGGCGGCGTTCCGCTGCTGCATGCTAGGCGCCGCAGGGGGTGCTGAATACCGCTGGATAAAACTGTTCATGGTTGTGATCAAAGTCAGTTATCGAGTCGGTGACGCGTCGCGTAGTACGGTATCAAGTTATTTGACTCTGTTTATACAAATGTTCGGGTGTGTTCCAAGAGTCTATACATCATCTCTACCCATTCTTGAACACCTCCCTCGCCGACCCCTTCAACCCAATCTTGTGCTTCCCTTTTCTTTTCCAACCCCACCCACGCCTTTCGCAAGATATCCTTGTTGGCATACATTTCTTTCTCCCACGTGGTAACTCTTGTAGCTGGACAATCTCCAGACTCGGCTGCGTATGTGAAAAGCTGATCACGATAGTTCCATTGTTCTGCCTCGCTGAGGCGAAACCAAGCCCTGGAAAGCTTCCGAGGCGACGAGGCTCCTCCAGCTACGAGAGTATGCGATCTTGAGACCGCATCGTCCAGCTCTTGCTTCAAGTCGAGTGAGCTGGGATCAGCAAAAGCTCGAACTATTGCGCGCGCCTGGGCTTCCGCGATCGGCAACGGTGCCACTTTGAAGAGGAGTGTCATGAAAGCAACCGAGGACACTGGATAATGGGATTGCAATGGAAACAAATATTTAGCAAGAGGGAATACGTGGAAGCGTGAATTGTAGAGATCCGCTCCGGGGGCACCAGTGGAGGGATCGCCAATCCTTATCGTGGATTCATCGAAAAAGGCAAAATCCATCTGAAACCCGGTCGCCAAGATGCAGTGGTCGACGTTTTCCTCGACGATGCCGTCTTCAAAGAGGACCCGACCATCGTCGAAGAAGCGTACGGGTCTCCCTCTGATCTGAAGGGATGGGTCGTCTTCAGAAGCAGATGACCCTGGGGCGGCATGGATGACAATCTGAGCGTGATTGCGCATCTCAGCGACGATGTCTTTGCCGCTTGGCCCACCCCCTACAACCAACACTTTACGACCAAACCGCTGGGGCCGTCGATACCATGCTGAGTGAATGGCCAAATTATTGGTCATCCAAAAATCAAGTCCGGGTATATCTGGTATATTCGGGAGCCTGTAATGCCCGTTCGCGACAACCAAGTTGTCAAATTCTACAACCTGTCCTGTGGATACTGTGACTCTCCAGTGATCTTGAATCCAGATCGCATGTGTGACAGAGACGTTGAACTGAATAAGTGGGACGAGGTTAAAATGAGACGCATAAGACTCCAAGTAGGTCTGGACAATGGCAGCCTCGGGAAATAAAGGAGTAGAGGGCGGAAATGGATATTCCGTGTACCCCATGATCGGATGGGGAAGATTGGTCGTCAGTGAATCATACAGCGGTGTGAGTGGAGGGTTGCAAGTCGGAGGTGCAGGATACCTTTCAAACTCGATGAACCAAAGGGTGGAATTCAAGTCAAAGACGCACCATACGCCACCGACTTTTGAGCGAGACTCGTACGCGATTACATTCCACGAGCCCGACTTGACATAGGACGTCTGTGACAGGTATTTAAGCATGGCTAACCCTGCTGCACCAGCACCGATTACACAGATACGTTTTGACGGCGGGCTGGTCATGGTGAGTAGTAAGTTATGTAGTTGCGCTACACTTCCTCTCTAGTCATTACTTATGTCAGCATTTTGACCTTAATAACGCTACACTTTTCATCCTACCGTCGCCTTCGTCCGAGAAATGGCTGAAACTCGAGGCAAAGCATGGCCCCTTGCTGATGAACTCTTGACGAATTCCGTAAGATTCTCTTTTCTCTTGCTGAGTCTACTTCGTCTGATCAATCCATCTCCTACGAAAAGATCCTTGATTTGGTACAGCAGGCTTGCCAGTACAAGCAGCTGAAAAAGGGCGCGAACGAAGGTTGGTTGGTTGGTTTTCTAGTGGCATGTTACCATGTGACGCACCACACAATAACCTAGCCACTAAAACCCTGAACCGTGGTATCGCCGAGTTCATTGTGCTGACTGCGGACACGGAACCTCTGGAGATCCTCTTGCATCTTCCTCTGCTGTGCGAAGAAAAGGTACCGTATCTCTGTATCTTGTCACGCTCAGTCTATTTATGCTTCCGTTGTTTCTGCCTTGTAGAACGTCCCATATGTCTTCATTCCATCAAAAGCTGCTCTAGGACGTGCTTGCAATGTGTCTCGCCAGGTCATTGCCGCAAGTGTCACCAGCAGTGAAGTCCGTGAACTTCAGAGTCAAATTCGTAATATCAAGCTTGCCATCGAAAAACTCATGTATTGAGTTTTTGCGTAATTCTTCCTTGGTGCAGTACTACTCGAATACATTTATGACATAGTATGAGGCATTGTTCCTCTGACGATGGATAGCTGTCAGAAAATTACTTTGGTATGTTCTCTCTCGCCTGCGCTCGAATCCTTCTCCTGTAACCAGTCAGTGATTGAGGATACGACTTGACGACGAGTATAAGCTTACTCATAAGCAATCTTGTCGTTCCTGCGAGGCCATTAGCTATATAACAAAGGCAATATCGGGGTCTTACTTGAACATGGTGTATGCGTCGCTTTGAGCAGGATCATTGACGTTGGGATCATCTAGAAGGTCCTGGATGCCCAATAGTATCTAACGATGCAATTGTTCGAACCTGTTCCTTGGAGAATACGAAAAGTATACCTGTTTGATTGTGATAGCGGGTTTCCATGACTTCTCCTCGTCCAAGATAGAGAGACAGACGGTTCCAGATGGATACACGTTAGGGTGAAATAGTGGAGGTGTGAATTTACCTGCATACGTGATCGCGTGCATGGGAATACGTCAGACACTTTATAACAAACTTACATTTCGGAGGTTTGGAAGGGTAGTCTGCATCGCCATCAGCGCGTGCCTCTCGCTAGCAAGACCGCTGCTCACCCTCTGGAAACGTCATGGAAAGCTTGTACAAACCGTTCTCCCATGGAGTCTACGTGTAATACTCGTGGCACATATCACATTGAATTAGCGCTCCATGACATACCCCAGCTTTCCCCGGGATTCCGACTTCCCACTCCATGAGATTCATAGTTCCATCAGCAGCCTTGACGGGCTTTGCAAAGAACCCCTACATGACAAACCCACACGTGTCAATGAACTGAAAACCGATATTGAAAGGCAGAGGACCGTCGCTTTGCTACATTATATTCACAAGCGAGCCACACATGAGCAAAATAGTAGGATGATACGTACAAAAGGATGATCCTTTCGCCATTGCTTGCGTTCTTCGGCCAGACGTGGTCTGCAGATACCAGACATATGTGGGGATTAGGATTAGAGCTTGCTTTCGATCCATCTTCTCTCTAAGCTTCTGTGCTTAGTCAGAGATGCACAAACTGATGCAATTCAAATTTTGTTGATTCGTCCAAGTAATGTACATCATACAAAAATACTCAAGTATCCTTCACTGCGGGCAGTGGGACCAAGAAAAGCGGCGTAATGTTCATGTCATACATATAATCTCTTCCGAGCTCTGGACTGGCGACATCGTGCCTAACAAGAATATGTCATTAAAGCGTGGTTTCTCATTTCCAAAGGAGATACACACTTTTTCTTGATGTGATCTATTAGATCCTCAAATCCGAAATGGGTATTCCACGAAGGAATACGAGGAGGACAGCGAAGACATATAGAGTAGTCGCGCAAACCTCCAATCGACACTGACGATGACCGCAAGTCGAGAGGGTGCAGCATGTTGAACACTCGTGTGCAAGTACTATGTTTCGCCACAGACCAAGGCTGCTTGAGGTTGGAATCTGAATGCGATATCATATGGTGCTGGACCTGAAACGTAGTCAACGTATGACATGGGCCACCGCAAAACGAAGTACTCACGGCATAACGCCAGTTCAAAGATCTGGCTGCCCCTTCGCGAGTACCACACATTAAGCAAACCAACACAGGACCTTGCGTATCCATTTCTGTGGCAGTGGTGGATCCAGGATTTTTTCCGCAGCACTGTAGTACTCTATTCACCACGTACTGCCTCGGATGTACTCGAACACGACCACGGCAGCTCCAAGGACCACCACCCATTGCAAGACCTGCTTTATGTTTGGCGATGATCCAGGGATCTTTGGATGGTCCGTTCTCCGGTGTAACGAGTGTGAAACACGGATGGGACAAAATTTCGGGGTATGTCAAAGTAAGACCATCACCTCGACAACGGTGACCAACGATACACTGGAAAATAGATGTGGAAAGCTTGAGCCGAGTGTGAACAGTTTCGTCATCGTCATCAACTTTGTAGTCGGGAAGCAAACTGGCGAGTTCTCGGCGCACTGTTCTGTGCCATTCAATGATATATGCGCAAGCTGACGGGAAGGCGTCCCACAATTCTTGGCGAAAGAGTATAGGTTGAGCCGGTTGTTGGATGATGGAATTGATGCTTTCAGAGAAACCAATAGTAGCACTCGGTGGCAGCGGGAAGAGCGGAGAATTTCTCGGAGCGGTGGTAAAGGCAACTGTAGTGTACCGAGCCCAAGCATCAACAAAAAGCTGGCGTCGAAGGTTATACACTTGTTCTTCCATCCGAAGTTCTCGCCAACCCAACATGTATTCTTCTAGTTCATCCATAATGCTGTTGCGTACTTGGTGCGAGGTCAGCACAGCATACGACCAGAGACAGAATATGTACCTTGTTCCGTCATATCCTGGGCACTGGTGATAAAGGGATGCTTGCGAATACGGTCCCAGCCAAAATGATTGATTTCTTCTGCGAAGGTGGTTCCCGCGAGATATTCTCGGATCCTAGTCAAGTTCATTAGCCGAATCCATGGAGTAACAGATTGGACAAACTTTTCTGCCCGCGCCGCGCGCTTGTTGCGCATTTCCGTGATGCGGAGGTTTCTGATGTCAAGTTGCCACTGTACACCTGCACTCGCGAACTGGGGGTCGATGAGGGACGGAACAAAATTGTTATTTTGACACTCACTCGGTTGAGTATTTCAGTCATCTGTCTACGACGATCGAGGTAGGCTTGACGCTCTGAGAGTGGTGTTGTCGTTAGCTCATCCTTGAATGCGTTGAAGTGGGACATCTGGAAGCCACTGGTAGGTTTTCCTATATAAAATGAATTCACCCAGAAAACATGACTACACAAGTAAGCCACCTTTGGAGTTAAGAAATGGCCCGCAAGATATATATTGGCGAGGATCCAGGTTGAACGAGGCACAAAAAGCACGGTATTCGAGATTCCGCTCCGTTTTGACTGGCCTGGTGAACGTTACATGTGTGTACGGCTGCAGAGATGCTCTGCAGGGCTTACTCGTGCTTTGGTCGACATTGAACACAGGAACGAATGCGCAGGTGCCAGACTGTGTCACGTGCTTTCCGATCACATCCCTGCAAGCATAGAATTAGCATGATGGATAGAGGAATGCGACGAGACGTACCTCATAGTGGCACCTGTATCCGAAGACCAGAGAAACGTACTGGAGTTCATTTATGTCCGGGGGTGGCTCCGGGAGACCCACCAGGTTTTTCCGGGCGGATCTCCAGATGTATACAGCGGACCTGGCCAGAAGGAAGTGGCGAAAGTTCTTGCAAGTACGAACGAGAACGAGAAGATCAGTCGGATGGAGAAAACATAATATCTGGGGGGGATGGTAAGCAGGGACCGGTGTGATTAGGGCAAGAACATGCCTCGCCAATGACGTCGAGAGGCAAGCGTGGAAGCACGTCTAGTGCACCGCGTCTGGGACGATAAGACATTTAGGATGCTAAAGCGATGGGTTTGGGGTGCATTTTATAGAGAACTTGTGTGGTCAGCGTAGGCGGCTACTTGGCCATATTGTTACAGCGTGTGGTCGAGTGGCTGAATACGGTTGCTTTTAGCTTCATTGATGGCTCGACCATCGGCCAGAGCGTACTCGTCATTCTTCTCCTCAAAGGCTGGCGGTGGACGACATTTCGTCACCGCTAAACCGCCGAAACCGGTCTTCCAGAAGGATGCTACTCTCAGCAAGGCCATTCTGCCCCCCACACCGCCCGACCGCGTCCCAGTACACCCAGCCCTCTCTTCAAACGAATACAAACTCCACCACTTTTTTTCGCTGCACCGACCCCTCCTTCTCCTGAACCAGCCCACCTCTGCCATTTTCGACGCTGCCGACACTGCCCCGCTGTTCTCCCCCCAAATACACGTCCCGTCCACCGTCGACAGCCCTCCAGAGCCGTCCCCCGACGCCGATGCGGATGCCGCTCGCCAACTGGCCCACTCGTTGGTCACGAACCGCGTCGGCGGTGCTGTTGCCTGGCAGCAGGCCTTGTCTCGTCTCGGACTCACCACAAAGTACTCGGAGAATGACCTCACTCTGGCAAAGGAAACGGCGCAGGAATGGGTGACCATCCACGCCGACAGCACACGTCGAAAGAGGCGAAAGAAGATGAAGAAGCACAAGTATGTATCCTTGCCTCTCCCGCTGTTCGTCGTCTAACACTGTGCGTCAGATTGAAGAAACGTCGCAGAGTAAGTCGTTGGTTTGCGCCTCCAGGCTTTGCGGCTACTAATATCCAATTCAGCTCACCCGGCACCAGAACAAGTAAGGCTGTGGACGTACCATAAGTCAGTAGACACTTATCATCATTTCCAATTCCATGTGATTCTCGTTTGCCTGATGATAATGAATTCACCTGGCATCGTTTGGCCTACAAGGTATCAAAGTCCATGATAGTGGTAGCCATGCCTACCCATGCCCAGACCCTCACACCCCCCTTTCTCTTTCCCTCTCCTTCCCTCTCCCACCCACCCTTCCATATCTCGACATAACCCTTCCCCTCAAACACGGTTCGTATCCCCGGCTCCTCCAAAAGCGCACCAAACAAAACCATGTATCTCGGCCACTCGTGCCACCACCCTAAATCCCACGAGCCCGATCGCGTCTCGATTGCTTGTAACGTTTGTATAAAAGTCCCATTTGGAACTGAAGCAGCGAAGAGCGACGGTGGAAACGTGGGATCTACGTGCGCCGGAAAGTGTGATTTTATGTACGAAATGGGTGATTCAAAAAATATGTCGGTCTGGTCCTTGTATTCCGCATGTTTTTGAAGCCTTCATCGGATGGTCTATTCAGCATCATGGTTTCAAACCAAACACAGCAGCATACCCTAGAGGTGGTTCGCATCCCAAAGCCCACATCTTTCCTGGTATGGCAAGGTCTGGACGATGGAGGTACGCTTGCCATGGTGTGGAATGACACGGCATTAGAAACCCAACTGCTGTGGATTCGTTGACAGGAAGTTGCCTCAGGAACGACATGACTTTGATTTGACCGGTGCAGTGGAAGAATATGACGTAAACAGAAGCTGGAATGGAGAACAGCAAAATGAGAGCGGTAAGGACTTGAGGTCTGCTCCAGGTTAGTGTGGTTTTCAATGTAACTTTTGCATGTCGGCCTAGTATCAGCTGGGCAATGGACTCGGAGGCCAGAATATGCATCATGGGCAGCAGCAAATGAATAAACCGCCATTCCTTGTGTCCAATGAGCGAATAGACTGATATCGTCCATCCAATACACCCCGCCATAATATGTAACTTGGATCCGCGTCTCCCGAATGCAAGCCAAAATCCGTGAAGAACGAACGGAAGTGTCTGCATGCACAGAATGGGGAGAGCCTGGGAGAGGTAATAGTGCCAGGGACTTGATCCATAAAACGACGAGACTGGCGAAGCATTTACGAGCAAGAAGTTTATCAGGGTCAACGTTGGCCGGCCGTAAAACCATGTGTCCAGCATAAACACGACCAAAATGACAGCCGAGCTAAAAAGAAATGTCAGAAGACAGGTTATAAGACACCGGGTCAACACAGACCCAATGCATACGGTATCGCGCACGATAGACACCAAAAGCCTCACGTTTCGCTTGACACGCCACAAAAGAATAGTGTACATGTATATCCAAATTATAGAGTTAGTTGGTCGGATGGCACATGTGATTGCTGCCATTACGGTGCTCAATCTAAGCTTTGCCCTTCGTGAATTCGTAAGATGGTCACAGACAAAAACACGCAACGAGACGCACAAGTCAACCAGGGAGGAAGACGCAGCTAAAACATCCCATGGGAAGTATCCCAGGGCCATAGTGGTGAGGGAAACCTCCAACGAATTGGACAAAGATCTTGACAAGGACAAGGAATGAAAGAAAGAAGTCATAGAAAGGATGTACTAAAAATGCCGGTGAGTCGATGACGCCAAGATGCGAACATGCTTACTGATAACATTGCGCGATCAGTGATATCCTTGTCAGGGGCGTCGTCGAGGACAGTGCTGGCTAACTGTGGTACCCAGATGTCTGTGAGAGCGGCGAGCAAGCCGTGGAGCACCCTTGGTCCAGCAACCTATTGATATCAAATTCGTCAGTTGAACGAGGACGTGCCAGAACCTACCACCAACGAAGAGTATACATCTAATCCCGATACCCTCAGCAACCAGTAGACCGGAATGTTCAGTGCGGGGTATAACATGCTCCTCAGAGGCTCAGGGTTCGCCCACTCCCAGGTGAGGTAACCATAGCCGAAAACATAACTGTGTGCAGGCTCAAGTGCTTGGAAATATTCGTCGGGTTGGAAATAACTTTGAGTGAAAAGAGCGACAAGAACGCGAAAAAGAATGCTGTAGAGGATCATTGACTAGCAATGGATGAACGAAATTATCAATACTGTTCGCAACGCTGTATGTTTTACTTACATTGAATTATCCAAGCACCCCGCAGTGGCTGCAGGAGTTAAGAGTAAGCTATACTACTTACTAAATTGGGCGACAAGGTCGAACTTCGGGTGACAAAATTCAAGAATGGGAGAGTTACGTAGTAAGTTTATTTGCGTGATCATCAGCGTAAAATACACGTCCGCTCGGGTATATCTGAGAAATAAGTCAAAACCTAGTAGCTACATCCAGGTTCAGTGGCAGTCCCTCCAAGTCCAAAAGGTAAAAGAAATAAATGTCACAACGAATCGACCCTGAGATAGTCCCTGTAACCACCGTACGCAGCCCGAGCGTCCTCGTACAGCAGCTCCAACAAAGCCTGTTCCTGCTTGGAGAACCCATCCATTTTCCCGTCGTCACCCTCGAACAAGGACAGGCCGTTTGGGTAGTTCAACTCCTTCAAAATAGCCACTTTCCACTGCTTCCACACCTTGGTGTCATTTGGCAAAAGCTCATTAAGCAGTCCTGCTGGGTCTTGCGGCCGAAGGACAAGGAGCATGAACACCACCGCACTCGTGCGCGTCCCCAATGTGTACCTTCTCAACTTCGGGTTCTCTAGAATCCTCTCGAACAGCATCTTGCGATCCACCTTTTCCTTGTCTGACGAGCAAACCCAAGAACTGTAGACCGCCGAGACGCCCAGCGAAATCAGGAATAGGACTTGGCCAAATAGCGACGCTTGTGGGATGAGGAGGAGCTGGGAAATACATTGGATAAAGAAAAGGACGGAGCAACATCGTACGAGATAGAGATGTGTCTTGCTCGAGAAGCGGAGCGAAAGCTTGCCGCGGGTGATGGAGTTCACGGCACCCTCGGATCCTTTCAACAGGACGATGTCCTTGTCCGAACCGAGGATTCCGTCTCCGGCAGGCGAACCACTTGCAGGCTCTGGATGTGTGAATACGAGATCTGTCGAGCCGAGAACGAGGCAGGATAGTCCGCTCGCGATGATGCCGACGAGGATCAGTAACGATGCGTACCAGTCCCTACAAATGGCGCAAAGTGCGCACGTACCAACACTAGCAATGATAGGAATGCTGGCGGATATAGGAGTGGAGGTACTCGGAGCTGCAGGATGCATTTCGGATGCAGGGGTTTGATCGAGAACAGCGATGGTGATCCTGATGGGTTGCGTCTTCCTCCCTGGTACTATGCTCCCATCTGAACTCCAAGCGGCACATTCCTTCATAACCAACGCCGCAAAATAACTCGTCTCCTCGATTACGGTGCCCGAATGAGCAGCCCTGAACTTGGGTCCCTTGGAAGTACCCAATTGCAATAATGCTGCAGGGTCGACGTGGACATTCTGTGAGAGCGACTTCCAAAAGATGCTGCCATCGAGAATGTTGTGGATCGAAGTGAATTTTGCGAACGAGCTGAGTCGCTCGAAAATCCGGAAAGAGCCAGGGGTATTATACCAACCCAGCCACCGCCTGTTTTCATAAATGTGGACGGCAACCATGGTCGACACAGCGTCGTCTCCGCCAAGCAAACCAGCTACACCTGACATGTCGAGCGAAAAACGGGAAGGTTTGTTGAGCAGGAGCGAGGGAATTATGGTAGAAGGACCTTGGTCCGTCATTAGACTAGAGGCGTGAGCCTGGGGAATGAACATGGCGTAGGCGGAAACGTCCAAGGTCTCGTCGATGAGAGATGGTAAGACTGTGGAATCGAGTGCTCGCTTGAAGTGAGAATGAGCTCCCTGCAACATGAGGATTCTTATACATTTGTTGAAAGGCACGAGACCTGCCTGCATCTGTCGCTGTCGCTTGGCACCAGCGAGTTCTGGAAGAAAACCACGACGTCACCTTCCAGTGCATGCGGTGAAGCCTTGCAGTGAAGTTCGGGCATCCAGAAGAGGCAATATTGTACTGCATTCCCGCTCAAAGCACTGACGGCGACATATTTGACAAACCAGTGTCCATTGCAGCTTACTGCCATCGATGCAGAGAAGGCAATGTCATATGAACACAGCAACATCGCTCTCAGCGCCAGCAGCCTAAGTAAGCAACCTGCAAGTCCCCTCCCCCGCCCATGGGATCCAACTAAAAAAAACAGCAAATAGCCACGAGCGCTCCCACAGAGACTTGTCCGGACTTTTCATTCGAAATAAGGAAAACACAGCTATCGGGCATATGGTGTAGCTGGTTATCACATCCGCTTAGCATTAATACTCACTTGCGGGGGGTCTCCGGTTCGAGTCCGGATTTGTCCACTTTTTGTCTCCACGGCTCGACTCTTAGTCTTTAGAATGCACGTCAACTAGGTGTTGTCGAGCAACACTACGAAGTAGGCAGGATCTCCAGTTATTTGTTTTCTTCCAACCTTTGTTTTCGAGATGGCTTTCCGCAGATGGTCGGGTGGCTCGTTCAACGATAATTAGATCGGCGGCGAGCGCGCAGGGAAAGACAGAGGACCAGTTGGTTTGTGATGAACAAACAAGGAAATTGGCCCGAGGTCTAAGCGCTAGGAGCTCAGGCTGTCTTGGGGAAGGAAGGTGAATCAATGGTCATGGGAGATGCACGGTCGGGAACTGTGGCAGGAGATCGCAGGGGTGGTTTGTTGACAAGAAAGTGTTGTTTAGTACTGGCCGAGCCTTGGCTTACGCTAGACCACGTTTAAAATGATTGGCTGTGACCGGGGTTTGTTGTCGCCGTTGCTTCTGTGGTATTTCCTCCACGAGCCACTTTGAATCTGGAAGGCTTCGCTCCATGGGCAGCGGTCGACGTCTCTGTAGATCAAGATCTTGCTGCAGGAAGATACGATGGTAGGTGGATCAAAATCTGGGCCGCGATTCTGAATTCTGCCCGTTCTCAGCACTCCTTTGACAGTTTCGTCCTCACTCCTACTCTCTCCAGAAGATCCTCCGACCAGTTGATCATTTTCTAGGTTGCCCAATCGTACAGAATTTTGAAGTGACTTTTGACGAGACGCTGGAATAATGGTTTGTCTGATCGATGTAGAAACTAGACTATGTGATTCGTTGTAGGCTGCTGTCATTCGATTTACTCGGAAACGCGACCATGGTAGCTGTTCTTTGAACTGGAATCTAAAGTGTTTCTAGTCATAATCAATGCATAGCAATTCGTGCGACTCACAACTTCGCCTTGATCGTAATCGTCAAGAGTCACTATTGCTTTACCGATAACATGTTTTTTCTTGTGGTACTCCAAAGCAATCACACGCTTGTGTTATGCAATATCAAAATCGAAACCTTCTTCCAACGGCTCATCATCTGACGAGTGGCTGTCGTTCGAAGAGAACTGGTCCTTTTCATCTGAAGAATCATTTTCCTCGTGCGGCGAAAGAGAGACAGACTCATCGTCTAGGTCTGTATCGTTAAGGAAGGAAGGAGTCGCAGCAGGACGTCGCTCCACTACACGCATTTTCATCCACTTCCTCAGTACACACCAGAGGCACGCAGTCTGGGGCACGTAATCTACCAGGAGCAACGTCACCCCAGTCGATCTGGTGCCGCCGGTCAACTGTAGATCCTTTGTGCTGGTCTCCACAGTTGGTGCATCCGCAAATGATACACTTTTCTTTGCGACTGTGGATGTAACCTGTGGATGTGAGCTCCTGTTTATCCTCCACCGTGCGTTCAGCATGCCGAACGAAGGCCTGTCCCTTCTTCTTCTGCAACTCTCGTGCACCTTTCAGCCGATCCGATCCAACCTTTGCTGACTCCTTTAAATTTCTTGTTGTTTCCTTCCGCTCCTCCTCTGCTGTAAGTATTCCTCTTCCTTGAGCAAATCTAGAATGTGATCGCGTTCCAGCCTGGGTCACTCCTCCTTGTCAGGCGGTAAGAGAGAGAGAGCGGAATCAGATCTTCTTCTTGAATAGGACATCTGAGGGTTCTCATCCACATATTCTGAAATATCGATGATGGGAAGGCAAAGGTTGTGGTCTTCTGGAATTGGGAATCGAGTAGGTTACGTTTCCGAGACGCATGTACCTGGTTAGGTTGGCCTTCTGATGTTGATATTTCGCTGATTTTTCCGATAGTCTGCAATTGCTCCGTGGATACCAGTGGGGTATGGAATGCCCTATTGAGCCGAGTAAGTCACGTAAATCTGTAAAGAAATACGACCAAAGGAAAGAAAGGATGTGCTTTATAGATCTTCCTATCACCGAGGTCGTCGGTGCGTACGAGAAAAGCCTATGGATCACGTGAGGTGGTGGGCGCATGTTATCGTCACTTGCATTCCGCCATCATGGTCGTCACGCATGCTGTTGTACCCGGTCCTCACAGGAAAATCCAGAGAGGTCTTAAAAAAAACGAAACAGCCACGAATGCCAGCTCAGAATCAAGCTCGACGAAACAATGTCATGTAGACGAGGACGAAGACATGCAACTAGAGCCCATCGTCCAAGAATCCACGCCATTAGAGATTGCCGCACAGGAGGACGATGATCTTGAAATTGACGTTGATGTCGAGTCTGCTCTTCAACCACCTTCAGTACCATCATTTCCCGCTCTCCCTGCGTCGGCTGTACAATCCACGACACTCAAACCGGAGACCCGACGGATTCCTATACCGCCGCATCGCATGACACCGATTAAAAAAGATTGGGTAAACATATTCTCGCCCCTCACAGAGGTCCTTGGGCTGCAAGTTCGGATGAATATTCAACAGCGATGTGTCCAGATCCGAGTACGTCTTTACATGTCCTCTGAAGCAGACCTAACATGATATGTAGACGTCGAAACACACAAAAGACACCGGTTCGATTCAAAAAGGTGCCGATTTTGTCAAAGCCTATGCACTAGGGTTTGACGTTAATGTAAGTGATGCAAGTTATGCGTGACCTATCTGACCGTCAACTTTTCAGGACGCCATCGCACTTCTCCGTTTGGACGACCTTTATCTCGACTCTTTTGAAATCAAGGATGTGAAAACGCTCCATGGCGACCACTTGTCGCGTGCCATTGGTATGTAATTTTTCATCCTATGGGTCATTCTTCATCAGTTCTCTAGGTCGGATAGCAGGACAAGATGGAAAAACAAAATTCACAATCGAAAACGCAAGCCGCACGCGAATTGTCCTTGCAGACACGTTTGTTTCATATTCAATGTAATTTTCCTTGTCTGATCTGTTAAACTAGGAAAATCCATATCATGGGATCATTCCAAAACATCAAAATTGCACGAGATGCAATCGTGTCCCTCATCCTTGGTTCACCTCCGGGAAAGGTCTACGCCGGATTGAGGACCGTGAGCAGTCGAATGAAACAACGGGCTCTATGATAGATTATGTATATATGGAACTGTGCACCGTATTACATTGTCGACCAGCCAGTTGACTGCGAAGAGAAACAAATTGGGTAGAACACTACAAGAGTGACAGGCACAGATTCGCCGAACGACAACATGATGTGGCAGCGAGTTTGACAAGCGGCTTTTATTTAATTCTACATCCCGTGAGTTTTACCTTTCTTTTTTGACTTGGCGTACTGGTCAGCCGTGGTCCGATTTAGCATACTGCGTAGGTTAGCCTCCCACGTGGTTACCATGACCCAAAACTTACTTCTCCCAGGCAGCACGGTCAACGGGTGGATCTTGTCCGTCCCCAACCATGACCATCTTTCCTTGGCTCGGAACTCCATTTATGACAAAGAAGATCCATCCGGGGCCTGGCGGGTAGATATCACCGTGTGGCGGCCCGATGATGATCATGTTTCCGTCGCGTGAAGATGAAACCACGAGATACACAAGCCTGGAATTCGCGTGTACTGCGTGCGTGAC
Source organism: Austroboletus cf. mucosus (assembly GCA_038093715.1). Classification (NCBI taxonomy): domain Eukaryota; kingdom Fungi; phylum Basidiomycota; class Agaricomycetes; order Boletales; family Boletaceae; genus Austroboletus; species Austroboletus cf. mucosus. Next base: position 24,303 of record JBBPST010000001.1, on the reverse strand, counting down.
AAAGCCCAGATCCATCAAGGCAACTTTATAAACCGGATTAAGCGATGACATTTAAAAAACAAGAAGGAAAATAGAAGGAAAAAAAAAGATTTACCCTTGATCATAGTTTCTGTAGCATTCGTCCCCAATGGTATATCGACATACATCTCGAACGGTTGAGAATAGTGAATATTGTGAGGTATCCGGGTGATAATTGGCCGTTTCGCTTTCATAAAAGGTGGCTGGAATCGCTCCACCCTGTACTCCGTCCCAAACTTTTCTTCGCTCCTGTCTAGATTTGGATTGCTTCCCGTGACCAAAATGTCGGCAGCAGGCGTTAGCGTCGCTACTGAATGATACATCCGAGGTATTAAACTGGATCTCATACCCGCGGTGGAGAATCGTCGGCCAGGGGGTGCATCGGGTGTGTATAGAACCGGTGTCAGATTGGGGCTGTCCGCATTCGACTCTCCAACTTGTCCTTTGACATTTCCGTATCCAGAAATACCGGACTGGGCGCCATTGACAATAAAGACTTGCCCAGTCGGGAGTAACACTGCGTCAGGCATATGCCTAGGTTCGGGAAGTTGCTCTACTTCCCATCCAGCAGCAATGCCAGCATCGGTCAGTGCCATCCTCGAACATTGGTTGGATGCGACATCCTGGGACGATATCTCGTGACCGGGTGTGGTGTCATCTATAGTAGAACCACCGCATATGAGGACCTCTGGTGTATAGGCTCCTGGGGATAAAGGGAGAAGAAGTCCGACACCGGCCATGGGATACGTGACACGAACGCCGTTGGGTATTCGTGGGAGCCTTTGTTCAGTGTTCGCTTTCCAATCGTAGATCATAGCGTCCCGGTTCGCTGCCATGAACACTCTACCATCCGGAAGAGCGAAAGCGATCGGGAATAGGTTGGCATTGAGCGTATCGACCAAGAACGGCAAGTATATCGGCAATCCGTTTGAACCGTGGATCGATTTTGGTGGCCAGTACTCCACAGTTGGATTATTGACGGTCGCATTATTGATCCAACCACCCTTTTTGGATCCCCCAATGATCATGGCGCTCCCATCAGAGAGTCTGAGAACGGTATTGTACCACCTAGGGCTTGCCATTCGGATACGCGCATGATTCTCGTACATGCGACAACGAGATACGTCAGAAAAAGGGCAAGGATGAAAAAGGCGAATGGCTTGTAGACCATCGAGATGACCAAAATCGGCAGACGACGTGAAACGTGGGATGATGGGATTTCCGCCCACGTTGATGAGCGTGCCATTGCTCAGAAACGTGCCACCTGCACAAAACGAGTTAGATTGTATCGCCAGAGGCATGACAGCTTGCGTATCGAGATTGTATAGCGACCCCCAGGCTGGATGACCGTCGATGGTTATCGGGTTGTGCTCTACCTTGTCGACGATGAGAGCATGACTGGGTGATATGATGGCCAGTTGCATCGCGGAAATGCCAGTGGAACCACGTTGTACCAACGACCATTGGCTCCCGTCACGGTCGTCTCCAGTCGGCGCAGGTGAGAGGCGGTATTCTCTACCTCTTGTTACGACCAAGGCGTCCAAGTCTATAATCGGGTTCAGCACGCCTTTTGCTCCCCGCCCGGTGTGTTCGATCTCTATGACGTGTTGGCCATACGCAAGGTCGTACTTCCAGAACAATCGTTGCTGAGTACGCGGAATGTTGCTCCAAGTATTGGTGACGCCGATTTCTTGGCCGTCAATGAGAATCGCCGCCACGCCGTGCGTCCTGTCTTGGGACCCAAACCACTCGATGCCAGTTCCGACGAAAGAAAGAGACGCTCGTGCGCCCGGTTCGTCGGTCGAGCGGGACGTGCCTTTGATGTACGAGCTAGCTGAGTGAGACTGTCTCCATAGACCACGATACTGAATCAGCGGGGACGACGCGTCATAACTTTTGGCACCAGGTGGGACGTAAAATGGAGAGAAAGGCTGGGGTCTGTCTGATCCTGGCGGAGTCCTGCCATTCCAAGCAGACTCGCGCGCTCGGACGAGTAAAACGAGTGCCAACGCAAGCCACAAGAGACGTTGAGCCATGTACACGAGCGTTGGCGAGAAAGACACACAAGTGGTTGATGTTGTGAAAGTCGAGTATCTTACGCTCCCGTTAGGAATGCTATCGTAACTATCTATACCGTACGTAACATGGATGGCGACATTGCTTCAACATTGGAGAAAAAGATCACGAACGCAGCGTTCGATCAATGTGTAAAACCCGAACCAGATGAAACAAGCAAGATGAGTTGGATGTTAGCTTATGCCAATTGTCAATGCGAAATCAAGGGTGAGCAGCCCTATGACCGAACTTTGCCCTTGCCTTTTCCTACCTCACTCGAAGACGACAGTCCACCTGCGACAGACTGGGGCAGTGGCTCCCATATCCGAATCGTAAAGTCATCCGAACAAGACGCAAACATCCGTTCGTTGCGTGGATTCCACGCAACCGAATTGACACTTCCCGCTCCATGACCTGGAAGGACCTCAAGGAGCACACCAGTGTCCCGGTGCCAGACATAAACATTGCGGTCTAGACGACCGAGTGAACAAAAACCCCGGGAATAGCGTCGACACTAACCTTCACTACCGCTGACAACAAAGTTGCCATCGACACCTCCAAAGCAACTCCGAATGACATGATGACCCTGGTGTTGACCAGTAAACTTGCGTGCAAGTCGACCTTCGCTCAAGTCCCATAAATGTACCTCCTATCGTACTACCTCATCAGCAATCCATAAAAGATACTGCTGCAAACGTCGCTTACATCTGGTGCATGGTTGATGAGCGCAAATTGCGAATCCTCGGAGATTTTGACGCTCGTAAGTTCACCGTCCGTAGGAAGCGATCTTGACAGGGCTCATCTCAATCAGCTGAACCCAACCAAGGGCAGAATACGCACAGCTCAATCGTCTTGTTCTTTAGGTCATATATGATCATCCGATTCTCCGACGGCCGACCCCCATTCGCTATAGCACCATTGCCATTGCTCGCCGGGGGCGGCGTCGGTTCTCGACTGACACCTCGGCTGGCATCTGTGGCAGTCGGTATTGCAATGTAGTCCATTCCAACCGTGACCAGCCGCGTCATATCTGGAGTGACAGCCATGTCGGTAATACGAATAGGAACACTGGGCCACTCGTCTCGAAGCTTTCCCGCCATGTCCTGCAAGAGACGTGAGTACTTAAGCATGTTCAGCACGATACATACCCAAGCAAATATTTTACGATCCAAACTCGCGGACATGAAGCCCGAACCATCGGGTAGCCACACGAGTGCTGAAACTGTTTCCGAATGAGAGTCAAGGTTTTGGATGCATTTTCCAGTCTAGCATGATTTCGTAACGGTCGTTCCATTGACAATGCAAGAAGCCATTACCTTGGTATCCCAGAGCAATATCATGTGGTCCGCCGTGGTAGCCAGGACGGAGTCGTCGAGCGACCATGCCAACGCACCGACAGGGAAGGGGTGTTCCCGGAGAGTAAATTCCACAACACATTCACGAGCGGAAGGTTCACTATCCGACTGTGCATTCGTGAGTCTCGATCCTCTTAAACGATGACATGCGTACCCCAATCTGCCAAATTATGGCCGTCTTGTCCTTGCTTGCGCTAGCCAGGCGTAAGCCATCATGACTCCAGGCCACATTCCACACCTCATCCGTGTGCACATCGAGCACAGTAGTTGTTACACAAGGGAAATCCTCTCTGTCACAATGGTGGTCAGAGAACAAGGAGAAAGAAGTTGAGTTCATGGGTGCATTGTGATATAGGCAATGTTCTCTCTGATAGCATCTTGATTGTGTCAACAGAGCCGCAAGCCGCCGAGAAGGGATCATTGTCGTCGAGGGTATAAATTCTGGTACGAAGGATGCTCGGCATTGCGATGATGACAAGACGTGATGCTTACGTTGCAGATGAGAGAGTAACGTTTGTCGAGACCCCCCGAATGCTCCATCCCACGACGCACGCCGTCGCAAGTCCTCGGGGTCCGAACACATTATCAGACTATCAGAATCGATAAGCGCGTGAAGATTTCTTCAGGACGTGATGCATACCTCGATAATGCATGTAATTGCTCTGGATTTACGCTCAAAGGAGCCAGTTCGTTGCGCAAGACATGGAGAGCAGCTGTCGTCTTTCGAGCCTCCAAGAACTCGAGGTACTTTTGCCTCCCGATGAGAAAATGAGCCTCCTAAGAATAGATGGTCAGAGCCACCGAGTGGTACGATAGGCGCGTGTCGATCGCACCCAGATGGCCTCCTCATCTGCTGCAGTGAGGTGCGAGAGCAGGGATTCTGCCCTTGCCCAGTCAGCGTTGAGAATGTGATGGCGGAATTCTGTGACTTCTGGTGCCTCGAGGGAATAGCCAGACTCTGCTTCGAGGGTGGCGGCGGATTCGCTACAGCAGCACGTTCAACGTCGCAGCGAGAGAACAAGGAGACCTGACTTACACGTAGCCAACGTCTCGTAAACTTTGTATAACTAATCTGACGAACTCTTCCCTGTCTACATAAGGGTCGTCGTACAAGGTGGTGCCTGGCAGGGACACGCGTGCTACAGAAGAAGTGTGCTTGGGAACGCCGTTGCTCATTGGAGAGGAACCGTTGGGCTTAAATCCGTTGATGCTGGTGATGCCATTCGAGTGAGTGGTTTTATCGAGAGTGATGGAGGACGGTCCGGCTTCCGCGATGGGGATGATGGACGGTGATGAAGCGGAGGCCTTGTCTGAACGCGGAATGTACATCTTGTCAGTGAACGAAGGAGAAGGGCGGTCGATGGTGGGAGAAAGGGCGGGAAAGGCGTTGCTGCTGTGGCCGACTGTTCGTTGTCTCTTGTGGGCCCTCGCTGAATCTGAGGGGCGCGATCGTGAGACGAGGCGGTAGGAGCGGTGGGACGGGCGGACGGAAGACGCACCTGACAGGGCTGAAGGGGATGCGTCGCCCTCGGAGGCCTCTACGAGAGCGCGAGGACGTATGGAAGGGACTAGGGAAGTGGGTGGCTGTGTTTGAAGAATGGATTGTCTCGAGGTGGATGGGTTGGAGGCAGCTTGGCTTGCGGTCGTGGGTTCCAGCCTTGACGGAGGCTCCTGGCGAGTAGGACGAGCGTCCTGGGCAAGGTCCAGTCGGGTGATTGGATCAATGGTGACTAGATGGGCTTTGCGTCGTGTAGATGGACATGCAGCGTCTCGAGTGTCGCTATGGTGTGATCTGGAGAGCTCCTGCTGGACAGTCAAGGTCAGTGGAAGAGAAGGAGGTCTGCCAATGGCCTCGTCTCGTCTCGTTGGTGGACTCGGGCTGTGAAGCCTACTCACTAATCGGGAATGGAAATCGACCTCCCCTTCCATTTCACCCGGGGGGGTCACACAACCGGCAGACCGGCACCGCGTGCCATCACAACACTTGCCTCACAAAACACGCGTGGTCTCGACGATGCTCACTATATTGTCCCCGCTAAGAAAAAGGTAAAGCAAACAAACGCCTGCGTAACGACGGTAATGCTCCATAAAGATGTTTATTGAATGCAAAAAAAAAAAAAAAAAAAAAGAAAGTATTTTGTGCGTGACAGCGATAGATAACAAATGCATTGCAAACGGCAAATGCCCAGTACTTGTTGGTATGCGTTCCGTAAGTTTTCTTGTGTCAATATTCGGCTTCTTGATATATAAATATAGTACGCAGAATGAATAAAAGGCGAGTAGCGAGTAATGCTGACGTTTTTGAAAGATGCAGAGGCGTTCAAGACGAGTAAGGTCGGTTTCGTAGGCGCAGCCTGCCGTCGTGGACGATTTTCAATGTGGTGGCCAAGACATTTCCCAACGGGTTCAGGGCATGCAGACACTACCAACGTCCTGCGGTGCGTTCACGCTCCCGCAGGCCGCTGCGCCCATTTCCAAACCCAGGCGCATCTCGCGACGAACCTCGGCCCTCGAGCTCATGCGTGCGGTAACGCCCGCGTCTCTCGTTAGGACCTACGGGGGCAACCAAAACGGGGTCTTCAAACTCTTGCATGCACAGCACCATTTTGGGAAGAGGAGAGCTGTTGCGTCGAGCAGTCGGGCGGCCTCTCGGTAAAGGAGCACAGGACCAGTCAAATACTTGTTCCACACTGCCCCGACTTTCTTGAAGCCCGGGAGACCCTGGCGCGATGGTGCTCTGGCGGGTGCGTGAGCTCGAATGGGAACGAGTGTCTGCGTGTTGCAATGTCCCTGGCTCACGGCGTCGACCGCGTGGGGTCGATTCAAGCGTAGAGCGCAAACCAGACGCGGTGAGCAAAGAAGCCAATTTTGGAGTCGGAGGAGATTGCCGCGAGACATGGGTAGCGGTATTGCCCGAGAAAGGTGCGACGTGCGATCGTTGAGGAGAGCTTATCTGAAGAAGCGAGAAATACGCTGGCAGACTCGCACGATTGCGACTCTTTTTGGGTTTCGACAAGAGGGCCGACCTCTCCTTCTCCGGTTCTCGGGCTGGGATGGGTAACTCGTGACGGATATGATGAGAAGCCTCATGAGCGAAATCCAGTTCGTCGTCGGCAGAAGAGGGAATATGACCCAAAGAGGAACTGGAGGAAGTGCGGCGATGCAAAAGGGGGATCATAGAATGATGGTTGGTCGCGGACGGTCGGCGAGTGTACATTAAGCTAGACGGTTTTGCGGAGTGATGGGAACCAATGGAACGAATAGAAGCGTCCACGCCGCCGTCCACGCTGTCGACATCGTATGCGGAATAGTCGTCGATTCCAACGGCAGGCTCTTCGTCGTCGGGGTCGGTCAGGACAGACCAAGAGAGGGAAGAGGAAGACGAGGAGGTGGAGTATCTGTCGCGCTTGTGGATGCCGTCGAGGGCATTGCCCAGGGCAGAAGGCATGAGCGGGGGCACGTCGCCACCGAGAGCATGGTCGATGTGGGGCGAGGAAAGCGCGCTGCTGGCGGAGGAGATGGATGGGGAGTTGTGAAGGTCGAGGGCCTCGCAGTCGTCACTGCAGTAAGCACGACTATGCTAGAGGTGAGGGAGAGAGAAGCGTGTTGAAAACGAGTACGGACCTGTCGTCAGCGAGCCGTCTCGAGCAGGTGAGACAGATCTCCTCGAACATGGGGCTTGCAGACGACAAAGGGAGGAGAGTGACGAGGAGGGGGACAAGACGATGGAAGAAGGGAGGAGAGGCGCTGGAGCTTAAATATGGATACGGCACAGGAGGAACGGAAATTTCACAAATTGGAGTAAATTGCAAGAGGAAATGACTCGAAAAAGGGGACAAGACCTAGTCCATGTCACATGTGACTGACAAGGAAAGAGACAGATTAAAATATTCCACTGCTGCAAACGTGTCATCCTTGCGCGCCCCCAGTGCGGCCCTGTCGTCGCTTGCACCGTAATCACGCATTCGCACGTTTGATTTGCCCTCCAGCGTGACGAGCGATGGTGCACGCTCACGCCATGAGGGCTGTACGTAGCACACTGGAATTCGCCCGATAGTTCCGGCAGTCCGTAACATTCCCACGCCTAGCTAAAAAAAATAATATTTCTCGCCGGTGACGTCTTCCCGCCGCCCCTGGCACCCACGTAGATCCACCCACGAATCCGTAGTACCACATGATCACTAGCTAGGCAATCCGACGTCGCCATCCAGCACCGAGATTGGCTTTGTCTTTTCCTCCTCGTCCACTATCGCGGGAGTGCTGCCAGGCTCTCCAATGCCTTGATCCAACTCGGCCGGAGTCTCATCTCCAATCGCGCCATTAGGCGTGCCCCCCGCCGCCAGCGTAGATGGTAATGGCTTCTCCACCTTGCCGCCGTCTCTCCTACTCAAGAGTCCCCTCAGTCGCTCATTGGGTCCAAGTGTCGTACGCAAGTTGCCAAGTGCGGACTTGCGGGGTATCGACTTCTCTCCCACCAGCGTCGCGAGCATATGGGTCGGCGCGGTCACGTTCTTCAGGACAGACAACTTCTCGTGCAGGAACTGCGCATCTGCTAGCATCCTTTTCAAACGGTCAGACGTGCCACCCGATCAACACATTACATACCTTTCCTTGGCCTCCGCGCACTGCAGTTCGATTCGCCCATACTCTTCAGAGAGGCGGTGGTTGATGCCGGCAAAGACTTGCGACATCACATGCTACGAACACGTCAACGATAATGTCATCGTTCTGTTCAACTGACCAACCTCTACGATCGGCGCGGACAAGTACCGGGAAAGAACTTTATGCAGCGTAACAGTCTCTTTCACCAGGAGCTCGATGTAATCATTGACACCACCCCCTTGTCTCGGTGTTTCCCAGTCGATTGCCTGTTCGCGACTAATTAGCACCGTAGCCACCGACCGGAGCGGTACTATGCGGCTGACCTGCAACGACTTGACATGTGCGCTAATCCTGTCACCCATAATAGCGACCAATTTGGAATGAATCTCGTTCTGGTGCTCTTGGAAATCCTTTTCGTTCATGCATCAGTCCGATAAATACCGCGCTATCGCGAACTTCGACTCACTCGTTTGAGCTTATCGAATTCGACAAGCATGACTGCCTGGTTTGGACTAAGATGACGCCGGAACGTTTCACGTACGTACGGGATCAGTGCCACCATAATGGAGAGCGATTGGGATGCAAGGGCTAGATTCGATCAATAAGGTTCGCACGTACTAGAGAACAATAAGAAGACACCAACCAAGGTGCTTTGCCGTAATGTTCTTTAACCCGGCGGAGCGCATGGCACCCGCCCCCAGAACTACCTGGCAGGTCCTGGAATTAAACGCTTTGAGGAATTCAATGACTCGGCTCATTGTATCTGTGTTCAGCATTGGAAGGTTGACTACGAGTTTCAAGTATTCCAACAATAGCCCGAGAACGGCGCCCGTGGCTGAGACGCAAAAGTAGGGTCGTTCTTCTATGTGTATGTACTTGACTGCTGGAGTCGTCAAGCCATTTTGTTTCGTGGGCGTGGTGACATCGGTCGACGGTGGTTCATTTCGTATGACGAGGTCAGGGGAGTCCCGAACGGCAGAGTCGACCAACACGTCGGCCGCATGCTGAATTGCGGGTGCGACGTCCATTTGATTCCACTGCTCGTCCTCCACCAACTTGGCAGATTGATTAATCCTTGATTGATGAAAGGCTTGCAGAAACAATTTGGCCTGAATATTATGGCAACGATCACGCAATCCATCACAATGCGATTATGTGTGCTGGCGCAAGCTCACCTGACCAAGTATTACGCCCCTCAGGCCCATAATCATGCGTCGACAAACGATCTCGCATTTAATGACGAAATCCCACGACTGGTTAAAAAACAAAAGGAAGCTTGGCAGGTCAAGTTGGACGACTTGCTCCGACCGGTAACTAATGATTTTAGCTACCAGCTTGTTTGACAGGTCCGCTGCTGATGAGAGAATATCCGATAGATCATCTTGTATGGGTACAAGGTCTATCGGTCCCGGCGCGGATCTACATGAATTCGAATCCGAGGCCACGCTAGCAAAGGGTTTCCACTCACATGTTACTCTCCAGCATGTCTATCAAGATGGAATTCTGCACCCGAAGACCCTCGACACCATTGAGAAGACTTTTGCACACGCGGGAGAGGGTGGAAGTGAAATCAGCCTGAGTCATCGACCGCAAGAGGCTGGAAAGACCGTTGGCTCTAGAGGCCTTTTCGTCGTCTTCGAGATCAAATGATGGCAAGTGCTGAAAGGATGTGTTGATCCCTGTTCGAAAAGAAAGACGTCGCACCTACGCGTTTCATAACGGCTCTCAGCTCGGACATGACGACTTCTCGCCAGGAGATGATGGCTTCCCGAATACCGTTGGTACGCAATAGCCCCTGAAGCAATGGTCGCAGATGGTCTTTGAGGCTGAGAGAATTGGATATGGGATGGGAGGTGTCCGAGCCCGCGGTCACACGATCGAGCAAGTCGAATTTGAGTGCAGCGACGACATCTGTTGTGAGTGACGAGGCTATCTGAGTTTTCATTGCCTGGAGGTGATAAGGAAGGGAATGGAAAGCAGTTAGAGATGAGAAGGGTACTGGGGGCCTATGCGTGTTCGTGGCGGTGGGCTGGGTCGATGACTCTGGGACGGGTGGAAGAGATGAAGGGACGTGAGTAGGCGGATCGACGGGAGCAGGAGTGAAGAGGGATTCGATGGAATCGATAACCGCGAGTGCTTCGCCCCACTGGCCTGCAGCGACCAATCCCTTGGCGACGGAGAGCATTTCGAGGGTGGCAGCGAGTTCACGGGCGGCATGATTTACGAGGGCGAGATTAACGCGTCTCGATTCTTTGCGAACGATGTGGAGGCCACGAATTGCGGTGTTGTTGTCGAGGTCGGTTAGGAGAGCACGCAGATTGGCTATGCGGTTCAAGCATTGCTCTGATTCTGTCTGGAGATCTTGCAAATTTGTGAGGGCGGCAAAGAAGGAGGTGGAGCGAATAGATATTTCGCGTATGAGATGCTGCTCGATAGTGTCTGCGTGGTGGGAAAGCTTCTCGAGGAGGGGGAGGGAGTAGGAGAGGGAGGAGGGGTCGGAGGGGTCCTGGTCGCCATGGACGCGTTCTGTGACGGCGTTGAACGTATGGGGATCGGCAAGATCGAAGTTGGAGGCAAAGAATACGGAGGGCACGGTGGTGAGAGGGGTGACGAGCTTGGAGAGACGGACCGAGGCGGGGTCGGCGTGTGTGGAAGGGGAAGCACATTGCAGGAAGCGGTCCCACTCTGGGGCGATGGCACGGAGGTAGGGATCAAAGTCTTTGCGCTTTATGCGGGGGAGGGGCGCGGGCGCGACGGGGGGGAGTGCGGAGTGCGCCTTTGGGGGAGCGTGACGTTTGTAGGGGCTGTTGAGGACGTTGGAGACGGCTGAAAAGGGTGAGAGGCGGGGGACGTGTATGGCAAGGACATACCATTGAAGCCCTGGGCAGTGCTCGACCAGCTGGGCGGGAGGGGCGAGGCGGCGGTGGGGAGATGTACGGGGGGCAATGAGGCAAAGGCGTCGTGGGCGCGACCGTCGGTCGTCGTCTCTGATATGCTCGCAGGGCCCCGTTTCGAGTCCCAGGTGAACCTGAACGGCCGGGTCGTCGCGCGGGGTGCGTCGGGGAGCGGGGTGAGCGGGTCCGACGACGACTCTGACATGGTAGTGCTAGTGATCAGTTGACTAGCGCTGTCATGGACTTGCCCGCCTTGCTCGCCCGATTCCCCGTGTACACACACCCGCCCGTGCCCGTTCCCGCACCCGGCGTGCCCCTCGTGCAGCCGACGCTCTGCATCGTCCCGCCCCGCAACGTCGCCGACCTCCTCAGCGCCGACGTTGAGTGTCTCAAGTGGCAGGCCTACATCGCACTACGCGGTCTGCACAACGTCGCGCTCCGCTGGGACATATCGCCAGAGGGCGCCCTCGACGCCCGTCTGCCCGTCCTCCTGCTCCCCCATCCCTCGCCGCACCTCCTCCCGCCGCGCGCCATTCCGGACTGGGCCGACACCCATCTCGCCCACCTACCCGACCCCCTCGAGGGCTACTGCGACCAGCCCGCCAAAGACGAGAGCCACGCCTGGGTCTCCCTCCTAGAAGGCGTCGTCCACGCTGCCCTGGTGCGCATCTCCCGTCTCCCTCTGTGCCTGCTCACCCCTCCCCAGTGTCTTTCCCTCCCCGACCGACCCGTCCTCTCCGTCCTCTTCCACTCCAGCTCCAGGCCTCAGCCCACGCTAGACACCGTCCTCAACCCCCCTCCTCCCCCCTCCACCGGCTTCAGCTCGCCCTTCTTCCCCTTTGGCACCAACATCGACCCTTCCGTCGTTCACGCACGCTACACCGAAGCCGTCGCCGCACTCTCTGACCGTCTTGCCTCTGACAAATGGTTCCTGGGCTCAGAGCAAGTCCCCTTCTTTCTCCTTGCCCTCCCTCCTGACCCTCTGGCAGAAACCCCACCGCTCTGGATGCACTCCTCTTCGCTTATTTGCACTCACTCCTCCACAGCAAGGAATCGACCCGCATTCAACTCGCCCGCCGTCCCAATCTTGTCGCTTGGGAGCGATCCGTCAGAGCCCAGGTACAGGCTGCCTTCTGTCTCCCGAGTAGCTAAGGTTCTGGTATAGTCTGATGCCCGCACGGTTACGTACATCTGCCGATCAGTAGAATAATTCATCTATCCAGACATCTTCAATTCAAGCGCTTTTCCGCCTTCATCTTCAGAGCACCATCTCCACTAGCTTGTCCCTTGACAGGCTTACCCGCAAATCGTTTTCGAAGCGCAGCGATCATTTTGGTAAACCTGATCCATCGTCAGTCTGCATTCATACACGACCATGATGTCATCTACACGCACCAAAACCAATTAAGTCCCTGCAGCATCAGGTTTCCCCCTCCATAAACCATAATGTAAAACAGCGGAAGTTCGGTGTAGACACCATTCAATGTGACGAAAAAATCATACGACTGTGCGCCGGTCAGTATCTCATCGGCACTTCGGAACAGACATGTTACCATCTTCCCACCCCAAACGAGCCGAACACAGAAAAAGGTACTCAACAAAGCGATCCCATTCGCTAGTTGTAGCCGCGATCCGGTTTTACCCATTTTGTCCAAAAACCTGTCCCAAATAACATTACACGTTACACAGTTTATTGCACACAAACGCACCAGTTCGTATTCAAAAAGATTGTGCTCCTAGAATCACTGTCAGTACGGCATCCACGTCCCTTGCTACAAATGAAAACACTCACACTTCCCAGAACAAAAAACGAACGACATAGTAGTGCACGAACGGCCGCTACAGGGATTATGAGAAACTATGCACGGACAACAAAAGATAGTTACTTGCACTTGCGAGCGTAAAGACGGAGAGACAGGCTACACCTGGACGCGTGTCAGTAGGCCCAAGGCAGAGATAAGTTATCCAAGGACGGCTCACCATGGGCTACGAAACCAATCTCGGAAAAGTGTATGACAGACTCGAGCAAGTCCCAGATGAAATACCTGACAATACCGTGTGAGACATGGCAACAGTTACTGCAAAACAACACACCCGATAGCGATTGCTAACAAGAAACTGGCATCCGGGTAGGTCCCAAACGCACGGTCTTTGTCCAAACCCTTTGCTTCGAGGCAGCGCGAAGCAAGCACGACAGCGACGACGGCGTGAACGAGGGAAACGACATGCATGTCCCTGCAGATGGATTAGGACACAAGAGGGAGGGCGCATGCACGTCTAGATACCAATTTTTACGCGTCCTCTTGTCTGCCTTGCCATAGAAGACCGGGAAGATGGCCCGGCTAATAGCAGGTGAGATACTGACTTGGAGGGCGGTAAAAAAAAGCCAAGCAATGACGACAATGTCAGCGAACTCGGGGAGAAGATTGAGCCCGTATTTTGTAGCCAATGGACGGACGGCGTCGCGTATGTGCTGTCGAAGCTCGGGGATCATGACAGGCGGAGAGCAAGAGATGGTGGACATTCCCGCATTACCTCATGTCATACTTCGGGGTGAACAAAGACCAAAACATCCGTAGACTTGTTTCACAATTGGTCTGTGGTTATTCCAAACATGTACATTGGCATAGTGCACACAAGCCTGCCCATCGACGATAAAGACAAATAAAAAAAGTAGAGTACGCAAACGATGATAGCTAAACCAAGAATGAAGCGCAGAAAAAAATCGCAAAGATAGAACTCTGAAAACAGCCGACAAGAGAGGAAAAGAAACAATGCGCAGGGGACGACCGAGGAAGCTGAGGCACAATACATGCGGCAAGCCAAAACATCGTCCAGTATTTTGGAGGTCGAGATAGATTGAGTTTGTATAATAGAGTGATAACGAGCGTGAGGGTTTGGATGTATAGATGTCGGAGGTAGATGATGGAGGGTGCGTCTGGGAGGAGAGGACCGGGAATGGAGAGGAAGGGGTATGACAGAGCGGCGAGGGTATAGCGACTAGGCATCACATCACAACGCAACTGCAACCTGTTTGCGGTGGTGCATATGGGTCCTCACCCTTCCCTACAGGACCCCAAACGGACGGAACCTTGAGAACGAGTGAGAGCAGTAAAGCGAAATAGTGCGGGACGACGCACCAAATGATCTTTTGTCGTTTTACAGTAGCGGATCAGGCTGTGGGAACAGTGAGCGGGTCGAGGGGGAAGAGGAAGGGGAAGCACGGTACCTTGCACTGGCCTCGCTGACTCTCATGCGCGGTCGTGCCAGGTCCTCGCGGAGACGCTGATTGTGCTCCGTAAGACGACGAAGCTTGAGTTCAGACATGGACTGTTTGTGGGGGCGAGCGTTCATGGCGAAAAGAGGGAACGACAACGACAACGGCGACGGGAAGGGAGGAGGAGGAGGAGCGAATGTACCCCCCCGGCTAGCCTGGGAACTTGTTTGTCGGAGTTCTAACATCACCCTGTCCCACGACGACGACGACAAGCGACATGCTCGACGACGACGACGCCGACTGGGACGAACACACCTCCTGGATCGCCCTCCTCGACGAGTAGTACGCTCTTCCTCGCACACACACACCGCTGACTCTCTCCTGCAGCAGCGACGACACTACCCCCGCCGACGCATTCACGGTCGTCGATCGCCTCGGTCCCGCATTCGCCGCCCATCAGCGCCGAGCCAAGGACCACATCAAGCACGCATACATCCCGGTCCTGCAGCACACCAGGCAGATTCACGATGCCATTCAGAGCGACGTTTTCCCCAGGTCTGCACAGGCCCTCGCCCACCTCGACGACGTCAGTCTCCGCTACGAAAGCGCCGCCCGTCGCGATATAGACACCACCCGTGCCGTCGCTGACAATACCAAGGCGTGTATGCTACGTGCCTCGCTCGTTCGCTTGACTTGGCCTCCCTCCAGCGCTCCCTGGATGCCCTCTTCTCCACGCTCGACGATCTGGTCCGCCAAGGCGACCTCCTCTTCCATGCGTTCAAGACAAGCATGCAAGAGCACGGTATACCGCGACTGTTCCCGATTCGCTTGCCTCTAATAACACTCCGTCCCAGTCCGACGTCTTCGACACTGCACTGACCAGATGCCCGTCGATGCAGAGCGGCTCATAGCTGGTCTCGACAAGCGAATGAAGCATCTTGGTGCCGAAGACCATGCAAAGGCCAAGGAAAACCTCCTTCGCGGGATCCTTGAAAAGTATTGAAAGTGGATGTATCTTCCGTCATTGTACCGCCTGTCGCAGTGTAGTCTTGGCTGTAACACGCAGTCTTTATGAACCGTCTTGACTGTGTGGATATGTCGACGTGTGAAAACAGTTTTGAAAGGCTCCGTCAGCGAGTTCGTCACCTGTGTAGTAGTCCAACTTGGCAATTCGCGGTGCACGGCTTGTCTCGCTGACACTACCGTCGTCCCTTTTCCAAAATACCCCCCGGTCCGAATACCACCCTGTCTTGACCAGTTCTATACCTACACCGTCAGGTCAGTCCCCACGAAACCTGGCGCACCCTTCCTGACACACATTTCACAGTTTTTCCGTCCCTGCGTATTCCCATCCCCTTCAGTCAACATGAGCAGCCGAGGCGGCAGACAGTCCATGTCCGAGCTGCGGTATCGTCGTCTTTTGGAGCACAACCAACGCCTGCGCGAAGATTTGGCAAGGCCGCGAATCCGCGTGAGCGAAGCAAGTGCAAAGTTCGTAACGTGAACGCTATCTCGAGACGTGGCATCCTCATCCGCCCCACATCTACAGCTTGATTAGACATTGTAAAACTACCAAAGACCATCTCGTCCGTAGCGCCTTTATCTCTCTCGAACTCGACTACTTACACCTTGTCAGGTTCCATCCGTATGGGGCCCAGTTCAGAAAGCTGAAGACCCTTATGCGCCTCCAGGCTCAGGTGGGCCCAATTGTTGTAGCATACAATAATTTCTCTCGAAAGCACGCCTTCCACGACCTCTTATGTTGATACACGGACGTGGTTATCTTTTTTTTGGGTGATGATTTCTTACCATTAATTGGACTGTACTACGCCCGCTGCATTTTCGAACAGCCGAAATTTTTGTCGTTGTGTTACCCCCACCAAGCTAGACGTGACCTTACCGATTTCGTTGCAACAGTTTTTATGGTACTGAAACATCTGCGACACGTGTGTCTGCGGGTCAGAAGCTACTCCAGATTAGAGAACAAGGCCTTCTATAGTTGCTCTAGGAACTGCTTGATGTGTCTCTCACTGAGTGCACCGATGAAATGGTTCACTGGCTTGCCGTCCTTGAAAGCCATCACCGTCGGTAACGCCCGTACCTACAACAGACTCAGTCGGAAAGCATAACTAAAGGCAGGAAACCGACTTGATATTTATGTGCGAGATCAAGTTCCTTCTCGGTGTCGACGGTGACCAAGTCGAGGGAACGTCCGCTCCCAGCCTTGACATTAGCGTCTCCAGTAAGCTTTTCCAATATCGGCGAAATCGTTTTGCATGGTCCGCACCAGCTGAACCTCAGATTCAGCCAGATTCTGGTAACTCCGAGTCCATGTGTACGTACTCGGCATAGAAGTCGACGAGGACGACCTTGTCGCGTGCACGCTCGTTCAGTGCCACATCATTGAAGGTCTAAGCAGAGAGTCGAGCACCATTGTTCTTTGCCAAATGCGTTTTTGCGTACCTTTTGATTGGCATTCAAGTATTGCTCGTAACACCGTTGTGACGAATGAAATGTACGTCTGATCCATGGGGTTGTTTTGCCAGCAAGGCTGGCGCATCGTTGAGCAGAGGTAAGAATCTTTTGACCGTAGAAGAGCATGTTTGGGTAAGCTGGGAAGACTCGGAGGCAACGTTCGCTTCAATAACGAATTGTCCGCATAACGTTTTTTTTCCCTCTATGAATGCAAGTATCCCAAGACGAAGCCTCCCGCGCGTACGGCCACATACTCCCTTTCCTTTTTTACTTCGCCTTCGAGCCGATGTTCACGTACTACGCACACGCACGAACGGGCTCTTAGTTACCACAACGCAGTATGTAATGTCTACTATGGGGTGGAGTGCATAGCTCCCGGCGACATCAACACCATCATGCTCACATTGACATCGAAATTTTTACCTTGAAATCCTGATATGTGTCATATGATGCTTCTAGAAGGAAAACACCAGAAGTCGTCAGACTGTACCCGGGCTTCTTCGACCCTCGATGGCTTGCTTAGTTACTTAATGCACGAAGGTTGAGATTGAGAACATATTGCAGCCCGACTGCAACGACGACATTCAACATGACACTAATGTCGAAAGCCCCTTCTCGCCCTTGACGCCCTGCCATATCATCTTTCACTGTATCAGCACAGATGTTTTCAGACAAATTTGAAGGAGGAGACTCACCCAATGCTGTCAATTCCCGAAGGTGGCGAACAAACCATCTACCCCCGTACACTAGGGCAGACGCTTTTCGCACTGCCATATCATAATGTATATTTCAAGACGAACTTGAAGGAAGAAACTTACCAGATTCGCCATCTTTACCTGTGAGTGCCCAATTGTGGCGGAGAAGCCATCCAATCCAGTACAACATACCGGCGAAACTCATGGCAAGTCGCCACTTTCTGGACTTCTTTCCAGTCCAGGCACATAGAACAGCGAGCCAAAAGGGAATGAAAAAACTGTTAATGTATGAAAGAATGAAATACTCGGGTTGAATGGGTGTCCGCCGAAGGGCTAACGGAAGCGAGGAAAAAGGTGATTATCGCTTCCATGATGGTTGCTAGTGGACAAAGAAAGGAGCCCGACCTCCTGAATTGTAAAGTCCAGCACTTTGCGAATGCTAGCTACCTCAAATCGAGATATTGGGCACGTATGCGTTTTTGGTTTGGTTTGGGTCCATAGCTGTTGCTAGTCAACTCTTCGCCGTCGTTTTCGGAAGCGCTCGCCACGTCTTGACAAGTTTGAAGCAACCCCAATCTCCATGAGGCAGGATGAGAGAAAAAAGGAGACGACTCAATAAATCAAACAATATATTGTGAGAGGCGCCATGTCTTTTGTCGGGGCCATCCAGTGGGCCGTGCCACGCCCCTCATCTTATTGGGACTGAAAGTAACTGTCAGCCATGTAATAAGTTACATAGCTCGAGGCGCGAGAAAAAAACTACACGCCATGCCTGTTAGTTCCTTACCGTCTCCAGCAAAGAGACGAAAGACAAAAAGCAATGAATCTGCCGTCAAGGACATCGAGCTTCAGATCACAACTGCCATGGCTGAAAATGCGTCCTTGAATCCTCTCTCAGACCTTTTGGATATTGCTCAAAATGCATCAGACGCGCGGGACATGTCCAAAGCGGTTTACAGCCTCTATCGCGTCTTTGTCGTCATCCTATCTAGCAATAAGCTTGCGCCTGGGGGAGGTGAAGCTACGAAGGTTGTGCGCAGGTGGATATGGGAGCGGCTGGATGCCTATGTTAATCTCCTCCTTGGCCTACTCCAGGATGATGAAGCTACACTGAGGGTATGCTGATGACATTCCCCTTGGGTCATATATTCATTCTCTTTCAGAAATCCGCCCTAGATATACTTTTTTCCTTGCTAAAACATCTCTCTACCTCGTTAACCAACTCGAGTCCCGACAACCAACCGCAATTCCATTTTTCGTATTTCAAGCGTATCACGACAGCTCTTCTCCTTTGTCCCACCTCTGCTCGTCCTGGATCTACTGCACCATTCGCATGCAAGATAGCACCAGATGTGCGAGACCACTTTTTGGACACCTGGCTCACTGTTCATGATGATATACGATGGTGTTTCCTTCGAGAGGCGACGTATGCTCCCAGATTCGCTGCAAACTATTTTGTAACTCATGACGTTTCGCCAGTTTCTTGCTTTCGAAACACTCATCCACTGAAAATCCCAATCTACCTTCGAATTTGTTGTCTATCATGGAGAAGTTGACCAGTTTTCCAACTGAGCCTTCCGAATTGAACACATGGTGGGTAGAGGAGCTGGGAAGAGTACCCCCAAAGCCTAAAAGTAGCAAATCAGACGATATTGGTGGGGAAGGCGAAGAGTTACTTGATGTGGAAGATGAAGATGAAGGCGACGATTGGAAGAAGTTTTTTCACGATGAACCAAACAGTAAATCTATGAAAAAGGTTGTGGGCGTGCAGGGCAGAGTTCATCAGTTGACCTTCCATCAATCTCTTCATTCATTGCAAGCTCACCGCGCACTTTTTACGCGAGCATGGCTTACGTTTTTGCCTCGCCTTTCATCTGCATCGAACAGCGCCAGCCGCATATTTGCGAGCCGAGCTCTCAATATTATGCACCGAGGCGTACTTCCACATTTGACCAGACCGATCCTGGTAATGGACTGGATCAGCGCGTGCGTTGACATGGGTAAGTTATGTTAGAGGTTGAGATGTTCATGCTCATCGTTCATCAGGAGGCTCTATAGGCCTTTTGGCACTTAATGCCTTGTTCGCTTTGATGAAAGACTATAACTTGTAAGTAGTCGCTTGTCATCTCTACCATTTATTTGACCCAGTGTCCCTAGAGATTACCCTTCCTTCTATACGCGACTATACAGCTTCCTCGATAGAGATGTTCTTCACCTTAAACACCGTGCAAGATTCTTCCGCCTAACTGAGCTTTTTCTGAGCTCGACGTCAGTCACCTCACCGGTATCGCATTTGGCTTCACTAATCTTGTTTCTAGTCATTTACCAGCGTCACTTGTTGCATCTTTTGTGAAGAGACTTTCCCAGCTTTCGCTCGCAGCACCACCCGCTGCGATCATTATGATCATACCATTTGTTTATAATTTTCTCAAAAAACACCCTGCACTCATGGTGATGATTCATCGGACGCCAGATACGGATGGTCTGTTGGTTGGTAAGTTGTGCTTTTTTTTCTAGTGGGTATGACTCTCTGACAAGTTATACAGATCCTTTCTTGTCAGACGAAGCTAACCCCAACATCACAAATGCGATTGATTCGTCGTTGTGGGAGCTCTATTCACATAAGCACCACTATGACTCTGCAGTGTCCACGTTGGCACGAATATTCGAGGAGGCGTTCACAAAACCAGGCTACTCTATGGAGGACTTTCTGGATCATACGTACGGGACGGTGAGTTTAGCGACATCTCATGTCGACATGTTGCTGAGCAAGTGTGTCATGTGCGGACAGCTAATTGAAGCAGAGATCAAGCATCCGATTAAAAAAGAACCAGCTCTGGCCATGGAGCTTGTTGGAAATCCATTTCCGCTTGGCTTGGATGAGGGTGCGGGTGGACTGGATGCAGTGAGCGAGCTCTGGGTCTTTGGGTAGCCTGGGTGTATAGTACACTTGGAATGTGGTAGCACGTAAATATGAACAAATAGTCTGCTCCGCTGCCTAGGTTGGGCAGTAGAGGAGGCTCCGCAAGTGTCTTGTTGTCGGCCTATATCAGGTGTCGCCAGTATGGACGCGATCCGTGTCTCCAAGGCAAGTGTCGACTATGGGATATAATATATGCTAAACTTGCAATTCACAGGTTGAGAAAGTTCTCTGTGGTAAATCAGGGAGTGTCCACTACGGCTCGCTACACCTGACCGCACACCACCTGATATTCCGTTATGAAGATCTGGATAAAGAGGAGATGTGGGCGAGTTTTCTTTCATCATACCACCCTTATCTATGTTGATGTCGAGTTTAGGTTCCTTATCCTTTGATTTCGCTCGTCATCCAACTTCCGCACACTTTACACGGGCGAAGTCCGATTACGTTTCACACACGCACGTTCGAGACGTTCTCCATGTCATTCGCGAGTCCCCGCGATGCGATCGACGTCTTCGAAAGCGTTAAGGAGTTGACTGTGTGCAGTAGGTCGCGCTTGTTTCGCGACAGGTGTTGTGACCAACAAGTCAGCAGCCTCTGTCAACCAGCTCTATACCTTTTTCTATTCGCCAAATCCACCCCTGGATGCCGTTGGGGGGTGGTCGGTATATTCTCCACGGGAGGAGTTTGGCCGTATGGGCGTTGGTACCCGAACCAAAGCATGGCGCTTCACTGACATCAATAAAGATTACCAGGTAATGTCTGCTTGAGCTCAAATATTATTTCCTGCTTAACTAAAATTAAACCTAGTTTAGTCCGAGCTACCCATCTCGTTTGGTTGTCCCGACGCGGATCAGTGATTCCACGCTGCAGTATGCATCAAAGCATAGGAGCAAATGCAGAATACCCGCTCTCACTTATTTGCACTGGGCGAACCACGTAATTACCTTTGCGCCCTTTACGAGACACAGTTTCTCACATTGTGCGCACAGGCCAGCATAACCCGGTCGAGTCAACCTATGGTCGGAATTAAACAGAGTCGTTCTGTCCAAGATGAAAAACTTGTGGAAGCTATCTTCCAAACTCATCATTCTCCCGGGTCGCGATCGTCAAGTGCTGCGGTTTACGGTGCGACTACCACAAACCTGATCGTAGATGCTCGCCCAACAGCAAATGCTGTTGCAAACACTGCTCGAGGTGCCGGCACAGAAAATATGGAGTATTACAAGGATGCAAAGAAGACCTATTCTGGTATTGACCACATCCACGCGATGCGCGAATCGCTAGGCAAGGTTGTAGATGCACTGCGTGAAGCAGACACCGTAGCTGCCAGTGTGAGTGGATCTCTTCCCGGAGAGGCACAGCAACTTGCTATCCTGGACCGCCAAGCGCTGCGCCGATCTGGTTGGCTCCGACATATGTCTAATATAATGGGAGCTACAGTTCTCATCGTCCGGAATATACACGTTAATTCGTCTCATGTCCTTATCCATTGCTCGGATGGATGGGACCGAACCTCACAACTATCTGCTCTCGCTCAGCTTTGCTTGGACCCATTCTATCGCACGATGCGTGGTTTCCAGATTCTAATCGAAAAGGACTGGATATCTTTTGGACACCGGTTCTTGGATCGGTGCGGCCATCTCTCGTCTGAAAAGTTTTTCACGTCTATGGCGGATGCAGCGAATGGCGGCGGAGGCGATGCTGCTCAAGCTTTTCTTGCTTCAGTTCAAAGTCGGTTTGCGTCCCAACATCATATCAAAGAGACAAGTCCTTCTTTCCATCAATTCCTTGAATGCGTTCGTCAGTTGCTTCGGCAGTTTCCTGAACGATTTGAATTCAATGAGTATTTCCTACGGACGATTCACCACCATCTCTATTCCTGCCAATTCGGGACGTTTCTATATAACTGCGAGCGGGAGCGGAGGTACGGAGAAGACGGGATCGTCCCGTTGGAACGTGCTGCAAGTCTCTGGGACTTCTTAAACTCATCACCACAAGTGGAAAGGCACAGGAATCTCTTGTACGACAACTCACTGGATGACCCAGTGCGCAGAGATGGCAAAATGGACATGGGAGTATTGATCCCCGATCCGAAGGACGTTCGTTTCTGGTATGAACTATATGGTCGCACGGACGAGGAAATGAATGGAAGACTTGTGATATCTCAGGTTAAAGACGAGTCAGAAGCTCCTGTGGAGAGTCTCGACGACGATGCTACAAGCTCTCGCGGGGATATCCCACCACCGGTAACACTTGATCACCCACCAGCTGATCCGTCCCCTTCCCCCTCGTCATTCCCTTCCAAATCTACCCCTGGCGAAGGCTTGTCATCCGGTTTTCAGGGATTGTGGTCGTCCTTGCCTGACCTACCCCAGAAAGTTGCAGAAGGCTTCACCAACGTGGGGTCTTCGACGACTCTAAAGGCTTCTTGGCCCCCTGCACAACCGAGCTCGGGAAGCAGCGGCTTGTCGTCACAAAGTCGCCCGCAAAACCCGAATCCCAAAGACTTTTTCTCTAGTAGTGGTGTCAAATCAGTTTGGGGAAGGTTATCTTCAAACGCCACCGCAGCATTCTCGGCGGTGCAAGAAGCATACGACGGAGTCACGAAAGACCTAAAAACACCTTCTAGAGGGATCGGAGACGAAGATCAGGTCGGTACAGTGTCCGAGTTGCAGGCTCGTGAAGTTGCCGACGAACAATCGTCCACCTCTGGATCCTCGTATAACCCCTGGGATAGCGTGAAGCCGCCAAGGGGCTCCGTTCCTACGCTACCGACGGACAATCCGTGGAGCACTACGCGATCGCGCTCTCCGAGACCGATTACACCGATAGATGTGGGTCCATCGCAAGGGGGTGGTGTGTCTCGGGATGATGTGGAGACAGAGGAGAAAGAGTCTGCCGTGATTCATACAGATCCACTTGGGGTTGGATTGTTCTGACTAGGTTAGCTTGTTGATTGAATGTGATACAAGGATGGCGTGATGGGATGTGATTATTTAAGCGAGTTCGTTTTTCGCTTTAATTGCCAGCCGGAATCATTTTATAGCACTATCGCTCCTTGTCCCCCCACATCGTTCCTTCCAAATGTCCCCCAACGGTAGCGCGCGTCCCTCCCTGCCCCAAGGTCACTTCCTCTTCACCTCCGAGTCCGTCGGAGAGGGTCATCCAGGTGTGTTCAGTGCGACACTCGGCCCATCCTCTTTTTGACGTTCCGCAGACAAGATCTGTGACCAGGTTTCCGATGCCATCGTCAGTATCTCGTCTCTCGTCTCTGGAATCGCATTCTCATTCATTTGATTAGCTCGATGCCTGTCTCGCTCAAGACCCCTGGTCAAAGGTCGCCTGCGAGACCGCTACCAAGACCGGCATGATCATGGTCTTTGGTGAGATCACCACCAAGGCCCAAATTGACTATCAGAAAGTCATCCGCAATACCATCAAGCAGATTGGCTACGATGACTCATCCAAGGGCTTTGACTACAAGACGTGCAACATTCTTGTTGCCATCGAACAGCAGTCAGCCGATATCGCCCAGGGTCTTGACCATGGCTCTCTGGAGAACCATGGTGCTGGCGATCAGGGCATCATGTTTGGCTATGCTACCGATGAGACTGAAGAGTTCATGCCATTGACGATCATGCTTGCCCACAAGCTCAATGCGGCGTTGGCTGCTGCTCGTCGCTCGGGGCTTCTGCCCTGGTTGCGACCTGATTCCAAGAGTCAAGTCACCATCGAGTACAAGAACGAAGATGGTGCCGTGATTCCTCTGCGAGTCGATTCCATTGTCATCTCGACCCAACACGCTGAGGAGGTCTCAACGGAAGAACTTCGGAAAGAGATCAAGGAAAAGGTCGTCAAAGGAGTCATTCCTGCACATCTTCTTGACGACAACACCATTTATCATGTTTGTGTTGACCCATGATCGTAGTGTTTTGGTACTGACAAGAGCGTTAGATTCAACCTACCGGTCGCTTTGTTATCGGTGGTCCTCAAGGCGATGCCGGTCTGACTGGCCGCAAGATCATTGTTGATACGTATGGTGGTTGGGGAGCCCATGGTGGAGGCGCCT